>CM042190.1:8804567-8815671 GCA_023539305.1 Ilex asprella | reverse complement strand
AGAAGTTATGTCAGAAATACTAATGAAGGGGGAATTACTCTTTTTCCATACGGAGGGGAATGACCAACAACTCCAAACTTCCTTGACAATTTTGACCTAGTTAGAAAAGAATCGCGAAATTTGATCTCAGTTAATTGGTTAGGGTTTCAAGTTCTCCTTACAATGCCATAAAAATTAGCTCAATCGGAGTTCGGGAGAAAAAGTTCTGTCCGGTATACTTTCACTTTCCATATTTGTATTACTTATTAAATTCAACTTACGTTACTATATAACCCCTCCTGGAGGATTTTTCACGACTTTTGAGGTGAATAAACTAGTTAGGGATTCATGAATTCTAAACGTTGCCGCAAGAATCTTCAGCATCTGAGATCGGAGAAAAAAGTTAAGTCAGAAATACTAATGAAGGGGGAATTACTCTTTTTCTATACGGAGGGGAATGACCAACTATTCCAAATTTCCTATACAATTTAGACCTAGTTAGAACATGAATCACGAAATTTGATCTGAGTAATTTGGAGAGGGTTTCAAGTTCTCTTTACAGTGCCATAAAATTTTGCTCAATCGGAGTTCGGGAGAAAAAGTTATGTCCGATATACTTTTACCTTTCTTATTCGTATTACATATTAAATCAAACTTACGTTACTATATAGCCCCTACTGGAGGATATTGCACGACTTTTGATGAGAATAAACTGGTTAGGGGTTCATGAATCATAAACGATGCCGCAAGAATCATCAGAATCAGATATCCGAGGAAAAAGTTAGGTCAGAAATAATAATGAAGGGGGAATTACATTTTTTCATACGGAGGGGATTGACCAACTATTCCAAACTTCCTTGAACATTTCGACCAAGTAATAACAAGACTCGCGAAATATGATCTGAGTAATTTGGTTTGGCTTTCCAGTTCTCTTTACAATGCCATTAAATTAGTTCAATCGGAGTTCGGGAGAAAAAATTATGTCCGATATACTTTTACCTTTCATATGCGTATTACTTATTAAATCCAACTTACGTTACTATATAGCCCCTCCTTGAGTATTTTTCACGACTTTTGATGTGAATAAACTGGTTAGGGATTCATGAATCTTAAACGATGCCGCAAGAATCATCAGAATCAGAGATCGGAGGAAAAAGTTATGTCAGAAATACTAATGAAAGGGAATTACTCTTTTTCCATACGGAGGGGATTGACCAACTATTCCAAACTTCCTTGACAATTTCGACCTAGTTATAACATGACTCGCGAAATATGATCTGAGTAATTTGGTTAGGGTTTCCAGTTCTCTTTACAAAGCCATAAAATTAGCTCAATCGGAGTTCTGGAGAAAAAGTTATGTCCGATATACTTTGACCTTTCATATTCGAATTACTTATTTAATCCAACTTACGTTACTATATTGCCCCTCCTAGAGGATATTTCACGAATTTTGATGTGAATAAACTGGGTAAGGGATTCATGAATTCTAAACGATGCCGCAAGAATCATCAGAATCAGAGATCGGAGAAAAAAGTTATGTGAGAAATACTAATAAAGGGGGAATTACTGTTTTTCCTTACGGAGGGGAATGACCAACAATTCCAAACTTCCTTGACAATTTTGACCTAGTTAGATCAAGAATCGTGAAATTTGATCTCTGTAAATAGGTTAGGGTTTCAAGTTCTCTTTACAATGCCATAAAAATTAGCTCAATCGGAGTTCGGGAGAAAATGTTATGTCCGGTATGCTTTTACCTTTCATATTCGTATTACTTATTAAATCCTACTTACGTATATAAAGCCCCTTCTGGAGGATTTTTTACGACTTTTGAGGTGAATAAACTGGTTAGAGATTAAAGAATTCTAAACGTTGCCGGAAGAATCTTCAGCATCTGAGATCGGAGAAAAAAGTTAAGTCAGAAATACTAATGAAGGGGGAATTACTCTTTTACCTTACGAAGGGGAATGACCAACTATTCCAAACTTCCTTGACAATTTAGACCTAGTTAGAACATGAATCACGAAATTTGATCAGAGTAATTTGGAGAGGGTTTCAAGTTCTCTTTACTGTGCCATAAAATTTTGCTCAATCGGAGTTCGGGAGAAAAAGTTATGTCTGATATACTTTTACCTTTCTTATTCGTATTACTTATAAAATCCTACTTACGTTACAAAATAACCCCTTCTTGAGGATTTTTTACGACTTTTGATGTGAATATACTGGTTAGGGAGTCATGAATTCTAAACGATGCCGCAAGAATCATCAGAATCAGAGATCGGAGAAAAAAGTTATGTCAGAAATACTAATGAAGGGGGAATTACTCTTTTTCCTTACGGAGGGGAATGACCAACTATTCCAAACTTCCTTGACAATTTTGACCTAGCTAGAACTTGAATCACAAAATTTGATCTGAGTAATTTGGTGAGGGTTTCAAGTTCTCTTTACAGTACCATAAAATTTTGCTCAATCGTAGTTTGGGAGGAAAAGTTATATCCGATATACTTTTACCTTTCTTATTCGTATTACTTATTTAATCTAACTTACGTTACTATATATCCCCTCATGGAGGATTTTACACGACTTTTGTTATGAATAAACTGGTTAGGGATTCGTAAATCCTAAACCATGCCGCAAGAATGATCAGAATCAGAGATCGGAAGAAAAAGTTATGTCAGAAATACTAATGCAGGGGGAATTATTCTTTTTCCATATGGAGGGGATTGACCAACTATTCCAAACTTCTTTGACAATTTCGACCTAGTTAGAACATGAATCGCGAAATTTAAACTCAGTTAATTGGTTAGGGTTTCAAATTCTCTTTACAATTCCTTAAAAATTAGCTCAATCGGAGTTCGGGAGAAAAAGTTATGTCCGATATACTTTTACCTTTCTTATTCGTATTACTTATTAAATCAAACTTACGTTACTATATAGCCCATCTTGGAGGATATTTCACGACTTTTGATGTGAATAAACTGGTTGGGGATTCATGAATCCTAAAAGATGCCGCAAGAATCATCAGAATCAGAGATCGGAGGAAAAATTATGTCAGAAATACTAATGAAGGGGGAATTACGCTTTTTCCTTACGGAGGGGATTGTCCAACTATTCCAAAATTCCTAGAAAATTTCGACCTAGTTAGAACATGAATCTCAAAATTTATTCTTAGTTAATTGGTTAGGGTTTCAAGTTCTCTTTACAATGCCTTAAAAATTAGCTCATTCGGAGTTCGGGTGAAAAAGTTATGTCCGATATACTTTTTACTTTCATATTCGTATTACTTATTAAATCCAACTTACGTTACTATATCGCCCCTTCTGGAGGATTTTTCACGACTTTTGATATGAATAAACTGGTTAGGGATTCATGAATTCTAAACGATGCCGCAAGAATCATCAGAATCAGAGATCATAGAAAAAAGTTATGTCAGAAATACTAATGAAGGGGGAATTACTCTTTTTCCTTACGGAGGGGAATGACCAACTATTCCAAACTTCCTTGACAATTTTGACCTAGTTAGAACTTGAATCACGAAATTTGATCTGAGTAAATTGGTGAGGGATTCAAGTTCTCTTTACAGTGCCATAAAATTTTGCTCAATCGGAGTTTGGGAAAAAAAATTATGTCCGATATACTTTTACCTTTCTTATTCGTATTACTTAATAAATCTAACTTACGTTACTATATAGCTCCTCCTGGAGGATTTTTCACGACTTTTGATATGAATAAACTGGTTAGGGATTCGTGAATCCTAAACGATGCCGCCAGATTTATCAAAATCTGAGATCGGTGGAAAAAGTTATGTCAGAAATACTAATGAAGGGGGAATTAGGGCTCGTTTGGTAACGTTTTTGTTTTCGCGTTTTCAAAACAATAAAAAACAGAGACAATTTTTTGTCTCTGTTTTGGGATAAATAACAAAACAGAAACATGTTTGGATGTCATTTTTGTCTATCTAATTATGAGAATAAAAAACTAAAAACATGTTTGGTAATTATTTCACATTTTATCCCAAATATGTTTTATAATATATCAATTTTTTTTAAAAAAATAGAAGTTTTATTGAATGAATTCAGAAATTACAAGGATGAAACTACACCTTTTTTTTTTGTAAAAGGAAAAAATTTCTAAATGGTCTCCCATGAACTGTTAACAGTAAAAACAATAAGCTGTACAAAAAAATTCTGTTATCATCAAGCAACTCCTGCACAGTCATTTTGATGCAGAAAGAAATTGCCACAAAGTCACACTGCAGCTGTCCAGTCATTTTTTTTTAAAATGAAAATTTTATTCCATGAATCTATGAATTACAAGAAACAAAGAATTTGAAAATTCTAATTACAATGAATTGGCTTAAATCCTTCAAAAGAACTAAAACCAAATATCAACCAAACACAATCCATATACCACTGCCTACAGCACCTAGAACTGCTCCACCTCCAAATATCAACCAAACACAGTCCATACACCATAGCTCAGCTTTTGCTTTTCCGTACAGCTCAACTTACAGCAACCCTATGCCAGAATAGCAGAAAGCTACTGAAACCAAACAAACCAGCAGCAACATCCAAACAGAAAATTCATATCCACCATCCAACCTCAACACTCCAGCAACTATCCACAAGACCATCCCAGCAGAGGCTCAGAAAAACATCACCTCAGATGCTTACAACAAAGCATAAATTGCTTATCAGACAATACAGCTCTGCTACTAGACCTTACAGCCCAGCAAACAGAACACACCTCAATCCTCATCCAGCTCCATTCCTTTTATCAAACACAACACTCTTCTTCAATCTAGCAGTAGGTAACATGCCTTGATCCCTTTGTAAAAGCAATCTTCCAGTAAGAGGCAAAACATCATTCCCACAAAACTCATGACATCTACCAGTCTGCACAGCAAAGGAAGCCAAAAAATCAACCTGCCATCTCAAAGCACTCACCACCTGCAAAAAGATAGCCTAGGAAGCATATACCAGCTGCCCAATCATTAAAGCAGCAAATAGCCCATGATCTCAAACAAACCAACTGCCTGTACTGAGGTATAAACACGACGCATTACGCTCATATATATTACTTTACATATACGCGACGCATTACACTCGTATATATTTGAGTTTGTGTTATATCAAATATGTGTCATGTACTATCATGTTTAGTCAAATTCATGTTGTATTCAATCAGGTTCATGTCGGTCCATTTATTTAACGGGTATAACTATAATCCATCCATTTATCACCTTGAGCATCGAACAACAAATTCCCAATTTCCTATAATTTTGTATCGAATTCATGGGGTACAAAATTTTTTTTTTAAAACTTTCTGTATAGGAATTTACTTTTTTACAGCTAAAAAAGAGTCACTATAACAGATTCAATACAAAATTTAGCAGATAATTGACCAAAAAATACTTCAGTAATCTTTTGTAAAATTATGGAATGTAATTTACATCGGGTGAAATTCCTAGGTTCTTGGATAAACACAATTGCTGGGTGAGTTTGAACATCAACGAAGAGGAGCACATAGCAATAGGGAAGAAAAATTGAGATATTTAGTAAATTACAAAAGCTTTGACATGCTGGTTAACGAATTTTAAAAATATATCAACCCAGGAAACAACACCTGGGTGACCAATTATATGAAAAAGAAAGTAAGAATCATTCAAATTCCAATACAATGGATAAAAAATTAAGAGGTAGTATTTGAAGCTTGAACTTAAGTAGTATCCCATACAACCAAAATAATCAAAGCACAAAAAAAAAATACGATTAGGGTTTGTAATGTATAGATCTATGTAGATCTATGCATATATATACAGATTTATGTATATATATACATATATCTATACAAACAAAGTAATTACGGTTACCTTCTTCGTGTGAGCCTTCTTCCATCTGTGAGTGGAAGAAAGAGAGTTGCTGAGAGAGCTCCGGAGAAGAGAGACGCGCTGAGAGAGAGAAAAGGAGAGAGAATCGTTGCTCTTACCTTCAAAGAAGAGAGAGCGTGTCAGAGACAAGGAGGGGGGTTGTGAAGGACTGTTCTGTGAAGACAAAATGAGACCCCCCATATTTATAATCTAAGTGGGATTTTGTGGCTAACAAAACTCGAAGGTGAGACTTCATTTAAGTTGAATACGAGTGTTTTGTGTTTCGCTTGTTTCCTGAAACAAAAAAAAATTGTTTCAATTTTTTTGTCTTTGTCTTCAAAACAACTAATATAAAACAAAAACAAAAGCAGTACCCAAACATGTTTTTGTTTTTATTTTTCATAAAAATTAAAAACAAAAACACAAAACATAGGACAAAAACACTTACCAAACAACCCCTTATTCTTTTTCCATACCGCGGGGATTGACCAACTATTCTAAATTCCTTGACAATTTCGACCTAGTTAGAACATGAATCGCGAAATTTAATCTCAGTTAATTGGTTAGGGTTTCAAATTCTCTTTACAATTCCTTAAAAATTAGCTCAATCAGAGTTCGGGAGAAAAAGTTATGTTCGATATACTTTTACCTTTCTTATTCGTATTACTTATTAAATCTAACTTACGTTACTACATAGCCCCTCCTGGAGGATTTTTCACGACTTTTGATGTGAATAAACTGGTTAGGGATTCATCAATCCTAAACGATGCCGCAAGAATCATAAGAATCAGAGATCGGAGGAAAAAGTTATTTCAGAAATACTAATGATGGGGAAATTACTCTTTTTCCTTACGGAGGGGAAGGACCACCTATTCCAAACTTCCTTGACAATTTTGACCTAGTTATAACATTACTCGCGAAATTTTATCTGAGGAAATTGGTTAGGGTGGCTAGTTCTCTTTACGATGCCATAAAAAATAGCTCAATCGGTGTTCGGGAGAAAAAATTATGTCCGATACACTTTTTCCTTTCTTATTCGTATTACTTATTAAATCTAACTTACGTTACTATATATCCCCTCCTTGTGGATATTACAGAACTTTTGATGTGAATAAATTTGTTAGGTATTCCAGAATCCGAAACGATGCCGCAAGAATCTTCAGAATCAGAGATCGGACAAAAAAGTAATGTCAGAAATACTAATGAAGGGGGAATTACACTTCTTCCTTACGGAGGGGAATGACCAACTATTCCAAACTTCCTTGACTATTTCGACCTAATTAGAACATGGTTCGCGAAATTTAATCTAAGTAATTGGGTGAGGGTTTCAAGTTCTCTTTACAATGCCTTATAATTTAGCTCAATCGGAGTTCGGGAGAAAAAGTTATGTCCGATAAACTTTTACCTTTCTTATTCGTATTACTTTATAAATCTAACTTACGTTACTATATAGCCCCTCCAGGAGGAATTTTTCACGACTTTTGATGTGAATAAACTGGTTAGGGATTCATGAATCCTAAACAAAGCGGCAAAAATCATCAGAATCAGAGATCGGAGGAAAAAGTTATGTCAGAAATACTAATGAAGGGGGAATAACACTTTATCCTTACGGAGGGGATTGACCAACTATTCCAAACTACCTTGACAATTTTGACCTAGTTAGAACATGACTCACGAAATTTAATCTCAGTTAATTGGTTAGGGTTTCAAATTCTCTTTACAATGCGTTAAAAATTAGCTCAACCGGAGTTCGGGAGAAAAAGTTATGTCCGATATACTTTTACCTTTCATATTCGTATTACTCATTAAATTCAAGTTACGTTACTATATAGCCCCTCCTAGAGGATTTTTCACGAATTTTGATGTGAATAAACTGATTAGGGATTCATGAATCCTAAATGATGCCGCAAAAATCAACTGAATCAGAGATCAGAGAAAAAAATTATGTCAGAAATACTAATGAAGGGGGAATTACTCTTTTTCCTCACGGAGGGGAATGTCCAACTGTTCCAAAATACCTTGACAATTTCGTCCTAGTTAGAACAAGAATTGCGAAATTTGATCTCAGTAAATTGGTTAGGGTTTCAACTTCTCTTTACAATGCCATAAAAATTAGCTCAATCGGACTTAGGGAGAAAAAGTTATATCCGATATACTTTTACCTTTCATATTCGTATTACTTATTAATTATGACTTACGTTACTATATAGCCCCTCCTCGAGGATTTTTCACCACTTTTGATGTGAATAAACTGGTTAGGGATTCATGAATTGTAAACAATGCCGCAACAATCATCCGAATCAATGATCGGAGAAAAAGGTTATGTCAGAAATACTAAAGACGGGGGAATAACTCTTTTTCTTTACAGAGGGGAATAACCAACTATTCCAAACTTCCTTGACATTTACGACCTTGTTAGAACATGAATCGGGAAATTTGATCACAGTAAATTGGAGAGGGTTTCAAGTTCTCTTTACAATGCCATAGAAATTAGCTCAATCGGACTTAGGGAGAAAAAGTTAAATCCGATATACTTTTACATTTCATATTCGTATTACTTATTAATTCCGACTTACGTTACTATATAGCCGCTCCTGGAGGATTTTGCACGACTTTTGATGTGAATAAACTGGTTAGGGATTCATGAAATATAAACGATGCCGCAAGAATCAACTGAATCAGAGGTCGGAGAAAAAAGTTATGTCAGAAATACTAATGAAGGGGGAATTACACTTTTTCCTCACGGAGGGGAATGACCAACTATTCCAAAATTCCTTGACAATTTCGACCTAGTAAGAACATGAATCGCGAAATTTGATCTCAGTAAATTGGTTAGGGTTTCAAGTTCTCTTTACAATGCCCTAAAAATTAGCTCAATCGGACTTAGGGAGAAAAAGTTATGTCCGATATACTTCTACCTTACATATTCGTATTACTTAATATTTCCGACTTACGTTACTATATAGCCCCTCCTCGAGGATTTTTTACCACTTTTGATGCGAATAAACTGGTTAGGGATTCATGAATTCTAAACAATGCCGCAACAATCATCCTAATCAGAGATCGGAGAAAAAAGTTATGTCAGAAAATCTAATGAAGGGGGAATTACTCTTTCTCCTTACGGAGGGGAATGACCAACAATTCTAAACTTCCTTGACTAATACGACCTAGTTAGAACATGAATCGCGAAATTTGATCTTAGTAAATTGGTGAGGGTTTCAAGTTCTCTTTACAATGCCATAGAAATTAGCTCAATCGGACATAGGGAGAAAAAGTTATGTCTGATATACTTTTAGATTTCATAATCCTATTACTTATTAATTCCTACTAACGTTACTATATAGCCCCTTCTCGAGGATTTTTCACAACTTTTGATGTGAATAAACTGGTTAGGGATTTAAGAATGCTAAACAATGCCGCCAGAAACATCTGAATCAGAGATCAGAGGAAAAAGTTATGTCAAAAATATAATGAAGTGTGAATTACTCTTTTTCCATAAGGAGGGGAATGACCAACTATTCCAAACTTCCTTGACAATTTCGACCTCGTTATAACATGACTCGCGAAATTTGATCTGTGTAAATTGGTTAGGGTTTCCAGTTCTCTTTTCAATGCCATTAAAATTAGCTCAACCGAAGTTCGGGAGAAAAAGTAATGTCCGATATACTTTTACCTTTCATATTCGTATTACTTATAAAATCCAACTTACGTTACTATATAGCCCCTCCTGGAGGATTTTTCACGACTTTTGATGTGAATAAACTGGTTAGGGATTCATGAAATATAAACGATGCCGCAAGAATCAACTGAATCAGAGATCGGAGAAAAAATTTATGTCAGAAATACTAATGAAGGGGGAATTACACTTTTTCCTCACGGTGGGGAATGACCAACTATTCCAAAATTCCTTGACAATTTCGACCTAGTAAGAACATGAATCGCGAAATTTGATCTCAGTAAATTGGTTAGGGTTTCAAGTTCTCTTAACAATGCCTTAAAAATTAGCTCAATCGGACTTAGGGAGAAAAGGTTATGTCCGATATACTTTTACCTTACATATTCGTATTACTTATTATTTCCGACTTACGTTACTATATAGCCCCTCCTCGAGGATTTTTTACCACTTTTGATGTGAATAAACTGGTTAGGGATTCTTGAATTCTAAACAATGCCGCAACAATCATCCGATTCAGAGATCGGAGAAAAAAGTTATGTCATAAAATCTAATGAAGGGGGAATTACTCTTTCTCCTTACGGAGGGGAAAGACCAACAATTCTAAACTTCCTTGACTAATACGACCTAGTTAGAACATGAATCGCGAAATTTGATTTTAGTAAATTGGTTAGGGTTTCAAGTTCTCTTTACAATGCCATAGAAATTAGCTCAATCGGACTTAGGGAGAAAAAGTTATATCCGATATACTTTTACATTTCTTATTCGTATTACTTATTAATTCCAACTTACGTTACTATATAGCCCCTCCTCGAGGATTTTTCACAACTTTTTTATGTTAATAAACTGGTTAGGGATTCATGAATTCTAAACAATGCCGCAAGAATCATCTGAATCAGAGATCGGAGGAAAAAGTTATGTCAGAAATACTAATGAAGGGTGAATTACTCTTTTTCCTTACGGGGGGGAAAGACCAACTATTCCAAACTTCCTTGACAATTTCGACCTCGTTATAACATGACTCGCGAAATTTGATCTGTGTAAATTGGTTAGGGTTTCTAGTTCTCTTTACAATGCCATTAAAATTAGCTCAATCGAAGTTCGGGAGAAAAAGTAATGTCCGATATACTTTTACCTTTCATATTCGTATTACTTATTAAATCCTACTTACGTTACTATATAGCCCCTCCTGTAGGATTTTTCACGACTTTTGATGTGAATAAACTGGTTAGGGATTCATGAAATATAAACGATACCGCAAGAATCTACTGAATCAGAGATCGGAGAAAAAAGTTATGTCAGAAATACTAACGAAGGGGGAATTACTCTTTTTCCCCACGGAGGGGATTGACCAACTATTCCCAAATTCCTGGACAATTTCGACCTAGTTATATCATGAATCGCGAAATTTGATCTGAGTGATTTGGTTAGGGTTTCAAGTTCTCTTTACAAAGCCATAAAAATTAGCTCAATTGGACTTAGGGAGAAAAAGTTATATCCGATATACTTTAACATTTCATATTCGTATAACTTATTAAATCCGACTTACGTTACTATATAGCCTCTCCTCGAGGATTTTTCACAAC
>CM042190.1:8789009-8800245 GCA_023539305.1 Ilex asprella | reverse complement strand
TATTCGTATTACTTATTAATTCCAAATTACGTTACTGTATAGCCCCTCCTGGAGGATTTTTCACGACTTTTGATGTGAATAAACTGGTTAGGGATTCATGAATTCTAAACGATGCCGCAAGAATCATCCGAATCAGAGATCGGAGAAAAAAGTAATGTCGGAAATACTAATGAAGGGGGAATTACTCTTTTTCCTTACGGAGGGGAATGACCAACTATTCCAAACTTCCTTGATAATTTCGACCTAGTTAGAACATGAATCGCGAAATTTGATCTCAGTAAATCGGTTATAGTTTCAAGTTCTCATTACAAAGCCAATATAATTCGCTCAATCGGAATTCGGGAGTAAAAGTAATGTCCGATAAACTTTTACCTTTCATACTCGTATTACTTATTAAATCAAACTTACGTTACTGTATAGCTCTTCCTGGAGGATTTTTAACGACTTTGGATGTGAATAAACTGGTTAGGGATTCATGAATTCAAAACGATGCCTCAAGAATCATCCGAATCTGAGATTGGAGAAAAAAGTAATGTCGGAAATACAAATGAAGGCGAATTACTCTTTTTCCATACGGAGGGGAATGACCAACTATTCCAAACTTCCTTGACAATTTCGACCTAGTTAGTACATGAATCGCGAAACTTTATCTCAGTAAATTGGTTATAGTTTCAAGTTCTCATTACAATGCCATAATAATTAGCTCAATCGGAATTCGGGAGAAAAAGTAATACCCGATATACTTTTACATTTCATATTCGTATTACTTATTAAATCATACTTACGTAACTATATTGCACCTCCTGGAGGATTTTTAATGACTTTTGATGTGAATAAACTAGTTAGGGATTCATGAATTCTAAACGATGCCGCAAGAATCATCCGAATCCGAGATCGGAGAAAAAAGAAATGTCGAAAATACTAATGAAGGGGGAATTACTCTTTTTCCTTGCGGAGGGGAATGACCTACTATTCCAAACTTCCTTGACTATTTCGACCTAGTTAGAACATGAATCGCGAAATTTGGTCTGAGTAAATTGGTTAGGGTTTCCAGTTCTCTTTACAATGCCATAAAAATTAGCTCAATCGGAGTTCGGGGGAAAAATTTATGTTCGATATACTTTTACCTTTCGTATTCGTATTACTTATTAAATCCAAAGTACGTTACTATATAGCCCCTCCTGGAGGATTTTTCACGACTTTTGATGTGAATAAACTGGTTAGAGATTCATGAATTCTAAACGATGCCGCAAGAATCATCCGAATTAGAGATCGGAGAAAAAAGTAATGTCGGAAATACTAAAGAAGGGGGAATTACTCTTTTTCCATACAGTGGGGAATGATCTACAATTCCAAACTTCCTTGGCAATTACGCCCTAGTTAGAACATGAATCGCGAAATTTGATCTCAGCAAATTGGTTATAGTTTCAAGTTCTCATTACAATGCCATAATAATTAGCTCAATCGAAATTCCGGAGAAAAAGTAATGTCCGATAAACTTTTATCTTTCATATTCGTATTACATATTAATTAAAACTTACGTTACTATATAGCTCTGCCTGGAGGATTTTTAACGACTTTTGATGTGAATAAACTGGTTAGAGATTCATGAATTCTAAACGATGCCGCAAGAATCATCCGAATCCGAGATCGAAGAAAAAAGTAATGTCAAAAATACTAAGGAAGGGGGAATTACTCCTTTTCCTTACGGAGTGGAATGACCAACTATTCCTAACATCCTTGACTATTTCGACCTAGCTAGAACTTGAATCGCGAAGTTTGATCTCAAAAAATTGGTTAGGGTTTCCAGTTCTCTTTACAATGCCATAAAAATTAGCTTTATCGGAGTTCGGGAGAAAAAGTTATGTCCGATATACATTTACCTTTCATATTAGTATTACTTATAAAATCCAAATTACGTTACTATATAGCCCCTCCTGGAGGATTTTTCACGACTTTTGATGTGAGTAAACTGGTTAGGGATTCAAGAATTCTAAACGATGCCACAAGAATCATCCGAATCCGAGATCGGAGAAAAAAGTAATGTCGGAAATACTAATGAAGGGGGAATTACTCATTTTCTTTACGGAGGGGAATGACCAACTATTCCAAACTTCCTTGACAACTTTGACCTAGTTAGAACATGAATCGCGAAATTTGATCTCATTAAATTGGTTATAGTTTCAAGTTTTCATTGCAATGCCATAATTATTAGCTCAATCGGAATTCGGGAGAAAAAGTAATGTCCGATAAACTTTTACCTTTCATATTCGTATTACTTATTAAATCTAACTTACATTACTATATAGCACCTCCTAGAGGATTTTTGACCTCTTTAGATGTGAATAAACTGGTTAGGGATTCATGAATTCTAATCGATGCCGCAAGAATCATCCGAATCCGAGATCGAAGTCAAAAGTAATGTCGGAAATACTAATGAAGGGGGAATTACTCTTTTTCCTTACGGAGTGGAATGACCAACTATTCCAAACTTCCTTGACTATTTCGACCTAGTTAGTACTTGAATCGCGAAGTTTGATCTCTATAAATTGGTTATGGTTTCCAGTTCTCTTTACAATGCCATAAAAATTAGCTCTATCGGAGTTCGGGAGAAAAAGTTATGTCCGATATACTTTTACCTTTCTTATTCGTATTACTTATTAAATCCAACTTACGTTACTATCTAGCCCCTCCTGGAGGATTTTTTAGGACTTTTGATGTGAATAAACTGGTTAGGGATTCATGAATTCTAAACGATGCTGCAAGAATCATCAGAGTCAGAGATCGGAGAAAAAAGTAATGTCAGAAATACTAAGGAAGGGTGAATTACTCTTTTTCCTTACGGAGGGGAATGACCAACTATTCCAAACTTTCTTGACAATTTCGGCCTGGTTAGAACATGAATCGCAAGATTTGATCAAAGTAAATTGGTTATAGTTTCAAGTTCTCTTTACAATGCCAAAATATTTAGCTCAATCGGAATTCGGGAGAAAAAGTTATGTCCGATACAATTTTACCTTTCATATTCGTATTACTTATTTAGTCAAACTTACGTTGCAACATATCCCCTCCTGGAGGAATTTTAACGATTTTTGACGTGAATAAACTGGTTAGGGATTCATGAATTATAAACGATGCCGCTAGAATCATCCGAATCAGAGATCGGAGAAAATAGTAATGTCGGAAATACTAAAGAAGTGGGAATTACTCATTTTCCTTTCGGAGGGAATGACCAACTATTCCAAACTTCCATGACAAATTCGACCTACTAAGAACATGAATCGTGAAATTAGATCTCTGTAAATTGGTTATAGTTTCAAGTTCCCTATACAATGCCATAATAATTAGCTCAATCGGAATTCGGGAGAAAAAGTTATGTCCGATATACTTTTCCCTTTCATATTCGTATTACTTATTTAATCAAACTTACGTAACTACATAGCACCTCCTAGAGGACATTTAACGATTTTTGATGTGAATAAACTGGTTAAGGATTCATGAATTCAAAACGATGCCGCAAGATTAATCCGTATCAGAGATCGGAGAAAAAACTAATGTCGAAAATACTAACGAAGGGGGAATTACTCCTTTTCCTTACGGAGGGGAATGACCAACTATTACAAACTTCCTTGACAATTTCGACCTTGTTAGAACATGAATCGCGAAATTTGATCTTACTAAATAGGTTAGGGTTTCATGTTCTCTTTCAATGCCATAATAATTAGCTCAATCGGAATTCGAGAGAAATAGTTATGTCCGATATACTTTTACCTTTCATATTCGTATTACTTATTAAATCCAAATTACGTTACTATAGAGCCCCTCCGGGAGGATTTTTCAGGAATTTGGATGTTAATAAACAGGTTTGGGATTCTTGAATTCAAAACGATGCCGCTAGAATCATCCGATTCAGAGATCGGAGAAAAAAGTTATGTCAAAAATACTAATGAAGGGGAAATTACTCTTTTTCCTTACGGAGGGGAATGACCAACTCTTCCAAACTTCCTTGACTATTTCGACCTAGTTCGAACATGAATCGCGAAATTTGATCTCAAAAAATTGGTTATGGTTTCAAGTTCTCATTACAAAGCCATTAAAATTAGCTCAATCGGAGTTCGGGAGAAAAAGTTATGTCCAATATACATTTACCTTTCATATTCGTATTACTTATTAAATCCAACTTACGTTACTATGTAGCCCCTCCTGGAGGATTTTTCACGACTTTTGATGTGGATAAACTGGTTAGGGATTCAAGAATTCTAAACGATGCCGCAAGAATCATCAGAATCAAAGATCGGAGAAAAAAGTTATGTCAGAAATACTAATGAAGGGGGAATTAATCTTTTTCCTTATGGAGGGGAATGACCAACTATTCCTAACTACCTTGACAATTTCGTCCTAGTTAGAACATGAATCGCGAAATTTGATATCAGTTTATTGGTTAGGGTATCAAGTTCTCTTTACAAAGCCATATAAATTAGCTCAATCGGAGTTCGGGAAAAAAGTTAAGTCCGATGTACTTTTACCTTTCATATTCGTATTACTTATTAAATCTCACTTACGTTACTATATAGCCCCTCCTGGAGGATTTTTCAGGACTTTTGATGTGTATAAACTGGTTAGGGATTCATGAATTCTAAACGATGCCGCAAGAATCATCAGAATCAGAGATCGGAGAAAAAAGTAATGTCAGAAATACAAATGAAGGGGGAATTACTCTTTTACCTTACGGAGAGGAATGACCAACTATTCCAAACTTCCTTGACAATTTTAACCTAGTAAGAACATGAAACGCGAAATTTGATCTGAGTAAATTGGTTAGGGTTGCAAGTTCTCTTTACAATGCCATAATAAATAGCTCAATCGGAATTCGGGAGATAAAGTAATGTCCGATATACTTTTACCTTTTGTATTCGTATTACTTATTTAATCAAATTTACGTTACTACATAGCACCTCCTAGAGGATTTTTAACGATTTTTGTTGTGAATAAACTGGTTAGGGATTCATGAATTCTAAACGATGCCGCAAGAATCATCCGAATCCGAGATCGGAGAAAAAAGTAATGTCGGAAATTCTAATGAAGGGGGAATTACTCTTTTTTCTTACGGAGGGGAATGACCAACTATTCCAAACTTCCTTGACTATTTCGACCAAGTTGGAACATGAATCGTGAAATTTGATCTCAATAAATTGGTGAGGGTTTCAAGTTCTGTTTACAATGCCATAAAAATTAGCACAATCAGAGTTCGGGAGAAAAAGTAATGTCCGATATACTTTGACCTTTCATATTCGTATTACTTATTAAATCTTACTTACGTTACTATATAGCCCCTCTAGGAGGATTTTTCAGGACTTTTGATGTGAATCAACTGGTTAGGGAATCATGAATTCTAAACGATGCCGCAAGAATCATCAGAATCAGAGATCGGAGAAAAAAGTTATGTCAGAAATACTAATGAAGGGGGAATTACTATTTTTCCTTACGGAGGGGAATGACCAACTATTCCAAACTTCCTAGAAAATTTCGACCTAGTTAGAACATGAATCGCGAAATTTGATCTGAGTAAATTGGTTATAGTTTCAAGTTCTCTTTACAATGCCATAATAATTAGCTCAATCGGAATTTGGGAGAAAAAATTAGGTCCGATGTACTTTTACCTTTCATATTCGTATTACTTATTTAATCAAACTTATTTTACTACATAGCACCTCCTGGAGGAATTTTAACGATTTTTTATGTGAATAAACTGGTTAGGGTTTCATGAATTCAAAACGATGCCGCTAGAATCTTCCGATTCAGAGATTGGAGAAAAAAGTAATTTCGGAAATACTAATGAAGGGGGAATTACTCTTTTTCCTTTCGGAGGGGAATGACCAACTATTCTAAACTTCTTTGACAATTTCGACCTAGTTAGAACATGAATCGCGAAATTTGATCTCAGTAAATTGATTATAGTTTCAAGTTCTCTTTACAATGCCATAATAATTAGCTCAATCGGAATTCGGGAGAAAAAGTTAGGTCCGATATACTTTTAACTAACTTTTTCGAATTACTTATTTAATCAAAGTTACGTTACTACATAGCACCTCCTGGAGGAATTTGAACGATTTTTGATATGAATAAACTGGTTAGGGATTCATGAATTCTAAACAATGCCGCAAGAATCATTCGAAACAGAGATCGGAGAAAAAAGTAATGTCGGAAATACTAATGAAGGGGGAATTACTCTTTTTCCTTTCGGAGGGGAATGACCAACTATTTCAAATTTCCTTGACAATTTCGACCTAGTAAGATCATGAATCGCGAAATTTGATCTCAGTAAATTGGTTATAGTTTCAAGTTCTCTTTACAATGCCATAATAATTATTAGCTCAATCAAAATTCGGCTGAAAAAGTTAGGTCCGATATACTTTTACCTTTCATATTCGTATTACTTATTTAATCAAACTTACGTTATTACATAGCACCTCCTGGAGGAATTTTAACGATTTTTGATGTGAATAAACTGGTTGGCGATTCATGAATTCTAAATGATGCCGCAAGAATCATCCGAATCAGAGATCGGAGAAAAAGGTAATGTCGAAAATACTAATGATGGGGGAATTACTCTTTTTCGTTACGGAGGGGAAAGACCAACTATTCCAAACTTCCTTGACAATTTCGACCTAGTTAGAACATGATCCGCGAAATTTGATCTCAATAAATTGGTTCTAGTATCAAGTTCTCTTTATAATGCCATAATAATTAGCTCAATCAAAATTCGGGAGAAAAAGTTTGGTCCGATATACTTTTACCTATCTTATTCGAATTACTTATTTAATAAAAGTTACGTTACTACATAGCACCTCCTGGAGGAATTTGAACGATTTTTGGTGTGAATAAACTGGTTAGGGATTCATGACTTCTAAACGATGCCGCAAGAATCATCCGAATCCGAGGTCGGAGAAAAAAGTTAGGTCGGAAATACTAATGAAGGGGGAATTACTATTTTTCCTTACGGAGGGGAATGACCAACTATTCCAAACTTCCTTGACAATTTCGACCTAGTTAGAACATGAATCGCGAAATTTGATCTTAGTAAATTGGTTAGGGTTTCAAGTTCTCTTTACAATGCCATAATAATTAGCTCAATCGGAATTCGGGAGGAAAAGTTAAGTCCGATATACTTTTACCTTTCATTTTCGTATTACTTATAAAATCCAAATTACGTTACTATATAGCCCCTCCTGGAGGATTTTTCAGGACTTTTGATGTGAATAAATTGGTTAGGGATTCTTGAATTCTAAACGATGCCGCTAGAGTCATCCGAATCAGTGATCGGAGAAAAAAGTTATGTCAGAAATACTAATGAAGGGGAAATTACTATTTTTCCTTACGGAGGTAAATGACCAAATATTCCAAACTTCCTTGACCATTTCGACCTTGTTAGAACATGAATCGCGAAATTTGATCTCAGAAAATTGGTTATAGTTTCAAGTTCTCATTACAATGCCATAATAATTAGCTCAATCGGAATTCGGGAGAAAAAGTTTGGTCCGTTATAGTTTTACCTATCTTATTCGAATTACATATTTAATCAAAGTTACGTTACTACATAGCACCTCCTGGACGAATTTGAACGATTTTTTATGTGAATAAACTGGTTAGGGATACATGAATTCTAAACGATGCCGCAATAATCATCCAAATCTGAGATTGGAGAAAAATTTAATGTCGGAAATACTAATGAAGGGGGAATTACTCTTTTACCATACGTAGGGGAATGACCTACTATTCCAAACTTCCTTGTCAATTTCGACCTAGTTTGAACAAGAATCGCGAAATTTGATCTCAGTAAATTGGTTATCTATTCAAGTTCTCATTACAACGACATAATAATTTGCTTAATCAGAATTCGGGAGAAAAAGTAATGTCCGATATACTTTTACCTTTCATATTCGTATTACATATTAAATCAAACTTACGTTACTATATAGCCCCTCTTGGAGAATTTTTAATGACTTTTGATGAGAATAAACTGGTTAGGGATTCATGAATTCTAAACGATACCACAAGAATCATCCGAATCCGAGATCGGAGAAAAAAGTAATGTCTGAAAAACTAATGAAGGGGGAATTACTATTTTTCCTTACGGAGGGGAATGATCAACTATTCCAAACTTCCTTGACTATTTCGAACTAGTTAGAACATGAATCGCGAAATTTGATCTCAATAAATTGGTTTGGGTTTCAAGTTCTCTTTACAATGCCATAAAAATTAGCTCAGTCGGAGTTCGGGAGAAAAAGTTATGTCCGATATACTTTTACCTTTCATATTCGTATCACTTATTAAATCCAACTTACGTTACTATATAGCCCCTCCTGGAGGATTTTTCAGGACTTTTGATGTGAATGTACTGGTTAGGGATTCATGAATTCTAAACGATGCCGCAAGAATCTTCCGAATCAGAGAATGGAGAAAAAAGTTAGGTCACAAATACTAATGAAGGGGGAATTACTCTTTTTTCTCACGGAGGGGAATGACCAACTATTCCAAACTTCCTTGACAATTTCGTCCAAGTTAGAACAAGAATCGCGAAATTTGATCTCAGTAAATTGGTTAGTGTATCAAGTTCTGTTTACTATGCCATATAAATTTGCTTAATCGGAGTTCGGGAGAAAAAGTAATGTCCAATATACTTTTACCTTTCATATTCGTATTACTAATTAAATCCAACTTACGTTACTATATAGCCCCTCCAGGAGAATTTTTCAGGACTTTTGAAGTGAATAAACAAGTTAGGGATTCATGAATTCTAAACGAAGCCGCAAGAATCATCAGAATCAGAGCTCGGAGAAATAAGTTATGTCAGAAATAATAATGAAGGGGGAATAACTCTTTTTCCTTACGGAGGGGAATGACCAACTATTCCAAACTCCATTGACAATTTCGACCTAGTTAGAACACGAATCGCGAAATTTGATCTCAGTAAATTGGTAAGAGTTACAAGTTCTCATTACAATGCCATAATAATTAGCTCAATCGGAATTCGGGAGAAAAAGTAATGTCCGATATACTTTTACCTTTTATATTCGTATTACTTATTAAATCAAACTTACGTTACTATATAGCACCTCCTGGAGGATTTTTAACGACTTTTGATGTGAATAAACTGGTTAGGGATTCATGAATTCTAAACGATGCAGGAAGAATCATCCGAATCCGAGATCGGAGAAATAAGTTATGTCGGAAATACTAATGAAAAGGAAATTACTCTTTTTCCTTATGGAGGGGAATGACCATCTATTCCAAACTTCCTTGACAATTATGACCTAGTAAGAACATGAATCGCAAAATTTGATCTGAGTAATTTGGTTAGGGTTTCAAGTTCTCTTTACAATGCCATAATAATTAGCTCAATCGGAATTCGGGAGAAAAAGTTATGTCCGATATACTTTTACCTTTCATATTCGTAATACATATTAAATCCAATTTACGTTACTATGTAGCCCCTCATGGAGGATTTTTCACGACTTTTGAAGTGAATAAACTGGTTAGGGATTCATGAATTCTAAACGATGCTGCCAGAATAATCCGAATCGGAGATCGGAGAAAAAAGTAATGTCGAAAATACTAATGAAGGGGGAATTACTCTTTTTCCTTACGGAGGGGAATGACCAACTATTCCAAACTTCCTTGACAATTTCGACCTAGTTAGAACATGAATCGCGAAATTTGATCTCAGTAAATTGGTAATAGTTTCAAGTTCTCATTACAATGCCATAATAATTAGCTCAATCGGAATTCGGGAGAGAAAGTAATGTCCGATATACTTTTACCTTTCATATTCGTAATACTTATCAAATCAAACTTACGTTACTATATAGCACCTCCAGGAGGAATTTTAACGACTTTTAATGTGAATAAACCGGATAGGGATTCATGAATTCTAAACGATGCCGCAAGAATCCTCCGAATCCGAGATCGGAGAAAAAAGTAATGTCGAAAATACTAATGAAGGAGGAATTACTCTTTTTGCTTACGGAGGGGAATGACCAACTATTCCAAACTTCCTTGACAATTTTGACCTAGTAAGAACACGAATCGCGAATTTTGATCTTAGTAAATTGGTTAGGGTTACATGTTCTCTTTACAATGCCATAATAATTAGCTCAATCGGAATTCGGGAGAAAAAGTACTGTCCGATATACTTTTACCTTTCATATTCGTATTACTTATTAAATCTAAATTACGTTACTATATTGCCCCACCGGGAGGATTTTACAGGACTTTGGATGTGACTAAACTGGTTAGGGATTCATGAATGCTAAACGATGCCGCAAGAATCATCCCAATCAGAGATCGGAGAAAAAAGTAATGTCAGAAATTCTAATGAAGGGGAATTTACTATTTTTCCTTACGGAGGGGAAAGACCAACTATTCCAAAATTCCATGACAATTTCGACCTAGTTATTACATGACTCGCGAAATTAGATCTGAGTTAATTGGTTAGGGTTTCAAGTTCCCTTTACAATGGCTTAAAAATTAGCTCAATCGAAGTTCGGGAGAAAAAGTTATGTCCGATATACTTTTACCTTTCATATTCGTATTACATATTAATTACAATTTACGTTACTATATAGCCCCTCCAGGAGGATTTTTCACGACTTTTAATGTGAATAAACTGGTTAGGGATTCATGAATTCTATACGATGTCGCAAGAATCATCCGAAACAGTGATCGGAGAAAAAAGTGATGTCAGAAATACTAATGAAGGGAGAATTACTCTTTTTCCTTACGGAGGGGAATGACCAACTATTCCAAACTTACGTGGCAATTTCGACCTAGTTAGAACATGAATCGCGAAATTTGATCTTAGTAAATTGGTTAGGGTTTCATGTTCTCTTTTCGATGCCTTAATAATTTGCTCAATCGGAATTCGGGAGAAAAAGTAATGTCCGATATACTTTTACCTTTCATATTCGTATTACTTATTAAATCCAATTTACGTTACTATATAGCCCCTCCTGGAGGATTTTTAACGATTTTTGATGTGAATAAACTGGTTAGGGATTCATGAATTCTAAACGATGCCGCAACAATCATCCGAATCAGAGATCGGAGAAAAAAGTAATGTCGAAAATACAAATGAAGGGGGAATTACTCTTTTCCCTTACGGACGGGAATGACCAACTATTCCAAACTTTCTTGACAATTTTGACCTTGTTAGAACATGAATCGCGAAATTTGATAT
>CM042190.1:8639232-8777244 GCA_023539305.1 Ilex asprella | reverse complement strand
TCAAGAATTCTATACGATGCCGCAAGAATCATCCGAATCAGATATCGAAGAAAAAAGTTATGTCAGAAATCCTAATGAAGGGGGAATTACTCTTTTTCCTTACGGAGGGGAAAGGCCAACTATTCCAAACTTCCTCGACTATTTCGACCTAGTTAGAACATGAATCGCGAAATTTGATCTGAGTAAATTGGTTAGGGTTTCAAGTTCTCTTTACAATGACATAAAAATTAGCTCTATCGGAGTTCGGGAAAAAAATGTTATGTTCGATATACTTTTACCATTCATATTCGTATTACTTATTAAATCCAACTTACGTTACTATATAGCCCCTCCTGGAGGATTTTTCACGACTTTTGATGTGTATAAACAGGTTAGGAATTCATGAATTCAAAACGATACCGCCAGAATCGTCAGAGTCAGAGATCGGAGGAAAAAGTTATGTCAGAAATACTGATGAAGGGGGAATTACTATTTTTCCTTTCGGAGGGGAATGACCAACTATTCCAAGCTACCTTGACAATTTTGACCTAGTTGGAACATGAATCACGAAATTTGATCTCAGTAAATTGGTTATTGTTTCAAGTTCTCTTTACCATGCCATAATAATTAGCTCAATCGGATTTCGGGAGAAAAAGTTATGTCCGATATACTTTTACCTTTCATATTCGTATTACTTATTAAATCAAACTTACGTTACTATATACCACTTCCTGGTGGATTTTTAGCGACTTTTGATGTGAATAAACTGGTTAGGGATTCATGAATTCTAAACGATGCCGCATGAATCATCCGAATCAGAGATCGGAGGAAAAAGTTATGTCAGAAATACTAATGATGGGTGAATTACTATTTTTCCTTACGGAGGGGAATGACCAACTATTCCAAACTTTCTTGATAATTTCGACCTAGTTAGAACATGAATCGCGAAATTTGATCTTAGTAAATTGGTTAGGGTTTCATGTTCTCTTTTCGATGCCATTATAATTTGCTCAATCGGAATTAGGGAGAAAAAGTAATGTCCGATATACTTTTACCTTTCATATTCGTATTACTTATTAAATCCAACTTACGTTACTATATAGCCCCTCTTGGAGGATTTTTCACGACTTTTGATGTGAATAAACTGGTTAGGGATTCATGAATTCTAAACGATGCCGCAAGAATCATCAAAATCAGAGATCGGAGTAAAAAGTTATGTCAGAAATACTAATGAAGGGGGAATTACTCTTTTACCTTACGGAGGGGAATGACCAACTATTCCATACTTCCTTGACAATTTCGTCCGTGTTAGAACATGAATCGCGAAATTTGATCTCAGTTAATTGGTTAGGGTATCAAGTTTTCTTTACAATGCCATATAAATCAGCTGATTCGGAGTTCGGGTGAAAAAGTAATTTCCTATATACTTTTACCGTTCATATTCGTATTACTTATTAAATCCAACTTACGTTACTATATAGCCCCTCCTGGAAGATATTTTCGGACTTTTAATGTGAAAAAACTGGTTAGGGATTCTTGAATTCTAAACGATGCCGCAAGAATCATCCGAATCAGAGCTCGGAGAAAAAAGTTATGTCAGAAATACTAATGAAGGGGGAATTACTCTTTTTCCTTACGGAGGGAAATGACCAACAATTCCAAACTTCCTTGACAATTTCGACCTAGTTTGAACATGAATTGCGAAATTTGATCTTAGTAAATTGGTAATAGTTTCAAGTTCTCATTACAATGCCATAATAATTAGCTCAATCAGAATTCGGGAGAAAAAGTAATGTCCGATATACTTTTACCTTTTATATTCGTATTACTTATTAAATAAAACTTACGTTACTATATAGCACATCCTGGAGGATTTTTAACGACTTTTGTTGTGAATAAACTGGTTAGGGATTCATGAATTCTAAACGATGCCGCAAGAAACATCCGAATCAGAGATCGGAGAAAAAAGTTATGCCAGAAATACTAATGAAGGGGGAATTACTATTTTTCCTTACGAGGGGGAATGACCAACTATTCCAAACTTCCTTGACAATTGCAACATAGTAAGAACATGAATCGCGGAATTTGATCTATGTAATTTGGTGAGGGTTTCAAGTTCTCTTTACAATGCCAAAAAATTTTGCTCAATCGGAGTTCAGGAGAAAAAGTTATGTCCGATATACTTCTACCTTTCTTATTCGTATTACTTATTAAATCTAACTTACGTTACTATATAGCCCCTCCTGGAGGATTTTTCTCGACTTTTGATGTGAATAAACTGGTTAGGTATTCATGAATCTTAAACGATGCAGCAAGAATCATCAGAATCAGAGATCGGAGCTACGAATTATGTCAGAAATACTGATTAGGGGGAAATTACAATTTTTCCTTATGGAGGGGAAAGACCAACTATTCCAAACTTCCTTGTCAATTTCGACCTAGTTATAACATGACTCGCGAAATTAGATCTGATTTAATTGGTTAGGGTTTCAAGTTCCCTTCACAATGGCATAAAAATTAGCTCAATCGGAGTTCGGGAGAAAAAGTAATGTCTGACATACTTTTACCTTTCATATTCGTATTACATATTAAATCCAATTTACGTTACTATATAGCCCCTCTTGGAGGATTTTTCATGACTTTTGATGTGAATAAACTGGTTAGGGATTCATGAATTCTATACGATGCCGCAAGAATAATCCGAATCAGAGTTCGGAGAAAAAAGTTATGTCAGAAATACTAATGAAGGGTGAATTACTATTTTTCCTTACGAGGGGGAATGACCAACTATTCCAAACTTCCTTGACAATTGCAACATAGTAAGAACATGAATCGCGGAATTTGATCTAAGTAATTTGGTGAGGGTTTCTAGTTCTCTTTACAATGCCATAAAATTTTGCT
Organism: Ilex asprella; assembly: GCA_023539305.1. Lineage (NCBI taxonomy): Eukaryota > Viridiplantae > Streptophyta > Magnoliopsida > Aquifoliales > Aquifoliaceae > Ilex > Ilex asprella. The sequence continues at coordinate 8,774,364 of CM042190.1, read as the reverse complement.
CAATCGGAGTTCGGGAGAAAAAGTGATGTCCTATGTACTTTTACCTTTCATATTTGTATTACATATTAATTCCAACTTACGTTACTATATAGCCCCTCCTGGAGGATTTTTCATGACTTTTGATGTGAATAAACTGGTTAGGGATTCATGAATCCTAAACGATGCCGCAAGAATCTTCTGAATCAGAGATCGGAGGTAAAAATTATGTCAGAAATTCTAATGATGGGGAAATTACTCTTTTTCCTTACGGAGGGGAATGACCAACTAATCCAAACTTCCTTGACAATTTCGACCTAGTTATAACATTACTCGCGAAATTAGATCTGAGTAAATTGGTTAGGGTTTCAAGTTCTTTTTACAATGCCTTAAAAATTAGCTTAATCGGAGTTCGGGAGAAAAAGTTCTGTCCGATATACTTTTACCTTTCATATTCGTATTACTTATTAAATCCAACTTACGTTACTATATAGCCCCTCCTGGAGGATTTTTCACGAATTTTGATGTGATTAAACTGGTTAGGGATTCATGAATTCTAAACGATGCCGCAAGAATCATCAGAATCAGAGATCGGAGAAAAAAGTTATGTCAGAAATACTAATGAAGGGGGAATTACTATTTTTCCTTACGGAGGGGAATGACCAACTATTCCAAACTTCCTTGACCATTTCGACCTAGTTAGAACCTGAACCGCGGAATTTAATCTATGTAATTTGGTGAGGGTTTCAAGTTCTCTTTACAATGCCATAAAATTTTGCTCAGTCGGAGTTCGGGAGAAAAAGTTATGTCCGATATACTTTTACCTTTCATATTTGTATTACTAATTAAATCCAAATTACGTTACTATATTGCCCCTCCTGGAGGATTTTTCACGACTTTTGATGTGAATAAACTGGTTAGGGATTCATGAATTCTAAACGATGCCGCAAGAATCATCCGAATCAGAGATCGGAGAAAAAAGTTATGTCAGAAATACTAATGAAGGGGGAATTACTCTTTTTTCTTACGGAGGGGAATGACCAACTATTCCAAACTTCCTTGGCAATTTCGACCTAGTTAGAACATGAATCGCGAAATTTGATCCTAGTAAATTGGTTGTAGTTTCAAGTTCTCTTTACAATGCCATAATAATTAGCTCAATCGGAATTCGGGAGAAAAAATTATGTTCGATATACTTTTACCTTTCATATTCGTATTACTTATTAAATCCAACTTACGTTACTATATAGCATCTTCTGGAGGATTTTTAATGACTTTCGATGTGAATAAACTGGTTAGGGATTCATGAATTCTAAACGATGCCGCAAGAATCATTCGAATCAGAGATCGGAGAAAAAAGTTATGTCAGAAATACTAATGAAGGGGGAATTACTCTTTTTCCTTACGGAGGGGAATGACCAACTATTCCAAACTTCCTTGACAATTTCGACCTAGTTAGAACCTGAATCGCAAAATTTGATCTTAGTAAATTGGTTAGGGTTTCTAGTTCTCTTTACAATGCCATAATAATTAGCTCAATCGGAATTCGGGAGAAAAATTTATGTCCGATATACTTTTTCCTTTCATATTCGTATTACTTATTAAATCCAAATTACGTTACTATATAGCCCCTCTTGGAGGATTTTTAACGAATTTTGATGTGAATAAACTGGTTAGGGATTCATGAATTCTATACGATGCCGCTAGAATCATCCAAATCAGAGATCAGAAAAAAAAGTTATGTCATAAATACTAATGAAGGGGGAATTACTCTTTTTCCTCACGGAGGCGAATGACCAACTATTCCAACATTCCTTGACTATTTCGACCTAGTTAGAACATTAATCGCAAAATTTGATCTCAGTAAATTGGTTAGGGTTTCAAGTTCTCTTTACAATGCCATAAAAATTAGCTCAATCGGAGTTCGGGAGAAAAAGTTATGTCTGATGTACTTTTACCTTTCTTATTCGAATTACTTATTAAATCTAACTTACGTTACTATATAGCCCCTCCTGGAGGATTTTTCACGACTTTTGATGGGAATAAACTGGTTATGGATTCATGAATCCTAAACGATGCCGCAATAATCATCAAAATCAGAGATCGGAGGTAAAAATTATGTCAAAAATTCTAATGAAGGGGGAATTACTCTTTTTCCTTACGGAGGAAAATGACCAACTAGATATCAGGTTCTATGTGAATGACATCATTATGTATGATTGAGATGATGTTGGGATGGTTAAAATTTGATTGGAAATAAAAAAGGTTGAAACAGGAAAAAACAGACAGAGTGTACCGATACGCGTACCGGTTCGGTTTCCCAAAATTCTGTAATTTTAAATTTCTTTAGTTAATTTTTGGGACTTTGATTTCTTTAGTCCCAATGATACAAATGATCCTTAATAAGGTATATTGTGGTATATTAGACCCCGGTTGAATTAAATGATTAAAGAAACACGGATCACATTTGTGGACAGAATTTCAGCTATGGGAATGTTATCAACATGGCGTTGGGTTAAGCAACGTCCATGGCTACTTCCGCGGGTTGACAGATTGTCAACGGTAAAATAATGACCCCCGAATTTTGGGGCGTCACAGCTTGGTATCAGAGCATAGGTATACGAATTACCTAGGGCTTTATGGGCATTGGGTCTAGACCATTGCATTTCATGTTATGTGTTGTACATGCTACATGAATATGTGCTACATGTTATGCAAATTATATGCATGGTGCTATGTATATGAAAAGAAGAACACTAGGTTTGAAAAATAAAACCTTAGTTCGGAATAAGGGATCAACATTGGAACATTGGAATTCCCTATCTTGGGAAACAATGTGAGGCTCTAGTGTTATCTTACTTGTGTGTAGATGGCATATAAAGGAAGGGGACGCCGTGATGGTGGACGGAACAATGACCAACCACTACCGGCCGTTGACCAACAAGTCGTTATAGAGGCTATGGATACGATGCAGGCTAGAAGACATGTTTCTACTGTCTACAGTTGGGCTATGTAAGGAAGATATTTTATAAAATGAGACTGACATGTTTTATATGTTTTCAAAACCTTGTTCGATCTTGGGAGGATTTTCCTGCAGAGCTTAGTGTTTGCCCCATATAAACAATATCTTTTTTAGATTATAGTCTAGAGGAAGAACTCAGATTGGATGAGCAGGTGAATTGGGAAGCTCTGACTGATAGAGATATGGATCCCATTGTTGATGTTTAGAGTTGTTTCCTTTATGTTCTACATTGGGATATTAATTATGAGACAATATTAAGGACAATATTTTATTTATTCTGTTGCTAGATACTATTTGATTTTGAATTGTAAGTTGGAGAAGTTACAATGTTTTATTGACTTTAGTATTTATTCTTTATCAGATGGATGAATGATTTGTTATTCTAATGGTTATTTTTATTTGATGTCATGATTGGATGGTTTGTAGATAGCAATGTCTTTCAGGGTGGATTTTGGGCATTACAATAACTTTTTCATACAACTTTTGCATTTGATGTATGCAATTTCTTTTCCCAGTTCATTCTTTCTTATATTTTGTGGGTTTTATATATCCATTATATCCCACAATGCATCATCTAAAAGCATAATGTAAATCTTCATTCTAGCTTACAAATAAGCATAGTCACTTCCATTAAGGAATTGAGGTCTTGTGATGAATTGCCCTTCAACAATGTTTCCTCCTATGGTTTTCATAATCTTTTGCTTAATTATTGTTACACAAAATGACTAGAGCCCAAGCTCTGATACCAATTGTTGGCCCAAATGCAACCTTAGAGGGGGATGAATTAGGTGTTCTCTAATATGGCTCACTTAAAGTTCAATTTTACTATTTGTATGTTGCATTGCCTAGATGAAAATGCAAGAAAAATACATATGTAATATAAGTGGATGTGAGCAGTCTATATATATATATAAGATTAAGAGTTAGAAGAGCAAACACTAGATTTATATATGTTTAGTCCCCAACACACTTGGCCTACGTTCTCTCATCTTCCTCCCTGTAGAGTTTCCTTTCACCTTTCTTAGCACACTTCAAGAAGAATAAAAGACATCTCTTTTGCTTGATAGTTTTCTCACTGAATACAATCAAAGCACTAAGTGCATGAGAGAATAACGACTGTAAACCCTCACTTGTGTTATAGTAATATAATGATAAAATTGTTAGTAATTTAATATGTGTAATGGCGTAGAAATGAACCATATAGGTTAAAACCACAGGAAATGCTAATATTGTAAATAATAGTTAAAACTGAGTTGTAGCTTGTAAACGTAGGAAATCGTTTGCAATAGAACTTATACTACTAGGTTAATGCACAAATGTAGGTAGTATAAGTTTGGGTTGGTTTTGGAAGGGTTTGGAATGGATTGAAAATGAAAAACAAAGAAAATAGGGCAAAACTGGGCAAACCTTACCGGTACCTGAAGGTCCAAAGAGTTTGTTGTACTGGTACAGTGTACCAGTACTGTATCGTACCGGTATTGTTTTCAACAAAACCATGGTTGAATAACCATTAAACTTCATTTATCTCAAACCCTTGTTTTCAAGAGGAATAGACTTTTCTCTTAATTTTTCCTTTGTTCTTGATTTCAAAACCTTAGGGCTCAATGTTGAACAACAAAAATAGTATTTTAGAGGATCTTTTGTTCACTTTTCATGAATTACACCATTGGGCAAATATCTATGAAATTGGGGGTTTGAGGAATTACTTGTACATTGAGATAATTTGTGGGTATTTACATCTCTTGTATGATTTGTTGTGATGGACTTGAATTACCTTCAAAAAACTGTCTTAGAGTGTTGAGGTTAGTCTATCCCAGTGGCGGTGAGATGGTTTCCTAACACTTGTAATGGGTTGTTGTTTGGGAACGCAACCACTATTATTCACAAAAGCCGAGGAAAAGAATTAGTATACTAGTTCCATGGAAGAATTTTTCAATGTCATTGGTATGGCACACGCTCTTTCTAAAATGGTTTGTGATTTGGTTGTGATGGGTGAACGAGGTAGAGCCATTACATAGATTCCTGAGGAGCGGCCAACATACTTGAGATATAGATGCATTTGGGAATATGAATTTATACATGAGTTTATTGTAGATGGTTTATTATGACTAATGGTAAATGGTTTCTACAAGAATTTGTTGGAAGTATAGGATTCCACCAGAACTTGTTGGAAATGGTTTATCATTGGAAAGGGCTTATCATTTGTAACTTGGTTTTACTCTTCATTAATTTCTTGTTATTGTGTTAACCTGAGATTTGTTAAATGTCACTATTTTATTTCAAAGTTATTTATGATATTTGCGAAATGAGACCAACCGATTTTTCTATGTTTTTCTAAAATCTTGTTCGAGTGTGGGAAGAATGTTGCTACAGAGCTTAGTGCTCACCCTTACAAATAATATATTTTCAAATTTTAGTTTAGCAGAGGAGCTTAGAGTCAAGGAGCTAGTTCATTGAGAAGCCCAAGTAGATGGTAACGTGGATCCCGAGGGGGACGTTTAGGGTTATATTTCTTCATGTTCTAGACTAGGAAATTATTTTGAAACAATGTCAAGTTTAAGCTTTTTTCATTCCGCTGCCAGGTTAAGGATAATTTTTTTGGGGATGTAATTGCCATATTTGGGGCATATTCTTTTGGATAATGTTGTAAATATTATGGATGATAAATAAAATTTCTCTTTTGTTATGAAGTCTATTAGTTGCTCTCATGATTTGAATGATTTTAGATTGTAATGCCGTCTAAGGTGGGTTTTGGGTCGTTACAACGACAATGAAAGCTTTTACAAGATTCTTTACAAGATCAAGAAAAATATCTAGAAGCTCTCACTTTTTATTTTTTATAAAAGTCAAATACCCAAAAATTATTCTTCAAATCCCGTACACTCCTATTTATAATTTGGGTGTCTAAAACAAAAAAAAAAATGGTTGAGTTGGCACATAAATTCACACACTGGTGACACAGCTAGAAGACCATCTGGTATGCCAGATAGCCATCCGATAGACCAGATGTCTCCTATTCTTCTCATTGGCCAGCCTTCCTTTAGAGCTCATCAATTCTAAAGACTTTTGGAGAGTTGTCAATTCCTCATCTAGTAGACTAGTTCATATTATCCAGTATACCGGATAGACCCAAGTGGTCTACTAATATATCCTTCCATCTGTCCTTACTTTGCCTTGCTTCTGACTTACTGGATAGGGTGTCCGACATACCAGTGTAGTCTTCCAAATTTACAAATTTGTATACCGAATTCCTTTCATATGTGTCTTATACCTTTCCTTGGTTCCTTTGCAATTGGCATAATGGATGGGGTATTCGACATATTAGATTAGTGTTCCAGATGTTCTATCCAATGTACCGAATACCTCTTTGAATTTTCTCCCTTTGTATTTATTCTTCCTTATTATTCTTTGGAAATTTCCTACACTTCATCTACACATTAATACAAATATTAGCTCGTATTCAGATGTTTGTGATCATATAAATTATACTTAACTAAGCATTGGGTCAACATGTCTCACATGCTTGCCCAAGCGATTAGAAGGGTAACTTTATGGCAACTCTCGTGATCTTCTTTTTTTTTTTTTTGAATCTTCATGAACTTAATTTTCACCATGGCCTTCTTCTTCACAACTGGTCTAATTGTTTCTACTATAGGGACCAAAAATATATGCTTAGAGAAGTTCAAGTTTTATCAAAAGTAGATTACCCAAGCTCAAGCTGACCTCAATTACACCATAGAGTGCCTCCTAGAAGATTAGACTGAGCATAAGAAGGCCAAGAGTACCATGCCCTCTTTGCTTATGGGTAACAAGAAATTGCAAGAGAAGATTTATGTAACTGAAGCAAAGGTCATAGTGGAGGCAGTTAGTGTTACAAAGCTATCTGATGAAGCCGAAAGTGAGAAGAAGCTGCAACTCCAAATTACCAAACTATCTGAAGCTCGTAAAGGAGTTGAGGACAAGCAAGCTAGAGCTAAAGAAAGAAAGTTTGAGCTCTCTAAGCCAGCCCAAGATTCAGCAATCAAAGACTTCCATAAATCATATTGGATTTTCTAACCTCGCCCTAGAGTTTTGTGTGTGTGGCTTGGAGGAGTTTCGCATGTGGGCTAGTGTTGAATACGTGAAGTTAGATTTCTGAAAGTTTCAACCTGAAGACAATCTAATATCAATTACAAAAGAGGATGATGACGGGGAAGGAACTGAAGAAGTGGAATACAAGGCAACATAAGCCCTTCCATTTTTATTTTTTATTTTTTATTTTTTTTATTTTTTTTTTGAATATAGGATTAATTGCACTGGAAGTCCTCAAAATATGGAATTTATCTCATTTTGGTCCCTAATGATTTAATTGCATCATTTTGCTCCCTGCAGCATTAAATATATTTCTATATGGTCCTTCAAACAGACAACATTTAGATTACTAACGATTTCTTATCATAAACTTGTGACGTAAAACCTAAATATGGATAAAAAGTAATTTTGAAAGCTAAGAAATAAAATTTGAGTAGCTCTCGATAAAAAAAATGTATAATATGGGTCACTTTTGACCAAATTTTGGATAGCTCATTATCAAAACTGTGTAATTTGGGTAATTATTTAACCAAAATTTGAGTAGAAATTTGTTCAAGAATTGTCCAAATTATTTTTTGTCCATATTTAAGTATCACGTGATAAGTTTATGATAAAAAATCGTTAGCAATCTAGATGCTATCTACTTAAGGGACCATATAAGAACATATTCAATACTTTAGGGACCAAAATGATGCAATTGAAATAATGAGGACCAAAATAAGATAAACTCCATACTTTGGGGACCTCTAGTATAATTAACCCTTGAATATAATTAATTTTCCTGGAAGAACTATAAATTTTATTGGTTATTGTGAATGTGTCACTGACAATATGTAAACATATAACTAACTAACACTAACTAGATAAGCTAAATGTCATTTGTGGCACATGATCATTTCTTTGATAATATTTTCATAAATGTTCTGAATTCCATGGGTGCAACTATATCTTTCCATCTAGAGTTTGCAAGTGATAGGTTCCCGGCCTTAGTATCTTCACCACCTAGTACGGTTCTTCCCGATTAGGAGAAAACTTTCCCTATTCACATATCTTTTGTAGCTAAGGTGTAACACCCCCAAAATCCACACTAGAATGCATTACAATCTATAATCATTCATACCATGAGAGCAACTATTAAATATTTATAAATAATAGAAATTATATTCATCATCCATAATAACTAAAGCATCATCCAAAACAAATATGTCAAACCATGGCTATTGCATCCAAAAATTAAATATTGTCTTGTAGCAGAATAAATAAAACATTATCCTTAACATTGTCTCATAATTAATCTCCAAATCTAGAACATAAATGAAACAACTCTAACTGTCCACCTCGAGATCCACATTCCCATCAATCTGAGCTTCCCAATTTACTTGCTCATCCAATCCGAGCTTTTCCTCTAGATTATAATCTAAAAAATATGCTTGTAGGGGGTGAGCACTAAGCTCTGTAGGAAAATTCTCCCAAGCTCGAACAAGATTTTGAAAACATATAAAATAGGTCAGTCTCATTTAACTAAATATCATATATAACTTTTGAAATAAAATAGTGACAATTCATCAGATCTCTAGTTTTGGTAGTAGCAATAAATTAAATGAAGAATTAAAACCAACTTTCAGATAACAAATCATTGCTAACATTGTATCTTAGGTATGTAGTGAAACTTAGCATGAATACACACATTGAGAATATCTTGGCTTATACACAAACTCTCAATCCTCGGAAGGATACACAACTTCAGAAAGGGTACAAATCGATGCATCGAGAGTGACAAATCCAACCCAAGAAATGTAAACCCCCACATGTTAAAGTAATATAATAATAAATTGTGTAGTAATTTAATATATGTAATGGTGTAAAAATAAACCCCATGAGTTATAACCGTAGGAAATGCCGATATTATAAATATTAGTCAAAACTTGGTTTTAGCTCGTGAATATACGAAATAATTTGTAACAGAACTTATATCAACAATATTTGATATGCAAATGTATGTTGTGTAAGTTTGGGTTGAACTTGTAAGGGTTTAGAATGGATTGAAAATAAAAAAAACGGAGGAAATAGGCAAAATTGGGCAAAACCATACCAGTACTTTGTACCTATACTAAACCGTACTGGTACTGTGTTCCAGAATCATTTGGTACAGTGAGTTTACCGTACTGGTACTATGCTCCAGAACTGTACTGTACCGGTACTGTAATGCCGAAAGAGGTCTGACAGTTAAAAGTCACGATCTTAGCCCGATTTTTGCCCTAGAAATACATTAAGATGCCTCTTTTCGCCCCATTTCGGCCCCTCTAACCCTAGAAACACTTAGAGAGGAAGAGAGAAGGAGAAAGCTCAAGATCTAAAGTGAGAAACAAGAGATTTAAGACTGATTCAAGATTCAAGCCCTAGTTATTCAAGAGCCAAGGTACGGGTTTTCTTCTTTGCTTGTTCATTAATATTAGGGTTAATATATGTATGTTTTGACTCCTAATGATATGTATTTGATATGGGTTCTTTGTTTCTTGGTTCTCTTGCGATTATTAACATGTTTTAAACAAAGTTAGGGTTGTATACCCATGAAATCCTTCTTTTTATTTGAAAAATCCTAGTTTTCAAGAGTGATGGGTTTTCCTCTTGAACTCTTCCTTTATTCTTGAATTCGAAACTATAGTGCTTTGTGTTTAGTAATAAAATGATATTGTTATGATCTCTTGTATGTTTTTCTTTAAATTGTTCTATTTGAAAATATCACATGTGAAGAATTGAGAATTTTTGGAGTTACTTGTGGTTTGAGAAAATATGTTGAATTTTTGAGATAATTGGTGGTATCATATTTCTTGAATGGTTGATTGGATGAACATGAGTGAGAGGTTCCTTGTAAGGATGTTCACGCCAAAAGAGGACAATATGTGGGATTCTCAGGAGGTTCCTTGTAAGGATGCTTGAGAAACTAAGCCTTGAGGGTGAGAGGTTCCTTGTAAGGATGCTCATGCCAAAAGAGGACAATATATGGTATTCTCGGGAGGTTCATTGTAAGGATGCTTGAGAAACAAAGCCTTGAGGGTGAGAGGTTCCTTGTAAGGATGCTTGAGAAACAAAACCTTGAGGGTGTGGGGTTCTTTGTAAGGATGTTCTTGCCAAAAGAGGACAATATATGGTATTCTCGAGAGGTTCCTTGTAAGGATGCTTGAGAAACAATGTCTTGAGGGTGTGAGGTTCCTTGTAAGGATGCTCATGTCAAAAGAGGACAATATTATATCATGTGTGGGTTATTGTTTTACTATTGGAAATTGTATTGCTCATTGTTAAAAATTGGTTTCACCTTCCCGTTTAACTTTATGGTTGTTTGTAAACTGGAGATCTATTAAAATTTCATGATTTTACTTCAAAAAAATTATATATGGTATTTATGAAATGTGACCAACCGCTTTTACATGCTTTTATAAACCTTGATCGGGTTTGGAAGAATTTTCCTATAGAGCTTCATGCTCACCCCATACTTAACAACCTTTTCAGATTATCCTCTCGAGGAAGAGCTGGAAGTCGTGGAGCTGCACACTGGGAGACTCCGATCGACAGGAGCGTGAATCCTGAGGTAGACGCCTAGAGCGACACTTTCTTTTTTTCTACACTAGGATAGTCATTTTTTTAACTTTGTAGAGTCTAGTTTTCTTTTGTTATTTTCGCTGTGATACTTTAGTTAATTTTTCGAATGTAAATGCCAAGATGGGTCTATTCTTTTGGTGATAATGATGCAAATTTTATGAATGATTTCATGAAGTCTTATTTATTGATGGGTTATCTTAGTGCTCTCATGATGGAAATGGTTTAGAATGTAATGCCGTCCAGGGTTGTATTTGGCGTGTTTCAAGAATAGTATACTAGCTCTTAGTCTCGATACTCGTGAGCAAATAATAGTTTAGTCCTCAAAAGGTACCAACCCCACTATTAGTGGTAGAGAACCTTAAAACCCACTCGGAGTAAGAAATGCGTCTCCTCACTCTACGATACCCTGTCAATAGTCACTCATGTTCATTAAAACATCCACACAAGATATACAATATGAAACCAATTTACCAAATCACAGGTAAACCAAGAACCATAATTCCATAGGCATTTTTCCAACAAAACAACTCAAGAAAATAAGCAAGAGATCATCAAGAAATATATTTTTATTGTTAAAAAAAAAACTCTAGAATTTTTAATCAAGAACAATGGAATATCAAGGGTAAAACCAATATTTCTTGAAAACTAGGGTTTTCATAACAAGAATGAGATTTTTTATGGCTATCAAATGATAACCTCATTCACGACATGATACGATTTGTAAGAAAACCAAGAAACAATGATTTCATAACATATACATATTATTTAGAATCAAAACATGCATACATATGACTTGATCCAAAATGTGTACACCCAAGTGCAGGCGGTCAAGTTATAATAATAATCCGGTTTGAGTCCGGAGTCGAATCCACAGGGAACTAGTAGTTTTGATGTTTTTAAAGTAATCGGTGAAGGAGACCAATTGATTGTAACCTTGGAAATTTTAGGGTTGTGAGATGTGGGTGAATTCCTTGAACAGAATATTAAATTCCTTTCAAAGAGTTTTCTAGACAAAATATACAATTGATTCAAATGGCAGAGAAATCACTCTTTAGTTCGAGGATCGGTACATGGGGTTAATTATTCGAAATCTTATTTTTTTGCTTGATGACTCATTTAACTCCCATGTCAAAGGCGAGTCAATCGGAAGATAGAAATGGCCTATTAAGGTCATGGTTCAAAGGTCTTACCAGAAGTTTACAAGAATCATTTGCACCGAGAGTTATCACGCGTACAAACAAACAAGTAATTCTTCATGACATTCAACCATGGCTTTAATAGTTCATCCTTTTAACTGAAGTTTGGTAAAGGGGGATGATTAAAGGGTAGTCATGAAGATCTAGTCGGGGAACTTGCATTGAAACGAAGAGTCTTTCTATGCAGGAGTCATCCATGTCATAGGAAGACTATCGATTATACAAAATACTTTAGTTTTGCTAGATGCAATCAATCATCCAAAAGCAAGGGAATATGAACATTAAGCATTAGAACAAAGCATCGTATGATATCCGGATAATCAACACATGTCCTTCACCTCTTACTAAAGAGTGAATGAGAAACTACTCACACTTCATAGCTTTGATAAAGCTAGAAAAGTGAGTGATGCTCATCCCTCTAAGTAGAGGATCTCACAAAGTAAATGTATAATTAACAAAGAACTAATCTTCAACAAAGAACGAGTGAATCACGTTCTACCCTTCACAGCTTTGGTAAAGCTCTAGAAAAGTGGAAGAGTTTCACTCCTCTAAGCAAGAAGGGAGCTCAAATAATGAAAGTGCAAGGCATAAGTAAAAGCATGTATGTAAGAGCATAAATGTAAAGACTAGAAGTAAATAAAGACATAAATGTAAAGACTAAATGTAAATCAAGAACATAAATGTAAAAACTGAGTAAATAAAGGAATTACAATTCTTGGGTAAATGTAAATGTGAACATTAACGTAAAGGAAATGATTGGGAATCTATACTCCCCACTTCTTCTAACAAAAAGAAAGACTAAGAAAGGAATTGAAATGGATGAAATGAAATGCTAAGTGATGAATCCCTCAAACGGTTCCACCCATGAGTTCCCCCTTTTCTCCACAAAACTAAGTGTATTTATAGGCAAGGAGAAGGCAGGGAAGGGGTAAAGGAATAGAGCTGGGCGTAAAAGTCAAAGTGAAATGCCAACCACTCTGCTGGCAGTCTGTCCACACCATTCGAACGTTTACAGCGTTCAAACGGTCCCTTTGTCTTTGCTTTCTGCCGTTCAAACGTCAGGAGGATGCAGTCCATGCCAGTTATGTCAGTCCACACGCGGTTTCTGTCGAAGATCTTCCTCCAAGTCTTCATATAAATCTCCCTCCAGTTCCTTGCAGATTCTTGACTGAACTGTCTAATAATTCCTGGGGCGTTCGAACGGTGGTTGTCGTTCGAATGGGGCACTCAAGTGCCTGGGCCTTCTGATTGCAACTCTCTGCAAGTCTGCAACACGCCATGTCTTCAGTCAGTCTAATCTTGTCCTTGCTGCAATGGACGTTCGAACGTTAATGATCGTTCGAACATAGGACTTGAAACTCCAAGATCTTGGATCTTGCTTGCAACAGAGATTGTAGCATCTAGCTTGGTTCATCATGACCGTTCGAACGGTGTTGAACGTTCGAACTTTTCTTCCTTCTTCCAAGCTTCTACAATATATTCCTTAAAATGCTGCGGCTGCCTGCAAAAGATACTTTTTGGTGTCCTTGAACCCTTGTTCACTTTAAGACCTGAAACATCATTCTTTAAGCTCCACCAAAGCATAAATAGTCCAAAACATGGCATAAGAGCGCTATTTTGAGAGTTAATCACACCCCCCCAACCTAGATATTACTTGTCCCTAGTAATACAACAATTAATTAAAAGAAAATCTATTTCTAACACCTTTTTCGTAGGTTATCCGATTGCATTTAGCTTATGCAACAAACTGTTAAACCTCTAGGTTTACCTTAGAGGACGAGTGTTGTCTCGTGAGGGTTTTCAGTGAAGCTACCCATAAACTTCGGTCGAAAAAATGTCAATGTGAGATTACTGTTTAAAGTGAATTATCATCATGGTCTTTGAGACACCCATCCCTTAATTTTAACCTTAAGGTCCACACGCTCTTCATCATTGGTATTATCCCTAAGCAAAAATCAGCATTTTGACATATTAGCATTTGAAATTTTCTTTGTAGTTGGGTGATCATTCTAGAAACAAGAATTGGTATATAACAAACATTTTGCTTTTACCACCCTCCATGGATAGTTTTGATTTCACAAATCTCTCATAGGAATGCTCTCAACAAAAGATTCACTCCGAGTATGGTGACTTGTTTCTCACTCAGCATGTAATTAGAAGATGGCTAATCAGAAATTACATGCATAATTTAGTAAAGGAGCAAAACTTTTTATAGCAAATAGTCTAATCATGTTCTTGGCATAATCTCATGGAAGAATATTGATGCAAATAACGAAATGCTATATAACATATCCCAACTTTTGATTGATAGCATGCATATGCAACAGACTTGAGATCAATTAGGGCTTTCATGGGTTGTAATGTGGCTAGAGGTTAGTGGCTAACGAAACGACGTCGATGGAGTTTTCAAAAACGCTATCTCCTTTTTGCATTTTAGCACACCTCTATTTGGATTTTCGATATTTTTCTGGGAATGGGCTTTCTTTCTTTCATTTTTCCCATTTTTTCACTTTTTTGGCAATTCTCTGTCTTTTTATCTTTTTTTCCTTTTTCGGTTGTTTTCACCGATTTTCTCTTCTTTCATGGAACAGTAGCCACCATTATCTTTTCTTGTATCATTCATGTTCAAACGAGGGTGTAAGAAAATTAGATAGCAAGGTCGGTAAAGTATTTTTTTCTTGTGGCTTGGTCATCATATGGGCTTCTTGGAAGAGAATTCATTATTTGAGGGCTCAATCATGGCTGACTAGGGTCATACTTTTGTGAAAGGATTGGCTGAGGCTCCAATTTTAATCCAAAGATGGCCTAAGATCCTTTCTCAAGTATGTGCATACACATGTGTCGTCTTGCCTGTATTTCTTGTCGGACATGTCAATAGATCACATTAGTTGTATCAATCAAAACAAAATTAATGAGATTATTGAAAGATAGACAATGAATGAAAACCTTTCTTGAGTAAACTTGGGTGTTCTCCCTGAAGCATCGCAAGGTTCAAATCTTACCATGGTGTCCTTTGTAATCTCCACTGATCATGTCAGGTTTATCTAGTAATGTCGGTTATATACCGATTCCATTTTTGAGTTTGATCACTGTGTACTTTGAGGACAACAAATACACATGTTCATTTGATAATATAAGCATAGAAATCAAATCAGTTAAAAGAGTTGTGACCCGAGGTCAAGATTACTAAAACGTGTGTCAAATGGATCATGTGATTAGTTACTTTAACAAGCAATCTCAAAATCCAAATGCATTTTTATCGACAAGAGTTTATTTGCAATTCATAAATGCTTTCAACCAAATAAAAAGATGTGATAAAGTGAATCATTCCATTCACAAGATATGTTCATTTAGTACATCAATCATTAATGATTCAATTCATCCAAAAGAAGCACTAAAAAGAACAACACAAGACTTGGAACTACCTAAGAAAACACACAAACATACTAAAATAAAAGTAAACAAACAACTACAACAATTACAATAATCCCCTCTCAATCTCTCCTAGCTCCACCCCTAAGATAGCTAAGAATCTCATCTTGTTGTTTGAAGATCTCAGTTTGCTGTCAGAGAATCTCGACTTGAGTGCTCTCAATCCCAATCATCATCTACCTAAGGGATCTCCGGGTGCTGGAGCTAGGTCTTGCCTGGTCAGGCTGTGCTCTCTCCTCCTCCATCTCGCTCTCTAGCTCTCTGTCCTCTTCTCGGTCTAGCTCCTCTTGTACTTCATCCCCTCCCTGAACTGGTGGCCTATCTTGCCTTCTTGCTGAAGGGTCACTGTGCCCCTTGCTCCTCTTGAATGAGCCCCTATTAAGTTGTCCCATAGGCAACTGTATCTCCATCTCGGGCCTCTCCCACACTCCACTTTCTTGACAAATCTGTGTCACCAAAGTGCCAAAAGATAACACACTATTCTTTACGTTGCACCCTTTTTTGATTTCATTAAGAATGAGGGAGGGAAGGTCGATGCTATGACCTCTTCCTATTGTATATAATATGCGAGCCATCTTTGGAAAAATCTCATTTTTCCTTTTTAGAGGGGCAAGGTTGGAGACCGCAATCAAGTTAAGCATTCTATATTTGTCGGTCAACTCCCCTTGTTTCAGAAAATTTCTCCCTCCCCACGAAAAGCTCACATCTCCGGTCAACTCTCTTCCTACCCTATCCAGCTCAACATTTTGCTTTGGAGGGTACGTGGGGTTTTCCACTCGAGGCAATTAGGGTCTAATTTCTTTGAGATATGCCTCATCCACATCGATGTGGATTCCCCGTACGTAAGTCCGAATGGTGCCATTGACGATTTCGACGTTGGAGTAGAACTCCTGCACCAAGTCAACAATGACCTTCCTCCCATTCCTCAAATGTGACACCCAATCTCTCCTCTCCATCTCTTCCAGCAGGCCTAATCCAGAAAAATCAGAGACTACAATGTCTCTCTCACACACCACCGCTTGGTTTCTAAAAAAAATTTCATACCTCTTTGCCTTCATTGCATTTGGAAATCTTGTATGATCGTACCTCTTCTTCTTCTCTCTGCCTTTTTCATCTAGGATCACCTCCTCAACCCAATCAGGTTCTTGGTTCACTGGTGGCTTGCGTTTAGTAGGAATCTTCATCCTAGGCATTGCGTTCAAATGGTGGGGAGTCTGAGGGAGGACTGAATCTTAGGTCTTGAGGTCTGAGGTAGGTGCTTTTTAGCTGGAGAAGGGCAGGGGAGAGTCTAATTGATGTTTCTTGGGGTGTATGAGAAGATTAGGGTATGGGAAATAAGAAACGAGCCCTAGGGTTTGGAGAGTTTCAGACTGATTTGGGGATTTCTGAAATGAAAAAGACGATCAGGCTTTTATAGTTCGCATCGTACCATTCGAACGCTGTAAACGTTTGAACGTTCCATGAAGAATTTTAACCAATCGTTTGAACGGTACTCAGCGTTCGAACATTTTAACCAAACAATCAAATGTGTTACTCCCAGTACTTTGGGCTTTCTACAGTGTTTCCATCAGAAAGTTCATCAGTCATAAAGTACTGCATGTATCATGCGTTCGAACGGTACTCAACGTTCGAATGGTTAAACCAAAACTCAAATGTGTTGCTCCCAGTACTTTGTGTTTTCTACAGTGTTTTCATCAGAGAGTTCATCAAAGGTAAAGTACTGCGAGCAGATACCGTTCGAACGGTAGTTCAAAATTAAAATTTTCTGTTACACTATACACAATCAGAGAAGGATAAAATATCACAAATTCAAAACAAAAATTCATGGCGTCTCAGGATAAATCCCCACCCACACTTGAGGTTGGTGTTTTGGGACATTCCTTACTCGGCCCATATTTTCATTGCAGTAATTAAAAAAAATAGAAAAAATATGCACCTAAACTTCACACTATTCACCCAAGTTCGAACCATTGGCTTTCATTCCTCAACATAAAAGTTTTCCACAGCTTATCAGGAAGTAATCTTAATCCGAGTCATCCTCTATGTAGCTTGAACTACCAGTGACTCTTCCAATCTCTCGTCGCACAAACTGGTTAAGCATAACACCAGAATAGGATGACGTGTCAGGATAATCCTTACTCTGCCCATACACTATCCTGTCTAATCGATTGAGTGCGCGACCAAAAATTGGTTCAGAGCACTGATTGTATCTTTTATCATGAAATACCTGACCACACTGTTTACAGGCACCAAGTCTCTTAGCACGTCGACGTTTAGCAAAAGTGCTTCTGCCACAAAGGGGTTTTGCTTGCTGCTCTTGGATCTTATTTTTCCTTACCAGCCTTGCTTTTCTCTTGATCACATTATGCACATCTGATGGAAAATTGCGTAGAGCTCCTAGACTAAACCAAAAAAGTTTAACATCCATGATTCCTAGACTCACTATCTGGTTCTTTAACGTCTGTCAGTCACAAAGACAATTTAAACTGACTCCCAGATATAGCAAGGCAACAAAAATTAAAAAAAATTCTGTCACGGGTACAACAAGAACAAAACACAGGCAAAATATGAACTACAAGAACAAAACACAGGCAAATTATAAACTACAAGTTCTCACACCCCCCACCCCTGAAATGAACATTGTCCCCAATGTTTCGATTTTACCAGTATGATTCTTGGAAAGAGGTTGTACTGCGGTGACCCGTGCTTCTTCAGATACCTACAAATCCAAATGCAACCATTAATCCTTTCGGCTTAGATCCGAATCAAAGGCAGTCTTGTAAGGCTTGTACGTGATTGCGAAAAGCAACAAAAGACCCATTAACAATTGAAGTAAAACAATGTATATTATCAGAATCGTGATCTGCTCTTCTGGGAGCATGGACATGATTTCGCTTGGGTGTGGTCGGTTCTTGTAACTAAGAACAAAATGAAACTAAGAAGAAGAAAGAACGAAGCAGGCAGAAAGCAAGGAAGGAGAAGAAAAGCAGAAGAGTAAAGGCGGTGGAGTGGATAGAAAATGGGTGTTGGGGAATGAAATAGGCAGGTGTGGGGTGGGCTCAATGCTGACAGATGGGAAACGATGGGAAAGGGTGGTGGGGGTCTCATGATGGTATCTCCTCGGGTCGAGTTTTTACCTGATCCGATCCTTTTGAGTATCGGTAGGCGTGATTCTCGGAGTAATATTCGGGTTCCATTAAGTTACTGGTTTTCACATTTTTAACAAGGTTTTCCAAAAATGGTTTTAACCTCTGCCCATTAACAGTAAAGATATTACCGTTATGTGGGTTTTCCACTTCTATTGTTCCATGATCAAACACCTTTTTGACAATGTAAGGTCCAGTTCATCTTGATTTTAACTTACCAGGGAAGAGGCGTAGTCTCGAATTAAACAACAGGACCTTTTGGAAAGGTTCAAAAGATTTTCGTACAATGTTCTTGTCATGGAAAACTTTCATCCTGTTCTTTGCAATTTTAGCATTTTCATACGCTTCATTTCTCAATTCTTCTAATTCATTTATCTGAAGTTTTCTTGAAAGTCTAGCCTTGTCCATGTAAAAATTCATTGCTTTAATGACCCAGTACGCCTATGTTCCAACTCCACAGGTAGGTGACACGGTTTTTCATAGACTAATCGATAGGGAGACAAGCCCAAAATTGTTTTAAAAGCAATACGATATGCCTAGAGTGCATCAGTCAGTCTTGATGACCAATCTTTGGGATCTAGGTTCACCGTTTTTTCTAAAATTAATTTGATCTCTCGATTAGCTAATTTCGCCTGTCCACTAGTCTGTGGGTGATAAGGGGTTGCAACTTTGTGAAAAATCAGATATTTTTTCATCAACTTCCAAAAAGGACGATTGCAAAAATGAGAACCTCCATCACTTATGAGTGCTTTAGGAATTCCAAATTGGGACAAAATATTTTCTTTTAAAAATCTTATCACCGTTTGGTGATCATTATTTCGGCATGAAATTGCCTCAACCCATTTGAAAACATAGTCTACTGCCACTAAAATGTATAGATAGCCAAAGGAAGGTGGGAATGGTCCCATAAAATCGATGCCCCAATATTCAAAAATTTCAATCACCAGAATTGGGTTTAAGGGCATCATGTTTCTTTTTGAAATATTTCCTAATCTTTGGCATTTATCACATATTATACAAAATGCATAGACATCTTTAAAAAGTGTAGGCCAATAAAAGCTACACTGCATGATTTTTGCAGTGATTTTATTTGATGAAAAGTGGCCACCACATACTTCAGAATGACAAAATGATATTAACTGTTTGCTTTCCTGAGCTGGAATGCAACGTCTTATGATCTGATCCTTATAATATTTGAATACATAGGGATATTCCCAAAAGAAATTCCGAACCTCCCTCAAAAAAAATTTTTTGTCCATGGGAGTGAATGAGGGAGGAAATGTTCCAGTAGCTAAAAAGTTAGCAATGTCTGCATACCATGGGGTTTCATTAATTATGAACAGTTGTTCATCGGAGAATTTCTCATTGATTGGCAGTCCATCCTCATGAAATTCATATGTTAATCTGGAAAGATGGTCCGCCACCACATTTTCGATCCCTTTCTTATCTTTAATGACAAGATCAAATTCTTGAAGCAAGAGTATCCATCTTAAGAGCCTTGGTTTGACATCTTTCTTTGTGAGCAAGAATTTTAGGGCAGCATGGTCAGTAAAGATAGTAACAGAAGAACCAACTAGATAAGAACGAAACTTTTCCAAAGGAAAAACTACAGCAAGCAATTCTTTTTCAGTTGTTGAATAATTTATTTGAGCATCATTCAAAGTTTTGCTTGCATAGTAGATTACATGGGGTTTCTTATCTTTTCTTTGCCCTAATACAGCACCTACAGCATAATCACTTGCATCACACATTAGTTCAAAGGGTAGAGTCCAGTCAGGAGGTTGCATTATTGGGGCAGAAATTATCATGCCCTTTAGCTTCACGAAAGATTTTTGGCAAGCTTCATTCCAGTTAAAAATTACATCCTGACTTAGGAGATGACACATAGGTTTAGCTATGGTACTGAAGTCTTTTATGAATCTCCTGTAAAAACATGCATGTCCTAGAAATGACCGAACATCCTTTACAGTCTTGGGTGTTGGCAAATTTCTAATTAGATCAATTTTTGCCTTATCAACCTTCATGCCCTCAGACGATACAATGTGACCCAAGACAATGCCTTGTGTTACCATGAAATGAAATTTTTCCCAATTGAGCACTAGATTAGCTTCTTCACACCTTACTAGGACCTTTTCTAAATTTGTCAGACATAGATCAAATGAGTCACCACAGACAGAGAAATCATCCATAAATATTTCCAGAAATTTTTCAACCATGTCACTAAACAAACTTAGCATGCACCTTTGAAATGTTACAAGAGCGTTAC
This sequence comes from Ilex asprella, assembly GCA_023539305.1. NCBI lineage: Eukaryota > Viridiplantae > Streptophyta > Magnoliopsida > Aquifoliales > Aquifoliaceae > Ilex > Ilex asprella. The sequence continues at coordinate 8,753,655 of CM042190.1, read as the reverse complement.
AAAGTCCAAAAGGCATTCGTTTAAATGCAAAGGTCCCAAAGGGACATGTGAATGTGGTTTTCTCCTGATCATCTAAGGCAATCTCAATTTGATTGTACCCGGAATACCCATCCAAAAAATAGTAAAATTCATGGCCCGTAATTCTTTCTAGAACTTTGCCAAGGAATGGGAGAGAAAAATGGTATTTTCTAGTTACCAAATTCAGTTTTCGGCAATCAATGCATATTCGCCATCCTATGACGACTCGAGTTGGCACTAGTTCATTGGCATCATTTTTTATTACTGTTACCCCAGACTTTTTGGGCACAACTTGGGTTGGACTTACGCACTTGCTATCGGAGATGGAAAAAACTATTCCTGCATCTAAGAGTTTGAGTACTTCTATTCTCACGACTTCCTTCATGTGAGAGTTAAGTCGTCTCTACATTTGACGGGAGGGTTTTGAATCCTCTTCAAGATATATTGCATGATTGCCGACTAACGGACTTATGCCTTTCAAATCAGAGATGGTCCACCCAATGGTATTTTTTTGTCTTTTAAGAACTTCAATCAGTTTAGACTCTTGCAAGTCTGTGAGCTTAGATGAAATTACCACTGGGTATGACATGTTTTCTCCTAAAAATGCATACTTGAGGTCGGATGGAAGAGGTTTCAATTCAGGCTTAAGTGGCCTGTCACTTGATGAGATTGGCTTTGTGCTATTTGGTGAAAGTTCCTCAAATTTGGGCACCCATGTCTCAACAGTGAGTAGGGCAACTTTTTGGTTTTGACTCAGCTCAGTCAGACTCAATCAAAGGTGAATCAGGCAAAGTCTCACTGAACGTGTCAATCAAATGTTCTTGTATCATCGATTCAATGGAGTTTACTTTCCCTTCTTCCTCATCCTCTCCTGGGTGTCTAGCAATATTGAAAATATTTTGTTCAAGAGTCAAATCCCCAAAAGTTAATTTCATGACTCCATTCCTGCAATTAATTAGTGCATTAGAAGTTGCAAGGAAGGGTCGGCCAAGGATGACAGGGATTAGATTCTCTGAATGTGATACTGGTTGAGTATCTAGAACAATGAAGTCAACTGGGAAGATAATATTATTCACATGGACAAGTACATCTTCCAGAATACCCCTAAGAATTTTAACAGATCTGTCTGCTAACTGGAGTGTGACACTAGTGGGTTTGAGTTCTCCCAGACCCAACTGTTGGTAGACAGAATAAGGTAGCAAATTGACACTAGCCCCAAGATCTAACAGTGCTTGTTCTATTTTGAAATCTCCAATGACACATGTGACAGTTGGACATCCAGGGTCCTTGTATTTTGGAAGGGTTTTGCATTGTAGCAAGGCACATGCTTGTTCAGTTATGAAGGCTCTTTTCTGGACATTCTGGCTTCTTTTGACTGTGCACAAGTCTTTTAGAAACTTGGCATAAGATGGTACTTGTTGGATTGCATCCAGAAGTGGGATGTTGATTTTTACTTGCTTGAAAAGCTCGTAAATTTCAGGCTGATGGTTCACCTTTTGGGTGGCCTGGAGTCTATTTGGGAAAGGAGCAGAAATTAGATGTGAAGGTTCCTCTTCTTTAGAAGGTTCTGGTTCTTGCTCTTTCTCCGGCTCAGGTTCCTTTCCATCCACATGTTCAGGTTCAACTATAGAGTTGATTGGGATTGACTCAGGTTTTGATTTTGGAAACAACATGTCTCTGAAAGTTTTGTCTATCACTTTACCACTTCTTAGTGTAGTGACAGCTTGAGCTTGATCTTATGGAGGTTTTGGTTAGGCAGGAAATTTTCCCTTTTCATGTGTAGCCATGGATTGGGTCAGCTTTTGGATGTGACTTTTAAGATCTTCAAAGGAGTGGGTGGTCTGTGTATTGAAGTTCATCTGAGTTTGCATGAACTGGTTCAGTGTATCTTCAAGGTTCCTTTTGTGCGGTGGTTGGTATGGTTGATATGCAGGAGGTCCTTTGAGGTGGTGGTTGTGAATTTTGTGGATGGTTCATGGGAATTGGTTGTGTGTTCCTCCAACTGAAGTTCGGGTGGTTCTGCCACCCTGGATTGTATGTTTCACAGTATGGGTTGTTGTAAGGCTTATTGAAATTGGAAATTGCATTTGATTGTTCCAACAAGACTTCTTTGAATGCAGGGATGGTAGGACATTCCCCAATAGGATGTCCTGTCAATGCACAAATCCCACACACTTGTTCTGTGGGCAGACCCATTTCAACTTGAAGAATTTTTTTCATCTCTAAGGCTTCAAGCTTTCGAGATAAGGTGGACATTTTTGCTCTCAGGTCATCATCTTCTTTCAAGGTATACTTTCCCCCTTGGGAAGTAGATGGTTTAGCTTCACTGGTGGTAGAGGAGGCTGAGTCCCACATCTGAGAACTATCAGATATAGTGTCAAAGAAGAAGAATGCCTCCTCCGGACTTTTTCCCATAAATTCTTCTTGGGCCATCATTTCGACAAACTGCCGCAATCAGGTGGGTAAGGAGTCATAGAAGAATCCTACTAGAGTCCAATTTTCAAAAGCATGGTGTGGACAGGCTTGTAGCAAGTCTTTAAATCTTTCCCAACTTTGGTAAAATGTTTCCCCCTCTTTCACCGAAAAATTCATAATTTCCCTTTTTAGCATGTTAGTCCGATGTAGGGGAATTTTTTTTCTAAAGAATTCATTTTGAAATATCTGCCAGGTGGGCATGGAAAGGGATTTTAAAGAATTTAGCCATTGTTTAGCTTTGTCCTTTAGAGAAAAAGGAAAAAGTTTCATCTTGGCAAGTTTAGAATTATCTTGAAATGTTCCACACACTTCTTCAAAGTCTTTCATATGCAAATATGAATTTTCAGTATCTAATCCATGGAAAACAGACAACAACTGTGCAGTCCCCAACTTTATTGTAAAAGGGGGTGCATCTAGAGGAAATACAAAATATAAGGGGACACTATTTCTTGTGGGATTCAGATAATCCCTCAAAGTTTGAAGGTTAGGCACCTCCTCTTCCCTCACGGGAACCTCTCCATTTCTATCAACATTTGCCATAATATTCTCACAAGAGTCTGCTATTGATCTTGGTGAATTTGGTTCAGATTGGTTCACAGATCCAGAAGATTCTGCCGATAAATTTTTATAGTGGGGAGCATTCTCAGACATAAAGTAAATGAAAGAAAAATATTTTATTTACAGTAAACAAAAGAATATATACGAAAAGAAAAGGTCTTTTAACCTTTTACATGTAAAAAACCTTTACAAGGTTCCCCCGGCAACGGCGCCAAACACTTGACTTGATCCGAAATTTGTACGCCCAAGTGCAGGCGGTCAAGCTGTAGTAATAATCCGGTTTGAGTCCGGAGTCGAATCCACAGGGAACTAGTAGTTTTGATGTTTTTAAAGTAATCGGTGAAGGAGACCAATAGATTGTAACCTTGGAATTTTTAGGGTTGTGAGATGTGGGTGAATTCCTTGAACAGAATATTAAATTCCTTTCAAAGATTTTTCTAGACAAAATATACGATTGATTCAAATGGCAGAGAAATCACTCTTTAGTTCGAGGATCGGGACATGTGGTTAATTATTCGAAATCTTGTATTTTTGCTTGATGACTCAATTAACTCCCGTGTCAACGGCGAGTCAATCAGAAGATAGAAATGGCCTATTAAGGTCATGGTTCTAAGGTCTTACCAGAAGTTTACAAGAATCATTTGCACCGAGAGTTATCGTGCGTTCAAACAAACAAGTAATTCTTCATGACATTCAACCATGGCTTTAATAGTTCATCCTTTTAACTAAAGTTTGGTAAAGGGGGATGATTAAAGGGTAGTCATAATGATCTAGCCGGGGAACTTGCCTTGAAACGAAGAGTCTTTCTATGCAGGAGTTATGCGTGTCATAGGAAGACTATCGATTATACAAAGTACTTTAGCTTTGCTAGATGCAATCAATCATCTAAAAGCAAGGGAATATAAACATTAAGCATTAGAACAAAGCATCGTATGATATCCGGATAATCAACACATGTCATTCACCTCTTACTAAAGAGTGAATGAGAAACTACTCACTCTTCATAGCTTTGATAAAGCTAGAAAAGTGAGTGATGCTCATTCCTCTAAGTAGAGGATCTCACAAAGTAAACGTATAATTAACAAAGAGCTAATCTTCAACGAAGAACGAGTGAATCACGTTCCACCCTTCACGGCTTTGGTAAAACTCTAGAAAAGTGGAAGAGTTTCACTCCTCTAAGAAAGATGGGAGCTCAAATAATGAAAGTGCAAGACATAAGTAAAAGCATGTACGTAAGAGCATAAATGTAAAGACTAGATGTAAATAAAGACATATATGTAAAGACTAAATGTAAATCAAGAACATAAATGTAAAGACTTAAAGTAAATAAAGGAATTTCAATTCTTAGGTAAATGTAAATGTGAACATTAACGTAAAGGAAATGAGTGGGAATCTAAACTCCCCACTTCTTCTAACAAAAAGAAAGACTAGGACAAGAATTGAAATGGATGAAATGAAATGCTAAGTGATGAATCCCTCAAATGGTTCCACCCATGAGTCCCCCCTTTTCTCCACAAAACTAAGTGTATTTATAGGAAAGGAGAAGGCAGGGAAGGGGTAAAAGAATAGAGCTGGGCATCAAAGTTAAACTGAAATGCCAAACACTCTGCGGGCAGTCTGTCCACACAGTTCGAACGTTTGCAGTGTTCGAACGGTCCCTTTGTCTTTGATTTCTGTCATTCAAACGTCATGAGGATGCAGTCCATGCCAGTTATGTCAGTCCACACGTGGTTTCTGTCAAAGATCTTCCTCCAAGTCTTCATGTAAATCTCCCTCCAGATCCTTGCAGATTCTTGACTGAACTGTCTAATAATTCCTGGGGCTTTCGAACAGTGGTTGCCGTTCAAACGGGGCATTCAAGTGCCTTGGCCTTCTGACTGCAACTTTGCAAGTCTGCAACACACCATGTCTTTAGTCAGTCTGATTTGTCCTTGCTGCAGTAGGCATTCGAACGTTAATGATCGTTCGAACGTAGGACTTGAAACTCCAGGATCTTGGATCTTGCTTGCAACAAAGATTGTAGCATCTGGTTTGGTTCATCATGACCGTTCGAACGGTGTTGAACGTTCGAACGTTTCTTCCTTCTTCCAAGCTTCTACAATATGTTCCTTAAAATGCTGCGGTTGCCTACAAAAGATACTTTTTGGTGTCCTTGAACCCTTGTTCACTTTAAGACCTGAAACATCATTCTTTAAGCTCCACCAAAGCATAATTAGTCCAAAACATGGCATAAGAGTATGCTATTTTGAGAGTTAATCAACATATTACCCCTATTCTCAATGAATAAGTTTAAGAAGGAAACCCTACTTTGATTCCATAGTTTGTGTGTACACCTAGTGCGACACCCCATACTCCAGGGGTCTTTTATCAATCTTTGACAACTCGTCAACCCGCGAAAATACCCATGGATGTCGCTTAACCCGACACCACGCCAATAACATTTCCCATAGTAGGAATTATTGCCACAATTGTGATCTGTAGTTCTATAAACATCTAATTCAATCGGGGTCCAATGTACCCTAATATATCTCAATTTAAGTCTATTTGTACCATTGGAACCAAAGAACTCAAATTCCAAAAGCATAACAAGAAGACCTTAAAAATTCAGAATTTTGAGAAACTGTACCGGTACGGTGAACTCTGTGGACAACAACGTACCGGTATGCATACTGGTACACTCTGTCAATAATTGTCTGTTTCACCTGTTTTCCATTCCCAATCCATTCTAAAACTTATCAATTTCATCCCAAACATGTATAATTATGTTTTCTACATTATACAAGATTCATACAAGTCCTATTACAATTGTTCAAATATGATTTCAATATTTACATGTCAAAAACCATTTTAAATCAAAAGTTTTACAACTTCAAGGTTAAAGACCACATGGTGGTCTCTCTTCACCCTTGAGGCCCAGAGTGAGAGTCATCCCCGAGCGTGTATCCTCCACCTGAAATGTGTTCCCGTATAGGGTGAGCCACGCTCAATAGAATAATTCCTACAGAGGCTACTCCCCACCTAGATGCACATGGAATGTACAAATGCAACATTCAAAATTTTCAACCATTCCATTCTAGTGTATGCAACCAAAGGATGGAATTCATTATGATATGTCATGCAATGAGGTGAGACTCATTCATGCACTCAATTCGAGCCCTTCTCGGCTCCTTAACACACGCAAGTGCTAATGTGTGTAAACTAGTCATCCATGTTGCACATCGAATAACATTTACTATTCAAGGTCTTTCTTGGGGGTGGATATTCATGGACTCACACCAAGGGTCACTAACCCACACAGAATTTATGGACTTCCACTAAGGGTTCAGCGTACACGCACACACATTTATGGACCGATCCAAAGGAGTGCGTACCCCAACTACTAGGCCTTTCACCCGAGGGATCTTCTAGTCCCTTCTTGCTACTCCAACCCAATTTCAAGCAACCTTGCAGCTTAGCTAGGCCTTCGGCCCAACTTTTACAAGCCTTCCTTCAATCACCAAGTGCGGTGTTGACGACTACCATGCACATACCCATGTAATGAGATGTTGTTGTGTATATACAATGTGATGCACCATTGCATAACAACATAATGTTCAATATGTTATGAATGACATATGAACAATTCCAATATATCCATGGTAAATTGTATCATAAGCATACAAATACCATCTTTGTCGCAATGTCAATACATCAAAACACATATATATCAACAATTCCTCTAACCCAATATCCAAGTATGCTCTATATAAATCATTGCAAAACACACATAATTTCTCTTAAGTATTTTGTCAAACACCTTAAGGGCACCAAGTCATATATGCATATAACTCATATACAAGCATAATATGAAACACATAACATGCTTTAGGATTTACCAAGTTACAAGAATCTATTCAAGCAACTTCCATATTTTAAAACAAGTTAGAATTTGGCCTAAGGCCTTCTTCTACTCTCATTTCCTCATTACCATAACCTTAAACAAGTATAAGGCTAAATTTAATAATTAAACCCTTAGTCTACCCATATCAAAGGAAAGAATAAACCAAGGTAGGAGGAACCCTACCCCACTTGAAGTGTAGAAGACTTCTATAATCACCAAAACAACTCAAGAACTCTTGATTTTTCAAATCTCCACTTTTGAATCTTTAGTGAAATCTCTTATTTTTTGGTACGTAGATGTAGCCCTCGTGACGGAGATCGATTTCCTCTTTTGGCTCGACGGAATCCGAGCGACGAAACTCTGGGATATCAAAGAAGAAAGGTGAAGAAACAAGTTTTCTCTCTTCTCTTTCTCTCTCTCGTTGGGCTGCTGAAATGTCTGAACAAGTGGGGCGATAATATCCAATTTTTTTAGATATTTACCACTATTTATAATTTTTAATACTTGGCCCACATCACGCCATGTGTCCTTCACTTATTCAGGTCCATTTTCGGCCCAAAATAAATTATTACATTCCGTGTTTAGCCAAGTTTTATGTTATTGGTACTTTAATCCAATTATACTTAAATTTTAAGAAAAATTTATTTGGATGCCTTTGTGGGGTCATCCGCCATCCAGTAGCCTCGAAAGACGTGCACAAACATCCGACTATCCCAGAATTTGACGAAATTCGACATGGTGACTTGATTTCGCGATACGAGTCAAACGACGAACTCTATTTCCTCATCCGAGGTCTATAGAATCCGTATTTTAATTTTGTGTTATAGTGACAAAATAACCATTTTGCCCTTTTTGGAAAAAAAAAAAATTCTCAGGTTTTACACCTAGCATGTTTGATCCGTTCCAATGTGGGAATCGCCGTTCAATCTTATATTTCTCTTCTTATTTCTTGCTCTCTAGGGTTCTCTAGGGTGAATAAATGATGAAATAGGGCTATGAAAGATGTCTTTCAGTATATAGTATAAGAAGTCAGTCTAATCGGCACAAACCTAATACTCAGAATCGCGATAGTACATTCGAACTAGAGGTTTGACGTTCGAACTATCTATAGGATGTTCGAATGTAATACGGGGAATTCGAACGTAGTTTGCTCCCAGTATTATGACCCCCGAAATCCGGGGGTCCGTCGATTACCCGTCAACCCGCGAAATACCCGTAGATACCTAGTAACTCGATATCATGCCGTTATGCCTCATTTACCCAAGTCCAAAATTTAACGAAACTCGGCCAGAGTCTCCCTTATACGGGGAGCTCTATCCAAAATTCAACATGTGTAATTAATCTTCACATGACCCATCAGAGGTCAATATACAATAATAACCATACCAAATCTATTTATAAGTAAACATTGACCGCACCGTGTCCATTTATAAGTAAACATCGACCACACAATAGTCCATATAAGTTCTATTACAATCATTTGCTAAAGAATACTTGCCCAAAACATAATTTTCACAAGTTTTTTACATTAACACAAAATAAAGCCAAATTCGCCTTTTTTCAAACATAAAGGTCCAAATTGGAGCCATCCGCCAATGTATTTCCCCCACTTGAAAAGTTTTCCTGTATAGGATGAGCCACACCCAGTAGAGTAATCCCTACAGAGGCTACGCCCCACCTTAGTGCACATGTAATGTTCACATATAACATTTTATGTTCACATCAACATTCTAAGTGAGAATATGCTATTCTAGGTTGGAATTCTACCATGCCATGCTATGAAATGAGATAAAACTCACATGCATCATGACCCGAGTCGTCACCGACTCCCATAACATAATGCAAAGCACTCGTGCAATGAAACTGTCATTCGACGAAAAATTCACCTAATGATCGTTTCAAAATAACAGTTGTTTTACTATAAAACCAAATCATTGATGGGTTAAATGAGTACTTTTGTAAATCAAAATCTTGTGTCTTGTTAGGCAACTGATTTTGGATTTTATACTGCCGTTTTCGTATACCACACTACACTTCTCTAGAATTTTACCACAGGGGAGTGTATAACCAAGTCGTCTGGTCTTGCACCCAAGGGGGGCATCTACCCCTTCTTGCTATACCCGATACAAGTTTTTCATACAACATGCAGCTCAATAGGATCTTCGATCCAACTATACCGATTTCACATGTCAATCACCAAGAATGGTGTTTGATTAACCATGCATACACACACTCACACTCATGCCTAAGCCCATGAATATGATGTCTCCGTACATATGCAATATAATGAACCATATGGAATAAGTGTCATATGAACCAATTAGACCATACATTTCAATATGTATCATGGACAATTACATCATATGTATATAATCTCCAAAAATTCATCACAATGTCAAAACATCAACTAGCATGTATTAACATTTATATCCAACACAATTCGCAAGCATGTTATTACATATTCTATGTCAACAACACACTTAAGTCACAAACCACATTATAACACATAATGGCCCACAAAAATCAGCCCCAAATTAGACCACATAGCAGCCCCAACTTAGGCCACCAAAACAGCTCAAAAACAGTCCATTTGGGCAGCCCTTGGAAAGCTTACATACAACCTAATTTCAGCCCCTAAAATAGCCCAAAAACAGTCCCTTTTTAGTGCACAAAAATAGTCCGTGAAAGTGCACAAATTCAGTCCATGAAAATGCACAAAGCAGTCCATTTTAGTCCATAAAAACAGCCCATGAAAGTGCACAAATTCAGCTCATGCAAGTGCACAAAAACAGTCCATTTGGATAGCCTATATGCAGCCCCTTTTTATCCACTAAAACAGCCCACAAATAGCCACAAAACAGTCATATTTCAGCTACAAAACAACCATATAACATTCACATTTCAGCCACTAAAAACAGCCCCTTAAGGTAGGAGTAAAACCATAGTAGGACAAACCCTACCTCTTGGAGCATAATCCAAAGACAAAAGCTTCAAGAACACCCTCTAAGTCCCAAAAACTATTGATTTCCCAAATCTCCCCTTTTGGATCTTCGGCGAAATCTTTTGTTCTTGGTTCATACGTGTAGCCCTCGTCGCGGTGATCGAATTTCTCTCTTGGCTCGGCGAAATCCGAGCAACGGAACTCCAGGAAATCAAAGAAGAAGCTTGAAGAACTATTTTTTTCTTTGTTTTCTCTCTTCTCTCTCTATGGCCCGCCAAGGGATTGAATAATGAAGATATTTTGCTAAAAAACTGATTTTAGCTCCTATTTATAATTTTAAATACTTGGCTCTAATCGCGCTACACGCCCCCTCTTTTTTGGGTTCGTTTTCGCCCCGAAATGATTTATTACATTACGTGTTTAGTCCAAAATTAATTTTATTGGTACTTTAGTCCAATCATATTTAAATTTTAAAATATTTATTTGTGGGGTCCACTGAGAGGTCATTCGCCACACCCAGTCGTCTCAAACGACGTGCAAAAAGTTTGACTATCTCGAAATTCGACTAAATTCGACAAGGAGACTAGATTTCGCGACACGAGTCCAACGGCGAACTCTGTTTCCTCATCCAAAGTCTAGCATGAATATTTTTAAATATGCATTATAGTGATAAATTACCGTTTTGCCCTTTCCCAAAAAAATTCAAATTTACCCAAGTTTTACAAGTACTTTTTCTTTTCTGTAAAAAATTACTAGGACTAACTGTCGTTCGAACGGATTCATTTGTGTTTGAACTAAGTCTAATTTTTACCTAAACTTCCAAGGATGTTTTGGCCTGATTAGAGATCGATTTAAGAATTTTTTTTGAAACACTTTTTTGAGATCAAACGGATATCTGGGTAGAAAGTTATGGTCCAAATATTAAGGTAGTGTTAAATTCCTTCCTACCCGAATTCTTTGTAAAATGAGTTTTAACTCGAAAATAATTCATCACGTCTAATACACCTCTTAGTACCTCTCCTAAAGTTTTTATTTCTACTCTTGTAATCTATATAGTTCATTCTTGCATCATTACATATATGAGCATTACAAAATAATTATGTCACTATATTAAGATAAATTGTGACGCCCCTAAAATTGGGGGTCCTTTGCCAACCTGTTGATCACGAAAATACCCGTGAATGCAGCATAACCTGACACAACATTCCCTGGAATGGGATCAATTGCATAACTTGTGTACATTTCAATGACATGACCCATCCGAGACCCAATATACATCAATTTATTCTTAATTATTTTCCATTTACATCCTCTGAACAAAAGGGCTCAAGACCTAGAAGCATAGCAAAAACATTTTAAATTTTGAGATTTGAATAATACCTATCAGTAGGGTTTTGAATAAATTTTAAGATTTGAATGAAGTAGTCTAAAGTCACGTCTCGGCTTTTCTTCAACAATGAGGGCCCGAGTGAGAGTCATCCACCGGCACATGCCCCGGACCTACTTAATGGGTGAACCAAGTCTAATAGGGTATCTCCTAAAGATGCTACTCCCCAACCTAAATGCAAATGAAATGTTCACATGCAAATTTAATGAGCAACAATTAATCCATTCAAGAATATGCAATTCATAATGGATCCTCTATGTCATGTCATATTATGAGATGAGACTCACACATGCAACTCAACCCGAACCTTTAACGGCTCCTTCAACACATGAAATGCCAATACGTATGAATCTGTCATTGATGTTACACATCCAATAACCTTTTCAAAATAAACCATGTGTCTTTGTTGGGTATTCGGATTTTGGAATCTCACTGCCAGTTCTATACACCATTACACTTTTTTGGACTTGCATCGGCGGAAGTGTATAAACGGGTAACCGAGTCTTGCACCCGAGGAAAAATCTAGCCCTGCCATACCCAACACAAATTTTTCATGCAACCGTGCAACTTAGTCGGACGTAGGCCCAACCTTCCCGAGTCTACTTATCAACCACCAAGAATGGTGTTTGATTCAACAATATGCACACACACCCACACTCATGTCAATGCCCACAAATGCGATGTTTTCCGTGCATATAAAATATAAATGTACAATTGCAATTCTCAACCATGTTCAATAAGTCATGAGCACATTATGAACATTTCAATATCTATTAACAACCTCAATGTCAATATATCACATGCATATACTAACATCTACTCCCAACATCAAATTCAAAGCATGTTATAACTTAATCAATGCAAATAACACACTTAATCCATTTAGGCATTTCATCAAATACCTTCAAGGCACCAAATCATGTAAGAACATGGTATGCCCAATTCAATACATTTCTCAAGAAATCACACACAAGTAATTTCTACATACCCAATTCATGATTGAATTGAATTTATCATTCTTAATATCCATTTCCCACATTTTAAATATCATACGTATGTGTTATACATAAAATTACATCTCTAACACCCTACTCATTTCATATATCAACCCTAGGTTTGAAACATAATTAGTAAAAGAACTCTACCTCTTGAAGCGTAATACAAGTTGTAGAAAGCCTCTAGAATCCCAAATCAAGCTCTAACCCTTGATTTTCCAAAATCTCGTTTCTTGAACTTCGAAGAAATTTTTTATTTTTAGTATAGTTTTGTAGCCCTCGCCACGTAGAACAATCTTTTTTCTTGGCCCGAGTTGATTCGACGAACATAGAGTCATAGATCGTAGAGAGAAGTTGGAGAATTCATTTTTTTCCCTCTATTACTTCTCCAACAAAATCCCAGCTGAGAAATGGGGAGAAAATATAATTTTCTCCCTTATTTATACTCTCCAAATACTTGGCACTCATTGTGTCACACGTCCTCCATTCTCATGTCCGATTTCATCCTAGTTTAAGTTCAAAATATTTTTATTTGAGCTAGTTTTTAATTATTTTCTAATTTTTAAAATTTAATTCTTAGTCTCGTTTAATTAGGTCACGTGAAAAATCTGACTATCTTGGAATTGAACAAAAATTGACTAGATAACTAGATTTCGCAAGACGAATCCAACAGTGAGGTTCGTTTCTTCATCAAGTTCTAAAAAAATGGATTTTCATCCCGTACCATAATGATAAATTATTGTTTTACCGTTTTTCATAAAAAATCAAATTTAATTGGGTTTTGCATAAACATGTTAGGGTTTGAACAAGGTCACCCTTTTTAAGACTAGGTCTCCTATTATGAATTCCTGAGGTTTAACTCTAGAGTTGTAACGTTGAGTTGCTCGGCCTTGGCATGTTGTTATACTGATCTAGGCTTGCTCCTTCTTTCTTCTAGAAGATCTAAGCTTAGTTCTAATTGTTGATAATTTGTGGTTTCACTAAAATGTTGAATGTGTAGTGCTTCTATCCCAATCTTCATGAGGATAACTACTTCAACCCCAAAGGCTAAAGAATATGGCGTTTATGGAAGGCGACCTGACCGCAATCGTGCATGACTATTAAATACTAGGCAATTCATCAACTCAACCTTAAATCTTTATAATTTTAAGTAGATCCCAACTAGTGACCTCTGCTTGACCAAGCACTTTAAGATGAACTAGGGAAGAATAATGATTCTTGATCTTAAGCCCCTCGCAAAAGTTTCTAAAGATTTTTGCTATTGAATATTTTCATGCTATCAGTCACTAGTACCCTACGAATTCTGAATTTACAAAGAATGTATTTCCAAATGAAGTTCCTAATTTTTAGTTCTGTGATCATTGCCAAGGGCTCAACTTCTGTCCATTTGGTAAAATAATCAATGGAGGCCATAGAGAACATGTTCCAATTCTTTCCTCTTGGTCATGGACCTGCGATGTCAATTCCCCACTGGAAGAATCATCATGGGCTTGATATTCAAACTAACTGCTGAGGGAGATGCCTAGGAATATTGGCGAACCACTAGCATTTTTTTCACTTCTGAACGTAGTCATGTGCATCTCTCTTTATTATAGGCCAGAAATAGCCGTGTTATAGTGTTTTATGTGCTAGAGCTCAACATCTAAGATGATTGCCATAGATTCGTTTGTGGATTTCTTGTAGCAAATATTCTACTTCACTGGGTCTTAGGCACCATAGGTAAGGAAAAAATATCCTCTTATAGAGGGTACCAATGGTGAGAGTGCACATGGTTACCTTTCAACACAACTTCCTGGCTTCATTCAAATATCAGGGAGGCTATCATGCTTTAAATAGGTAGAAATTGGGTCAATCCAACATGGTTTTGAGGTTGTTGTTTAAACTTCTACAACCTTGATGCTAGGAAATGGCATGTATTCCAACATGATCGTCCTCAAGAACTCGTCAATAAGGATTGAGGCCATCCAAGCTAATGCGTCTACTTGTGTATTCCAGGATGGAGGAACCTACAAAATTCTAAAATCTTCAAAATCTTTGATCATATTTTGGGCTATGCCGAATAAGAGTGTAAAATATTTGTACTTTCCTTACCATTAGTAGATAATTGCTATGAACTCAGTTTTGCTTAGTTCCAAAAGCCTTTGCAAGTTTGAGTACAGGGACTTGTGCCTCATACCCAACTTTATTGTTTGACACTTTGAAGACAAATAGCCTTGAGGCATACTCGACCTTTTCCCCTCAAGAGAGGATAACATTAATCCAACTCCACCTCCTCCGGAGTTTGAGGAGCCATCTACATACAGCTCCCATGGTTTTAATTTGCTACTTCCTTCCTCTTTCTCTGTTAGAAAAATGAATTATATAATAAAATCAACAACCACTTGTCCCTTCATGATTTCTTGGGGTTGAAAGCTTATATCAAATGCTTTGAGCTCTACTACCCGCTTAGATAATCGTATTGAGACATTAAATCTTTATAATATCAGTCATAATGGGCAATCTATAAGCACCACGATTGTTTTGTTTGAAATTATGGCCCCATCCTCCTTGATGTAGTAACCAATGTGATGGTCGTATTCTCCATTATTGGATATCAATTTTTCACCCCTCAGTGATTTTTTGACATAATAAACTAGCTTTTAGATGCCACCTTTCTCTAAAGCAACACTACACTAGTGGTTTTCGTCAATAGAGTTAAGTACAACTACAGTTCTTCCTCAATGGTCGAGCTTGCGAGGAAAGGAGGTGAACTGAGATATTTCTTTTAACTCCTGGAAGGATTTTTCATACTTTCAAGTCCATTCAAAGGCTTTCCTTAGGACCTTGAATAATGGGAGGTATTGATTACTTAATTTTAAGATGAATCGGGCCTGAGTTGCTACTCTACTAGTCAAGTATTATGTTTTCTTGGTGTTCTTAGGTGACTTCATATCCAAAAGACATTGAATCTTTTCAGGATTAGCCTCAATTTCTTAGATTCGCTATGTAACCCAAAAACTTCTTGATAATACTTTGAATGTGCACTTTGTTGGATTAAGCTACATCTAGTATTTCCTAAGGCTTTCAAATGTGTGTCACAAATCTTTCATGTTCTCTGCACAAGAGGAACTTTTGATCATCATATCATCTGCATAAACTTCCTCTATTTTTCCTATTTTTTCCTTAAATATTTGATTTACTAAGAGTTGATAGGTGGCTCCAACTTTTTCTTGTCCAAAGGGCATTACTATGTAGCAAAAAGTTCCTCTTTCAGTACCAAAAAAAAAGTATTCTTTGAATCTTTTGTGTACGTCATGATCTAGAGGTCACTTGAAAGACATCCATGAAGCTAAAAAGCATATATCCCATGGTGGAATTTACCAAGATGTCGATTCTAGGCAAAAGAGAAACAATCTTTTGGGCATGGTTTACTGAAATAGGTGAAATCCACGAATAGCCTCCATTTTTAATAGTTTTCTTATCAAGCACCACATTAGTTAGCCATTAGGATACTTCACTTCCTTTACTAACCTGGCCCTCAAAGAGATTCTCGACTTTGTCGTTGATGGGTTAATTTTGTTTGGAGCAAAATTGTCACTTTTGGTAGAGTAACTTTGAAGATGGATCAACATTTTGTTTGTGCATTCCTGTCCAAGGATTAATTCTAAGTATGTCCTCATGTCCCTAGATGAATATATCTTTGTTCTCCAGTATAAAGCTCACAAGCTTCTCCTTTTCTATTGATCCAAGCTTGGTTGGAAAAAAAAATTGCTTGTTCTGGGTCCTTACCAAGTTGCATTGGTTCTAACTCTTCTATAGGTTGAGGTCGGTCATGCTGCTCTCTTTGGTCCAAAATTTCCAGTTAAAGAGTTTCCTAGGCATGTTTTTTCCCCATCGAGGCTATAATAGCATTCTCTTGTAGCTACCTAATTACCTTGCTCCTCTCCTACTCCATGGTAAGTCGAGGATACCTCTTTTAATGCTTTGAGGGGTTGTCTTCCAATTATCACATTGTATGCAGGCAAACAATCTATTACTTGGAAGTCCACCATTATAGTGGTTTAACGTGGGCTTTCTCCACGTTCATAGGAAGAGTGATTGCAACTAATGGATATGCTTTTTCCCTAGAGAATTCTATTAATAAAGAACTAATGGGCATGCACTTCTGCCTTCTAACATTAAGTTTATTGAAGGTTGAGGTGAGTATGTTGTGAGTTGAGTTTCCACTACCGACAATTACATGTTAAAATAAGTAATTAGGTATTGTCATTATTATCACGAGGAGGTCATCATATCCACCGAAGTAAAATCAGATCATGCCCTACGAGTACATTTCTAGTCGAGCTATTTTCTCCTCCTCGGGCAAATCCTCTTGAGATCACCTTCACCTCTTTAAAGACACCTAGTGATTTCCCTTCTTCTTTATTTAATTGACCATCTCCTCCATGAAGTTCCATTTTATAAACTTATTAAGGTGACCTCGTCAGATTAGGTCCTCGATCTACTCCTTCAAAGCTATGCAATCCTCTGTATTTTGTTCAGTATCAAGATGAAAATGACAACACTTATCCCTTGACCTTCGGTTAGCATCATTTCATAGTTTACCTAACCATTTCAAGGCGTGGTCGTCTTGGATCAAACAAAAGATCTGATCCACTAGAGTGTTCAAGGGAGTGTACCTCTAGAACTATTATTTCACTATCTTGGGCTCAGGTCATTCCCTTTCCACTAATTTGATCTCCTCGACTTTTCTTAGTACTAATGGCCTTGTCATCTCGATCTATGTGTTCATTCTTCTTTCTTACTTCTAGTTGGTCCTCCCCTTAATTCCTCAGGATATTGGGGCATCTTTAGAGTTCATGTGAGAAGTGGGAGGGTCTATAAAAGATTTTAGTCATTGAAGTGGGAGGGTCTTTGGACAGTGAGAAGAGAAACCTTAAATGTTGAAGACCTCCCATAAAAGTGGTTAGGTATATCTTGTCATCCACATTCTCTATCTAAAGAGATTAAGAAGTGAAACGACTAAGACAACTACATATTGTCTATCCGCTAGCTTGCTTATTGTGGAGAAGATAAGTGGATGGCCTTTGAAGTGTTCTTCCCCTAATGATATGAGATGTGAAAGGTGTGATAAGTTCGAGAAATAAGTTGATGGCTCGATCTGAACTTACTAAACCACAGTCATGTTGTTTCTTTTATTGTAGTAGCGAATACTCAACATACAATATTATCAGGGACATTATGAAGAAGCATTGTACACTTGTAACTCTCCAAGTGATCTAGTGGGTCTCTTAAGCCAAAGTTCTTAGTGGTTGGCATCTTAAACTTTAGAGGTAGAGGATACTTTATGACATTTGGACTAAATGGAAATCGCTACACCAAGCTTCCATCTTTTTTGGTTCATGGGCTCGAACCGTGTTCATGACATTACCAATCTTATCATTGACTTCTTTGAAATTTTGCTCCCATGACTCTCGGGTCACTGGGGCATGAGTTTCCTCATTGTGACTTTTCCCCTTAGTGTCCCTACTATCATTATAATGTTCCATGCAATGGGTAGGTGTCCTTTGTTGTTATTGTTATATAACAAGCAATAGTAGAATGAGCTAAATTTAGTGAATCAATTCTTCAGTCGTACATTCTAGATTCAACACATGCGAGTATGAAGGGTAATTTTTGGCATTTTTTTCACCAGTTTAACACAAATTTAGGTGATCTTCCCCATGGGAGACTTGGTTTTTAGTATGGTCTTTTGATCTGGTGACTAATATTGTTAAAAATAATTTGCAAACTGCATCGTTTCCCAATGATGGCGTTAGTTGTTGCCACCAAAATTTGCTCTTCCAGGTGTGATGGTTGAGGTGCGCTCATTGATTAGCAAAAAAAAAGCATATTTATATGTGCTAACCATCCGTTAATTAACAGTTTTTATGACGCTAAAGATGGAAGTTAGATATATCGAGTTATTAATGATGACATTTTGTATTTGCAATAAAAAGGTGTTAAACAAGACTCTCTTTAGTACTTCAACAAGGAAGGAGACAAAAGGGGATGCAAGAATGAGAATTGGAAAACTTAACTGTGGCTGATGTAGTAGAAATAGCAAAAACAACAAACACTGTACCGGTACGCAAAAGCTACTGGAGTTCGAGGTACTGGTACTGTCTGTCGATTACTTCCCCAAATCTCTGCAGCGGGAGCTCTTTCAATTTGCAGACCCCACCATCAGCTCTCCCTTACTCCCCTAACACGCCCACAATACTATTCACCTTGTTCACACCATCAATGGATGTTTGGAGCTTGGATCATCAATGAAGAGAAAGAGAGAGAGGAAGGAGTTGGGTGTGCAGACAAGCTCTACACACCCCTGTTCAACCCATGCCCTCTGCAACCTATGGATGGGATAGGCAACCCAAGCTACCCCGTAGAGGACGTTTTTGAGAAAAGAAGGAAGGAGAGTTCAACATAAGCAAGTGTGTGGAGATATAGAAAACAAATCCTGGATAGAAGATGATGAACAGTGTTTTTAGAGAGATAAATTAATTTTTCTGCATTTTCTTCATTGCATTGCCATGTAATCTCTTGTAAGGATCTTAGAACTTCACTGAATGTCATTAATGTTAATTTCCTTTATGTTTCTTGTTAGTGTAATGTCTATTTAAAGATTTACCATTGATGCTCCTAGTCTTTCATTTTTCTTAGCAGTAAAATGGGCTTAAAATTCTTTCACTTTTAGCCTTTAAATCTTTGCACTTAGTTACTCTAAATTTTCATAGTTTCTAATACACTCTCATTACATTGTTGGTTTCATTTCAAGCATGAATAGCTAAATCAACAAGTTGGTAAATCCAAGGGAAACCTCCACTTGGGTATACCATTCCAACTCATTCTCATCCCTCCCTTATGAGTTCCATGGTTCGATTTGACCGGGTTGAGAGTGTTGAAGTTGATGAGTCTTTGATATTCCGTAGACATAGTCATGATTTATGCTTAGACCCTCACCAATCTTACCCCTAGCTTCCTGCGAATCAATTGTTCATTCATGCTCTATCGGAGGAGGGTTTTGAGTTGTGATGGTATCCTCATTGGAGTGACCTCTTGGGTTTGCCAACATTTATTTTCTCATTACATTCTCATTGATACACACTTCACCAAATAACTTTCAACCACAAAGATTTTACACTTTCATTTTCATCAAATCACCTTCACATTGGTTTACTTCCTTCCTCGTGGAATCGACCTTGAAATCCCACCAAGTAAAACACGACCCACGAAAGTCTCCTTGCGATTGGGGAGCATTTTTGTGCATTTACATCCCATGTTTACATCATCCCATCTCCCTTGCTCCTTGCCCTTTATTTTAACACTATCCCAAGGGAGAGAAATTCTTCCCTTCATTCATACATTACATAGTGTAAGGGATAGTAATTAGGGGTTAAGGGAGGCAAGCTAGACCACCAATCATTTTTGGCACTGTTGCCGGGGAAGGCATGTGTCAAACCAAGAAGGCGATTTCTGAACTACGGAGGTAAGTCCCGCGATCTACATCTTGGGCTGAGGTACGTGGTTCATGTACCTATCTTTGTTTGTGTATAATGTCAAAAGTTTTTTTTCAGACTTTTTGTTGTATGTGGGGACGGGACGAGCAACACCGATTGATTAGGCAATTCATGGACCCTAATATGAACATTAACCAAGACAATTTTGATGATGCAGGTGGCAATCCTAACATCCAGGAGGATGGGGGATTGCAACAACCTAGAAGGCCTAACCCCCGGGTGCATTTTCCCCCACCTAGGAATGAGGGGAATAACATCTCACTTGACCCTCCAACTAGGTCAATGAGGGACTTCCTTCAACCAACCCGATGCACCACACCCTCGTGCATCCTTCTTCCAGTCCAAGCTCATCTCTTCATAGTCAAACCGGGGATGTTGAACTTGCTTCCCGAATTCCACGGAATCGAGGGTGAGAACCCTTATTCACATATAAGGGATTTTGAAGA
Source organism: Ilex asprella (assembly GCA_023539305.1). Taxonomy (NCBI): domain Eukaryota; kingdom Viridiplantae; phylum Streptophyta; class Magnoliopsida; order Aquifoliales; family Aquifoliaceae; genus Ilex; species Ilex asprella. The sequence goes on along the minus strand of CM042190.1, from coordinate 8,733,417 downwards.
AATTGTGGCAACTTTCACCCCTAATCATAACATGGAAGAAATAGCTAGGATGAAAATGTTCCCATTCTCCTTGAGTGATAAAGCAAAGACTTGGTTTCAGTCCGTCAGATCTCGATTTGTGACATCTTGGGAGGAAGCAATCTTCGTGTTTTTAAAAAAAATTCCCGGTGCACAAGACCACCACCCTTAAGAAGCAAATTCAAAATTTTTCGAAGAATCCCAACGAACAATTTTATCAATGCTTAGAAAGATACAAAGAGTTGCTACAGTCCATTCCATATCATGGGTTTAAACCATGGCAATTAGTTAGTTTCTTCTATGAAGAAATTACACCGGGCCATTGACAATTTATTCACATGAAGTGCAACCGGGAGTTCTTGAACAAAGAACATGAGGAGGCGTTGGACTACTTTGATACCTTGTCTGAAAATTCACAGTCATGGCACATCACTGGTCCTACCGATGTGCCAAGATCTTTGCCTCAGGGGAGTGGCCAATAGAAAGGGGGAGGGAATTATGAGCTAAAAGATCGGGAAGACCAACTTTCACAAATTTCCAAATTATCGAGGAAAGTAGAGAACCTTGAGGCGAAGAGGAGACGGGAGGTGTCCCAAGTGTCAAGAACCAAGGAGTTTGTTCCATTTGTGAGAATGTTGAGCACTCTACATCGTAGTGTTCGAGCATTCTGACGCTTAGGGAAGCATACCAGGAACAAGTCCATGCCTTAAATCAACTGAGGTAATCATTCTCTCTATATTCCAACACTTATAATCCAGGGTGGAGCAATGAGCACCGTATTCCCCATGGGTCAAATGCATATTCATCTCTTGTGTCTCCTAAACAAGGTCAATATCCAAGTCATGGGGAAGCGTCTAGCTCCCAATACCCACGGACAAATCCGGAAGGGTATCAGTCGAGACCACCACAGCAGAATTTTTCACAAAATCCTCCTCCTCAAGGCTTTTCTAATTAAGGACCATCAAATCCATCCACCTACCAACCTCCCAATAAGAGGAACTTGGAGGATGTACTTTACAACTTCATTCAAAGTCAAACCACCTTCAACAAGGACATTTCGACCCAACTCACCAAGATCACTAATGTCATTGGGTTGTCTCAACAATAAAAGGGGAAATTTCCCGCTCAACCCCAAGAAAACCCCAAAGGCCAACATGTGGTTGAAGTAGCCTCACCCACCCAAGAGAGTTGGGAACAACTCAAGGCGGTCACCACTCTTTGAAGTGGCAAACAATTTGAAAAGACAGTGGTGCCAAAGGTTACAACCAAAGCCCCATTGCCAATACAAGGAGAAAGTGAGGGTGAGGCCAAAGAAAGTGTGGCCGAAAAAGGTGAGGAAAGCAAAAATAGACATGATGTTGCAATTGAAAAAGAAAATGTGATAGATGAGAACATGTTTATTCCTTCTATGCCTGCCCTTTTCCCCCATCGTTTGAAGCCACCTGTCAAGGTGGCTAATTATACTGACATTTTGGAGATGTTCAAGTAGGTAAAGATCAACATCCCTCTCCTTGACGCTATCAAGCAAATACCATCATGTGCAAAAATTTTAAAGGATCTATGCACGGTAAAGAGGAGGTTAAATGTTCAAAAAAATGCATTTTTAACTGAGCAGGTGAGCTCCATCTTGAGAACCAACACTCCTCCGAAATTCAAGAATCCCGGTTGTCCAACAATTGCCATAACCATAGGGAATTGCTGGGTGGAGCAAGCTTTGCTTGATTTGGGTGCAAGTGTCAATCTCCTCCCCTACTCGGTGTATCAACAACTTCAACTTAAGGAGTTGAAGCCCACCTCAATTACACTCCAACTGACGAATCATAGCATCCGCACACCGAGAGGAGTAGTGGAAGATGTTTTAGTTCAAATTGATAATTTTTACTTCCCCGTTGATTTTATTGTCTTAGATACACATCCCGTAGCTAATCTGAGCTCCCAAATCCTTGTTATTCTTGGACGACCTTTCCTTGCTATATCTAATGCTCTGATTAATTGCAGGAATGGTTTGATGAAACTGGCATTTGGGAACATGACTATGGAGCTGAATGTGTTCAACCTAGCAAAATAACCGAGAGATAACGAGGAAGTGTATGAGGTAAATCGAATTGACATCTTGGTCGAGGAGAAAACGGAATTGGAAAGACTGTTGAAATGGAAGGAGGAACAAATTGTTGACCTTGAGGAATTGGAAAAGCAAGAGGAGAGTGAAGACTTGAAGGGGATCGAAAGTTGGATTCCGACCTTTGAATAGCTACCCAAGCAAGAAAGAAAAAAACTTTTGTCAGAGGAACAAAAGCCAAAACTAGACTTGAAGTCGTTACCCTCCCACTTGAAATATGCCTATCTTGGTGAAGGAGAGACGTTCCTAGTAGTCATAAGCTCAACCCTGAAGGAGGAACAAGAAGAAAAACTCTTGGAGTTGTTGAGGAGGCGCAAGGGAGCGATTGGATGGACTATCGCGGACATAAAGGGGATTATCCCTATCATATTCACTCATCGTATCTACCTCGAGGAGGATTTCAAACCCTCCCGACAACCTCAAAGAAGATTAAACCCCAACATGAAGGAGGTGGTGAAGGAGGAGGTTTTAAAACTACTTGATGTGGGCATCATATTTTTGATTGCCGATAGCAAGTGGGTAAGTCCCACACAAGTAGTACCAAAGAAGTCGGGAGTCACGTGATTGTTGGTATAACCTCACCTCCGTTAACCCCTAAATACTTTCCCTCAAACTATGCAATGTATGTGCGAAGGGAAGGATTTATCTCCCTTGGGATAGTGTCAAAAGAAAGGGCAAGGAGGAAGGGAAATGGGATGACGTTAATATGAGATGTAAATGCACAAAAATGCTCCCCAATCGCAAGGAGACTTTTGTGTCATGTTTTACTTGGAAGAGTATTCCAAGGTCGTATCCACGAGGAAGGAAGTAAATTAATGTGAAGGTGATTTGATGAAAATGAAAGCGTAAAAATCTTTGTGGTTGGAAGTTGTTTGGTGGAGTGTGTGTCAATGAGAATGTAATGAGAAAACAAGTGTTGGCAATCCCAAGAGGTTACTCCACTTGGTATACAATCTCAACTCAAACCATTCCTCCGATCGAGCATGAATGAACGATTGATTCGTGGAAAGCCGAGGATGAGGCTGGTGAGTATCTAAGCATAAACCCTGACTAGGCCTACGGTTTATCAAAGAATCACCGAATCATCCACCTTCAACCCAGTCAAACCAAACCATTGGTCTTTGAAGAGAGGAATAAAAATGAGTTGAAATCATATACCCAAGAAGAGGTTCCCCTTGGTTTTGCCAACTAAGAAAGTTAGTTACTCATACTTAAAATGGAAATAACAATGAAATTGAAGTGCATTGTGGTGAAATTAAGATCTAAAGTAATTAAATGCAATAACTCATAATCTAGGAATGAAAGAGATGCAAAACCATTTTTTAGATCTATGAAAAATGAAGAACTTGAAACATTAATGGTGAAGCATTAAACTAAGAACCAACATAAAGAAACTATCATAAATGACATTGAATGAAGTTCTAAAGATCCTTACAAGAGATTACAAGTCAATGCAATGAACAACGAATGAAAAACATAACTTTCTCTCTCTAGAAACTACTATTCATCATCATCTACCTTGGAGCTTCTCTCTCTCTATTCTATACAATGAAATACATAATAATCTTGCACTCCCCCTTCTCTTTCCTCCAAAACGTGCCTCCATAGCTCTAGGGTAGCCTGGGGTGTCCCTTCCATCCAGGGGTTGTAGGGGCATGGGTTGGACAGGGGTGTGCAGAGCTTGTCTGCACACCCAACTTCTTCCTCTCTCTCTTTCTTCATTGATGAGTCAAGCTCAAAACGTCCAATACCTGGTGTGAACAAGGTGAATAGTGTTGTGGCCGTGTCAGGGGAGTAGGGGAGAGCTGATGGTGGGGTCCACAAAATAGCTGGAGAAGATCTGCAAAATTTTGGGTCTGTCAGGCGGATCGTACTGGTATGCGTACTGTTACGACGAACTCCAGTAGGTTTAGTGTACCGGCATGCGTACCAGTGTGGAGAACTCCAGTAAGTTTAGCGTACTGGTATGCATACTAGTGCGATCAACACCAGCAGCATCAGCGTACCGGTACGGTTTATCTGGTTTTCTAATTTTCTATTCTTCTCCTCTCCTGAGCTATCTCCATGCTAGCTTTTTCATCCTCATTCCACTCAACTGGGTTGGGGGGCCTTAAGTAGGCTATTTTGCACATCCTTTACCTGCAAACATCAACTACCATAGTTAAGAACACATTTAGCCAAACTCCTACCCTTTAGTCACAAAAAATTATTCAATTAATCAATGATTAGCACATTGAATCATACAATATTTTGTGCCAATCACACCCCCCAACTTATGTTTTGCTAGACCCTTAACAAAAATCAATCTCAACGCAAAACAATGGACCAACATATAGCAATCCATAGGAATTCATCTACAAATCAGAATACAAAATCGTAATGCAATTCACAAAATAAAAAATGGACAAAATGGAAACAAACTGTGGTATTTCATTAATGTGGTTCAAGTTGGAGTACATAGAGTCAAATATCAAAAAGAGACCAAAGTTGGCCTATTTCCTACAGCTTCTTCTACTAGGCCAAAGACAACTTCATCCTAGTGACCTATACTCCAACTCAAGAAAAAGGAAAAACGAACAGAACTACACATCCTACTGCTCCCCCCATCTCCTCCATCACTGTCATCATCCTCTTCAGACTTTTCACCTTTTTCATAATCCCCCTCCTCTCCAGATTCTTCAGACTCATCGGAATTAATATCATCCTCTTCCTCCTCTACACCAACAGCTGTGGAGGAGGGAGGGGCAGGAGGATTAATGACAGGTGAGGGCTCTCTTGGTATAGGCCTTCTAGGAAAGGTGTGCATGAACAATTCTCTCATCATTGCCTCTATTATATCCAGGCGCTGGGGAATTGAACGCTCTGGTGCAATAGTCAATGGTCCATCCGATGACGATGCACCTGGGGCCCCAGTTCCAGTACCCATGGTCTTAGCTTGCTTTCTTTGGCTCATTGCCTTTTTCTTCTTCTTGCTGGTCCTACTAATGGCACCAATCTTTGGAGGAGTTATCCTGGAGGAAGGGTTGGCTTTGAATTTCAGGCAAATTCGGGTCACCAAGTTCCCAGATGGTAGTTTGGTCATAGTTTTTAAGTCTCCGCAAACACTTTCATTTCTTGCCAAATTAGAAGTGTAAAGTCAATTGCCTTCCCAGTCACCATTGCCTCTAAGAGACTCAATTTTTCTAAGTTTGGTTTCTTCTCAGCACCCCTAGGCAAAAGATTGTAATGCAGGAGCTTGTTCAACAGTCCAAACGTAGCCTTCAACTTCCCACTTTGGACATTTCCTTTGAAAGTGCTAGGATCATCATACATCATCTCCACAAAGTTAGGCACATTCATTATCCATAGCTAGACCCCTCACCAGTTCTCTTGCTACCTCCGGGGCCTCTAGGTGGAGATGGTTTACGTCCAATGGTCTTGGTCGGAGCTATGGATAATGAATGTGCCTCTAAAATGAAGAATCCAACCCTCAATCAGTTCAAAGGTTTCAGAAGAACCCACAAGCAGGTGAATGGTTAAAGCTCTTTGGAGAGAAATGGATGTTTTGGAAGATTTGGGGAAAATCGGTACCTAGGGTTAGGGCTTTAAGGTAGAGATGCTTGTGGATTTATAGGGGAAGAAAAGAGGATTTGGATGGTTGAGAGGGTTTTGGGTGAGAGAGAGAAAGAGTTAGGGTCGAAATAATGGTGGGAAACGAAAGGTTTAAGTTGAGGATTTAAATTAAAACCCCGACTTTTGGTGTGTTAGACGACGCGTACCGGTACGTTGAACTCTAGTAGGTTTAGCGTACCAGTATGCGTACTGGTACGGAGAACTCAGGTAGCCTCATCGTACCGGTATGTGTATCGGTACAGTTTGGCTGAGTTTTCAGAAATATCCTGTTGAGCAATCTTTCACCTCTCCATTTCACTATAAAAACTCCCTATACATTCTAACATCCTCTACATGACCTCAACCACACTCTAAACAAACACCGCACTTATAAACCCCAAATTGAACCATCATGCCTAGTTTATTACCAGAATTGCAATGCGATTTAAAGTTTTGATGCATTTAATAAGCAAGGGATGAATTTCTAACTCAACCTATCAAAATGATCATCCAAAATGCACATCAAAAAGATCATAAACAAAGCATTACCAAATGATGTCCAATATCATCAACTTGAGCAATATTCCCTCATTCTACAAACATAGAGCTAAATGACAAATTTCTCAAATGACTGAACCAAGTGAACATGAACAACCCCATGGTCTTAGATACTAGTCTAAAGTATGCACTTAAAAATTAATTTTCAACTTGTGTGCAACTAAATTAAACGAGTAATTTGAGCATTTACAAACAGAATTCACATTCGAAAGGCTAGACAATCTCAGTTTCAATGCAAAACTCACCAAGGGACACTCTTAAGCAATAAACGCACTCAAGTTATACTGGTATACACTCCATGTGTACATGTGATATAGAATCTTGTATTCAAAAATAAAGTGCTCACATGTAATCCAAAAAATGAAGTTCATATGTGAAAATGAAGCGGCTTTGGCATAGTCTCGTGAATTGAAAGCAAGTGCATTAGATAGTAAGACATGACTCATCATTTTCTTTGAAATTATGCACCTCTCATGCTTTTCTAGATCACTTAGGACTTTTAAAGGTTATAATGGGGCCTTGGGGTGATATATAGGTAAAAGAAATTAAGGATATGGGGCAACAAAGAGAGTTGTTCTGAGTGAGAGACTTTTAATCTTGGAAAAATACTTCCCTTTTCATGGGATTTGATTTTCATATCTTCACCACTCCCTAAGCTTGCTTTTTTCCTTTCTTTTTCCTTGACATTTCCTTTTTCTTTTTCTTCTCTTATTTCACCCATTTTTTTCCTTTTCTTGCATTTTTCATTCTTTTATGTTCAACTCATTGAGTTTCAATCCTCATTCATCACTTTGTTTGCATTTTCACACCACAATTCCTTCTTTTACAATCTCTCATATCCGCTTTAGGAACAACCAAGGTAAGGTAAGTATTTCTTATTTTCTTTGGCTTGGTTGAATGTGTGGCATAGAAACGAATTTTAAAAAAATATAGGCTCAATCAAGGCACTAGGGATAAAATTAACACAAGAAAAGGGCTAAGGCTCAAAATATTCAACGATGGTCTAAGATCACTTCCAGGTCCGCATGGGAAGGCATTATATGCTCAAGACAAATCAATCTACAAACCTAATGCAACTAACCAAAACAAGCATAATGAGACTATTGAACAAATTTGACATTGAAAAATTGTTCTGTGAGTAATTGTAATTTCCCTCGAAAAAGGTTTGGCACTAAAACTGTCATGGGTCCTTACTCATCTCCACTACTTAGGACAAGCTTAAAACATGAATCCAATCTATAAATTGCCAAAATTACAAATTCAAAATCACATACAGATGAGTTCGAAAATCAATACATATGTGATACTTATGCCTAGGATAAACTTCCATAGAATGCTCATGTGCACAAAGTCCAAATCAACAATTAACATGTCATTCAACCCACAACTTCATCATGAAGGAATACAAATCAACTTATCGATATTTCTCATAAAAAATTTTCAAAATTTTCACATATTTTGTACTGATGCAAGCAAAAATCAAAATAATCAAAATTTTCAACAACCTTGGTGTATCATACAAATGGTGCACCTCACCCCCCAAATAGAATCATGCATTGTCCTCAATGCAACAAAAAGATAACGTATGCAATGACAGACAGTAAAAGATGAGAAGGGTAAGAGAACACCTCGCATTTGAGCTTTTGACAAAAGCACCAAGATCTGGATTCAAAAGAACAATGTTATACAACCATAGAAAGTAAGTAGCATGAAAAAAAAATGACATAAGTAAATAACACAAACTGTACATTAGAAAAGGTAACCAATTTCTACTCCTCAACCAACTCCGAATACACCGGGTCGATTAAATCCTCCTCCCCCATTTGTTCTTCAAAGCCCTCAAACAATGGCTTGAGTCTTTGGCCATTGACCTTGAATGTTTGGCCATCTTTGGGGTTTGTGATTTCTACCACTCCGTTGGGGTAAGCCACCTTGACAAGATAGGGGTCATCCCACCGAGATCTTAACTTTCCTTAGAAAATGGAGAGTCGAGAATTATACAAGAGCACTTTTTGTCCGGGCTCAAACGACTTCCTCGTGATGAAATTGTCATGAAAAACTTTAGCCCGTTCCTTGGAAATTTTAGAGCTCTCATATGCATCTCTTCGAATCTCATCAAATTTATTCATTTCTAATTTTCTCCGCTCCCCAGCCATTCTCATGTTAAAATTCAAGGTCTTTATGGCCCAGTAGGCCTTATGCTCCATTTCAACTGGCAGATGGCAAGTTTTTTCATAAACTAGCCGGTAAGGAGACATGCCTAAAACAGTCTTATAGGCAGTACAGTATGTCCATAAGGCATCAGTCAACCTTTCTGACCAATCCTTCCTGCATGGGTTAACCGTTTTTTCTAAAATATTTTTAATCTCCCTGTTGGCTAATTCAGCTTAGCCATTGGTTTGTGGGTGGTAAGCAGTGGACACTTTGTGTGTAACGCCATATTTAAACATTAATGATGCAAATGACCTGTTACAAAAGTGGGATCCACCATCACTAATAATTGCACGAGGCATCCCAAACCTCGAGAAAATATTTTCCTTTAGGAACTTGGCTACGACCCGATGGTCATTAGCCTTTGTTGGGATAGCCTCTACCCATTTGAACACGTAGTCCACTTCCAGAAGAATATACAAGTAGCCAAAAGACATGGGGAATGGACCCATGAAATCGATGCCCAAACAGTCAAATATTTCAATGACAAGCACGGGAGACAGGGCATCATATTTTGACGGGTCACACTACCCATTCGTTGGCATCTGTCGCATGCCTTGCAATATGAAATACAGTACTTAATAAGAGAGGGCCAGTAGAAATCTGACTGAAGAATTTTGGCTGAGGTTTTCTTTGCTGAGAAATGTCCACCACGGGCTTGGGAATGATAGAATGCAAGGATGTTCCGCTGTTCATTTTCAGGCACGCATCTCCTCATGATCTGGTCTGGGCAATACTTGAACAGGTACAGATTGTTGAAGTAAAAATACTTCACGTCAGCCATAAATCTCCTTTTATCTTCAGGGCTCCACTGTGGCTGTATTTGTCCTGTTGCAAGATAATTACAAATGTCAGCATACCAAGGACAAACATAATGAATTGACAGTAGTTGCTCATCAGGAAAAGAATCAGGGATGGGAATGTGTTTATCGGCCTCTTGCACCACCAGTCGAGATAAATGGTCCGCCACCACGTTCTCCACTCCTTTCTTGTCATTGATTATCAAATTAAATTCTTGAAGTAGGAGGATCCACCGGATAAGTCTTGGTTTGGCATTCTGCTTAGACAATAGATACTTCAAAGCATAATGATCAGTAAAAACAACTATCAGTGAACCAATAATGTAAGACCGAAATTTATCTAATGTAAACACTACAGCTAGCAGCTCTTTTTCAGTGGTGGTATAATTCATTTGAGCTTCATTAAGAGTTTTGCTAGCATAGTAAATTACATATGGTCTATTCTCCTCCCTTTGACCTATCACTACACCAACTGCATAATCACTCGCGTCGCACATAAGCTCGAAAGGTAAATCCTACTTGGGTGGTCGCATAATTGGAGGTGTAACAAGCATACTTTTGAGTTTTGAAAAAGATGCCTCGCAACTATCTGACCATTCAAATGGGACATCTTTAGACAATAAATTGGTCAAAGGTCGGGCCAATGCACTAAAATTTTTAATGAATCGACGGTAAAAACCCGCATGGCCCAGAAACGGCCTGATATCCTTGACGACTTTAGGCGTAGGAAGGTTAAAGATAGCCTCCACCTTTTATTTGTCAACTTCTATTCCTTTCGCCAAAATGATGTGCTCGAGAACAATTCCTTGTGTCACCATGAAGTGACATTTCTCCCAATTTAAAACTAGACTCTTCTCTTCATATCTCTCCAAAACTTTCTCTAAATTCTCCAAGCACCCATTAAAAGAATCCCCAAAGACTGAGAAGTCATCCATGAATACCTCAATAATCTTCTCCACTATGTCATTAAAGATCCCCCTCATGCAACGTTGAAAAGTTCTAGGGGCATTACATAGCCCGAAAGGCATGTGACGATACGCAAAGGTACCGTATGGACAAGTGAAGGTGGTTTTCTCCTGATCTTCCAAGTCAATCTCTATCTGATTGTAGCCAGAGTATCCATCCAAAAATTAATAAAAAAGATGCCCCGCTACTCGTTCTAGCACTTGATAAAGGAATGGGATTGGAAAGTGGTATTTTCTTATACACAGATTGAGCTTCCGGTAATCAATACAAACTCTCCACCATGTGATCACCCTTGTTGGGATAAGCTCGTTCTCCTCATTCTCCACAACAGTGACACCCAACTTCTTGGGTACTACTTGCGTGGGACTAACCTACTTACTATCAGCAATAGGAAAAATGATGCACATGTCAAGTAGTTTCAACACCTCATCCCTTACCACGTCTTTCATGATCGGATTCAACCCCCTTTGTGGCTGGCGGGATAGTTTTGCATCCTCCTCAAGATAGATCCAGTGTGTGAAAATGGTGGGATTTATCCCCTTGATGTATGCAATTGTCCACCCAATTGCCCCTTTATGTCTCCTCAACACCTCCAAAAGCTCTTTTCTTGCCTTGCATCCAACGTTGAACTAATCACCATCGAAAATGACTCATCTTTCCCAAGGTATGCATACTTCAAATGGGAAGGTAATGGCTTCAATTCCAAGTTAGGTTTTTGTACATCGGATGGGAATATCTTTTTTTCTTGGTGTGGGAGTTTTTCAAATGTAGGGGTCCACTTTTCTGCCCCTTCCAAACTTTCCAAGTCTTTTTTCTCGTCTACTTCCTCCATATCAACAACTTCCTCCTCTCTCAAATTGAAAGTGCTCATTAACTCCATTTGCTCCTCTACCAAAGTGTCAATCCGATAAATCTCATGTGCCTCCTCCTCATCCCCCGGTTGCTTGCACAAGTTGAACACATTGAGATCCATTGATATATTCCCAAATGCTAGCTTCATAAGACCATTCCTGCAATTAATCACAACATTAGATGTGGCAAGAAAAGGTCTGCCAAGTATTACAGGGATTTGGGAGCTAAGGTTTGCCACTGGGTGAGTGTCAAGCACAATAAAATCAACAGAAAAGTAAAATTTATCCACTTGTACTAAAATATCCTCAATTACTCCTCTTGGTGTTTGAACACTACAGTCCGCCAGTTGAAGCGTGATTGGAGTAGGATTCAATTCCTCAAGCCTGAATTGTTGATACACGGAGTAGGGGAGGAGGTTGACACTCGCTCCTAAATCAAGCAATGCTTGTTCTACCCGGGAATCTCCAATGGTTATGGCAATGGTGGGGCATCGGGGTCCTTAAACTTTGGAGGAGTGTTTGTCCTCAAAATTGAGCTTACTTGCTCGGTGAGAAAAGCTCTCTTGTGAACATTGAGCCTCTATTTTATCGTGCATAAGTCTTTCAAGATCTTTGAACATGATAGAATTTGCTTTATGACATCGAGGAGTGGGATGTTTATCTTCACCTGCTTTAACATTTCAAGAATATCAACATAATTAGCCACCTTGACAAGTGGCTTCAAACGATTAGGAAAAAGGAGCAGGGATAGGGAAACAATCACACTTTCATCTATCACCTTTCTTTTTCAACCGTCTCACTCTCTTTCTTCTCACTTACCACACCCTCATTGGCATCACCCTTAGTCTCTTTTTCTAATGACAATGGGGCTTTGGGTGCAAACTTTGGCACCACGGTCTTTTCAAATTGTTTGCCACTCCGAAGAGTGGTGACCGCCTTGAGTTATTCACAACTCTCTTAGGTGGGTGAGGCTACTTCAACCATATGTTGGCCTTTGGGGTTTTCTTGGAGTTGAGCAGGGAATTCCCCCTTTTCTTGTTGAGACAACCCAATGGCATTAGTGATCTTAGTGAGTTGGGTCAAAATGTCCTTGTTGAAGGTGGTTTGGCTTTAAATGAAGTTGTAAAGTACATCCTCCAAATTCCTCTTATGGGGAGGTTGGTAGGTGGACAGATTTGATGGTCCTTGATTAGAAAAGCCTTGTGGAGGAGGATTTTGTGAAAAAATCTGTTTGTGGTGGTGTCGACTGATACCATTGCGGATTTGTCCGTGGGTATTGGGAGTTAGACGCTTGCCCATTACTTGGGTATTGACCTTGTTTAGGTGGTACGGGGATGAATATACATTGGACCCATGGGGAATAGGGTTCTCATTCCTCTAACTAAAGTTGGGGTGCTTGCTCCACCCCGGATTGTAAGTGTTGGAATATGGAGAGAATGATTGCCTTGGTTGGTTTAAGGCATAGACTTGTTCCTGATATGCTTCCCTCAGTGTTGGAATACTTGGACACTCCGATGTAGAGTGCTCAACATTCTCACAAATAGAACAACCTTCCTTGGTTCTTGACACTTGGGACACCTCCCTTCTTCTAGTCACCTCAAGGTTCTATACTTTCCTGGATAACTTGGAAATTTGTGAAAGTAGGTCTTTCCGGTCTTTTAGCTCATAAATCCCTCCCCCTTTTTGTTGGCTACTCCCCTGAGGCAAAGATCTCGGCACATCAGTAGGATCAGTGATGTGCCATGACTGTGAATTTTTGGACAAGGTATCAAAGTAGTCCAATGCCTCCTCGGGTTCTTTGTTCAAGAAGTCCCTGTTGCACATCATGTCAATAAACTGTTGATGGTCTAGTGTAATTCCTTCATAGAGGAAACTAACCAGTTGCCATGGTTTAAAACCATGACGTGGAATGGACTGTAGTAACTCTTTGTATCTTTCCTAGTATTGATAAAATTGTTCATTAGGATTTTCCAAAAAATTTTGAATTTTCTTCTTAAGGGTGGTGGTCTTGTGCACCGGGAAAAGTTTCTTTAAAAACACAGAGATTGCTTCTTCCCACGATGTCACAGACCGAGATCTTAAGGACTGAAGCCAAGTCTTTGCTTTATCACTCAAAGAGAATGGGAATAATTTCATCCTAGCTATTTCTTCCATGCTATGATTAGGGGTGAAAGTTGCAACTATTTTCTCAAAATCTCTTATATGTGAATAAGGGTTCTCGCCCTCGATTCCATGGAATTCGGGAAGTAATTATAACATCCCCGGTTTGACTATGAAGAGATGAGCTTGGACTAGGAGAAGAATGCATGAGGGTGCGATGCATCGGGTTGGTTGGAGGAAGTCTCTCATTGACGCAGTCGGAGGGTCAAGTGGGATGTTGTTCCTCTCATTCCTAGGTAGGGAAAAATACACTCAAGGGTTAGGCCTTCTAGGTTGTTGCAATCCCCCATCCTCTTGGACGTTAGGATTGGCACCTACATCATCAAAATTTTTACCCGCATCCTTGGGTGGGTCTTAGTTAATGTTCATATTGGGGTCCATGAATTGCCTAACCAATCGGTGTTGTTCGTCCCGTCCCTACATACAACAAAGAGTCTATAAACAAAAAACTTTTGAATTTATACACAAACAAAGATATGTACACGAACCACGTACCTCAGCCCGTGAAGAAAATCACGGGACTTACCTCTGTAGTTTGGAAATCGCCTTCTTGATTGTGGAGGTGTTTATGGATGATTTTTTCGTATTTGGTGATTCCTTCGACAAATGCTTGGAGAATTTAGAGAGGGTATTGGAGAGATGTGAAGAAAAGGATCTTGTTTTAAATTGAGAAAAGTGTCACTTTATGGTGACGGAAGGAATTGTGTTGGGTCACATAGTGTCGGCGAGGGGCATTGAAGTTGAAAAATTCAAGGTGGAGACCATCTCCAACCTTCCCACACCGATAGCCATCGAGGAAATCCGGTCATTCTTGGGCCATGCAGGTTTTTATCGAAGATTTATTAATAATTTCAATGTATTGGCCCGACCCTTGACCCATTTACTATCTAAAGAAGTCCCCTTTGAATGGTTGAATGATTGTGAGGCATCTTTTCAAAAATTAAAAAACATGTTTGTCACACCTCCTATCATGCGACACCTAATTGGGATCTTCCTTTCGAGCTCATGTGCGACGTGAGTGATTACACGGTAGGCGTAGTGCTGGGTCAGAAGGAGAAAAATCGACCGTATGTCATTCACTATGCTAAGAAGACACTTAATGAGGCTCAAATGATTTACACCACCAAGAAAAAAGATTTGCTAGCCGTAGTGTTTGCTTTAGATAAGTTCCGTTCATATATCATTGGTTCGCCTATTGTTGTTTTCACTGACCATTCTGCCTTGAAGTATTTGTTAGCTAAGCAGGATGCTAAACCAAGGCTCATTTGGTGGATCCTCCTCTTGTAAGAATTTGATTTGATAATTAAAGACAAGAAAGGAGTAGTGAATGCTATGATGGATCACTTATCCCGACTGGTGGTTCAAGAAACAAATGAGCATATTCCCATTCCCGACTCTTTTTCTGATGAGCATTTACTCTTAATTCATTCAATTTGTCCTTGGTATGCTGACATCTATAATTACATTGCAATAGGACAGATACCGCCACATTGGAGCCCGAAAGATAAAAGACGATTCATGACGAAAAAAAAGTATTTTTACTTCGACAATCCGTATTTGTTCAAATATTGCCCAGACCAAGTCATGAGGAGATGCATGCCCGAAAATGAACAATGGAACGTCCTTGCATTCTGTCACTCCCAAGCTTGTGGCGAGCATTTCTCGGCAAAGAAAACTTCAGCAAAAATTCTTCAGTCAGGTTTCTATTGGCCCTCTCTATTTAAAGATTGTATTTCATATTATAAGGCATGTGATAGATGCCAACGATTGTGTAGTGTGACCCGTCAAATTATGATGTCACTTTCCCTCGTGCTTGTTATTGAAATATTTGACTGTTTGGGCATCGATTTCATGGGTCCATTCCCCATGTCTTTTGGTTGTCTATACATTTTTCTGGTAGTGGACTACGTGTCCAAGTGGGTAGAGGCTATCCCAACCAAGACTAATGACCACCGGGTCCTAGTCAAATTCCTAAAAGAGAACATTTTCTTGAGGTTTGGGATGCTTCGTGCAATGATTAGTGATGGTGGATCCCAATTTTGTAACAGGTCATTTGCATCGTGAATGTTCAAATATGGCGTTACACACAAAGTATCCACTGCATACCACCCACAAACTAATAGCCAAGCTGAATTAGCGAATAGGGAGATTAAGAATATCTTGGAAAAAATGGTTAACCCAAACAGGAAGGATTAGTCAGTCAGATTGATCGATGTCTTATGAGCGTACCGTACTGCCTATAAGACAGTTTTAGGCATGTCTCCCTACTAGCTAGTTTATGGAAAAGCTTGCCATTTGCCAGTTGAAATGGAGCATAAGACCTACTGAGCCATAAAAATCTTGATCTTTAACTTGAGAATGGCTGGTGAGCAGAGAAAGTTAGAATTGAGTGAATTGGATCAAATTCGAAGAGATGCATATGAGAGTTCCAAAATTTCGAAGGAACGGGCTAAAGTGTTTCATGACCGTTCCATCACAAGGAAGTCATTTGAGCCCGAGCACAAAGTGCTCTTGTATAATTCTCGTATCTCCATTTTCCAAGGAAAATTAAGATCCCGATGGGATGGCCCCTATCTTGTCAAGGTGGCCTACCCCAACGGAGCAGTGGATATCACAAACCCTAAATATGGCCAGACATTCAAGGTCAATGGCCAAAGACTCAAGCCATTCATTGAGAATTTTGAAGAACAGAGGGTGGAGGAAGATTTAATTGAGCCGGTGTATCCGGAGGCTGTGGAGGATTAGCTAGTTTTTTATCTTTCTAGTGTACAGTTCCTTTTCTTTATCTATGTCAATTTTTATTTTTTTTATGTCACTCACTTTATTTGGTTTTATAGATTGGTCTTTCTTAGATCCAGAACTTGATGTTTTTGTCAAAAGCTCAATTGCGAGGTGTTCTCTTACCTTACTCATCTTTTTACTGTCTTTCATTGCATATTATATCTTTTTATTGCATTGAGGACAATGCATGGTTCTAGTTGGGGGGTGAGGTGCACCATTTGCATGATATACCAAGGTTGTTGGAAAATTTTGATTATTGTTTGCATCATTGAAAAAGATGTGAAATTTTTGAAATTTTTGAAAATTTTTGATGAAAAATATCTTAAGTTGATATGTATTCCGTCATGAAGAAGTTGTGTGCTGGATGACATGTTGATCGTTGTTGTGAACTTTGAGCACATGCGCATTCTATGGAAGTTGGTCCTATGCATGAGTATCACATATGTATTAATTTTTAAACTCATCTTTTGGTGACTCTTGAATGTGTAATTTCGGTGATTTACAGATTGGATTCATATTTTAAGCTTGACATAAGTAGCGGAGATAAGTTTGGGTCCATGAAAGCTTTAGAGCCAAAACCTTTTTGGAGGGATATCACAATTACTCAAAGAACTAGTTTTCAACGTCAAATTTGTTCAATAGTATTATTATGCTAGTTTTGGTTTGGTGCCTTTGGAGAGGGGAGTGATTTGTCTGATCATATAATGCCACGCCATTCGGACCTAGAAGTGATCTTAGGCCATTTTTGAATATGTCGAGCCTTTGCCTTTCTCTTGTGCGAATTTTATCCCTAGTGCCGTGATTGAGCCTTAATTGAATTCGTTTCTGTGTCATACATTTGACCAAGCCATAGGAAAGAAGAAATGTTTACCTTACCTTGGTTGTTCCTAAGCGGATGTGAGAGATTGCAAAAGAAGGAACTATAGTGTGAAACTGTAAACAAAAAGGGATGAATGAGATTGAAACTCAATGAGTCAACCATATAAGAATGAAAAATACAAGAAAAGGAAAAGAATGGGTGAAAGAGAAAAAGGAAAGAAAATATCAAGGAAAAGAAAGAAAAGAGACAAAGGGAGTGATGATGATATGAAAATCAAAATCCCATGAAAAGGGCAGTGTCTTTCTAAAATAAAGGTCTCTCACTCGGAACAACCCTCTTTGTTACCTTATTTCCGTCATTTCTTTTACCTAGAAATCACCCCAAGGCCCGTTATAACCATTAAAGTCCTGAGTGATCTAGAGAAGCATGGGAGGCGCATATGTTCAAAGAAAATGATGAGTTATGTTTACTATTCAATGCATGAGCATTCTATTCATGAGACTATGCCAAGGCCGCTTCACATTCATATATGTACTTCATTTATGGGATTACATGTGAGCACTTCATTTTGAACACAAGATTCTATGTCACATGTACACGTGGAGTGCATACCAGGATAACTTGAGTGTATTCTTTGATTAAGAGTGTCCCTTGGTGAGTTTTGCGTTGAAGTTGAATTTGCCTAAGCTATTTGAATATGAATTCTATTTTGTAAATACTCAAATTATGTGCTTAATTCACAGACAAACTAGTTGGAAATCCATGTGTACATGCATACTTTAGACTAGTGTTGGAGACTATGGTGTTGCTCATGTATGTTTAGTTCAGTCATATGAGAAATGTGTTAAATAACTCATGCTCCAGGAATTGAGGAATATAGCTTAAGTTTTTGATATCTGACATGACTTAAGAATGCCTCGATGATGAAATTTATGATGTGTATTCTAGGTGTTCCTTTTTGTAAGTTGAAAATAGGAATCCATTCCATGTAGGTTGATTGTATCAATGGTTAAAATCACTATGCAATTTCAACATTAATTTGGGCATGATGGTTCGAATTGTGGTTTTCATGTGGAGTACATTGTTGGAATGGAGTAATAGTCATTAGGAGTGTGGTAAAAGTGTCTAGGGTAGTCCTTAGTTGAAATGGTGTTGTGAGAAGAGCTCAGCAGTAATTTCGTAGCCAAAACAACAGACATCATACCGGTACAGCGTACCGGTGCGCAAAGGCTACTGGAGTTCGAAGTACCGGTACGGTCTGTTGAACTGAGAAAAAAAATTAGGGCTTTTTATTTAAATCTTTCGACAAACTTCATTTTCCACCTAAAATATTCAGCCCTAGCTCCCCCTCTCCCTCACTCAAAATCACCCCAAGGTCTCTTTCCTCTTCCTCCCTCCTTAAACCCTAGCCCATCTCCCTCATTTCTGTCAATTTCTGGTGCCTCCCTCACCCAAAACCCTTGCTGCCGAATTCCCTAAACCCCTCATTTCTCTTCAAGCACTTTCATATGGCTCGTCTAATCGGAATGTTACCTGAACCAATAGACTTGATTAAGGGTCGATTGTGGTTCATTTTTGTGTTCTTCTCCATATGGGCACTATTGCACTCCATGGCCCATACCATGAGAGTAGGGTCCAAGTCTTCTCCACCTGCTGAGCCCATTAGCCGCCAGAGGAGCGGTGAGGGACCAAGCATGGACCCTGAGGAACAACGTAAGAGGGCAAGGATGACAGCACGACTTCAGTTCATTGGGGACAAGGGTGTCACATGTGAGCGACATCTTGATTTTATTTTGCTCACCCCACGACATGAGGTGGTGAAAATCGTCGAACAACATGGGATGCAGTTCTGGTTTGAACCTGTTGATGGGTATAACCTATCCCTGTGCAGAGAATTCTACCAGACACTTAAGGTGGTAACAGCGCAACATGGGGAGACACTGAGAGCTAATGTGCGTGGCAAGGTGTTTGAAGTCACCTCGGATGTCATTGCCACCCTCTTAGGGGATTATCATAGACCACCACCTTTCTCGCATCTGTATCCTCACAATGTGGATAAACCAAAGACTAAGGCTGAGTTTGTGGCATTGATGTATGAAGATCCTTTAAAATTTAGGGGAACTGTACATAGCAAGGGTTTAAAGCATATGTATGGGTTGTTAAACAAACTTCTCTATTATAACCTTCTCCCTAGAGCTGTAGAAAAGAAGCCAAATATGGAGAAGTTAGCCCTTCTTGATGCGGTTGTGTAGGGGAAAACAATTGATTTTGTGGTGATTATTAGGAAGGTGATAAAGGATTTTGCTGCAACTGTGAAGCTAATGACCAACTTGCCATACGACAGTCTGGTGACCCTAATGTGCAAGCACTTTAAGGTGAAGGGTTATGCTTTCGATAAGATCACCCCTCCCGAGACAAGAGCTATTGGCAAAACCAGCAACAAAAAGAGGAAAGCAATGAGTCGAGCTGAGCGAGCTCAAATGGAGGCTGACCTAGATGACATGCTGCCAACTGCTCCCACTAGGCCATTCACACCCGTAACAACGCATTCAACAGACGAACGCCTTGACGCATTGGAGGGATCAATACAGGGGATGATGGCCATGATGAAAGAGCTCTTCATGCAGACTTTCCCTAGTAGGCCTATCATTAATGGATCCCTTGCTTCTGTTGGTGGCACTTCTACTTCTGGTCCTTTTACATCAAGAGTGGTTGAGCAGGATGAGGATGATGAGGAGGAGGAGGACAGTGATGACGAATAGGATTGTTTTTTGTATTTCTTTTGTTTCTTGTTGGATTGGGGTAGATGTTGTTAGAAAAGAATTGTAGGCCATTTTGTTTGTTTTTGAGGTTCTACTCTATGTACTCCAATTCAATGACATATTTATGGAAAACCATGGTTTGATAAATTGTGTTCATGTTTATGTGTGAATTGCGTTATGATCTTTACTTTTAAATTGTTTGGATGAATAGATGTTTGAATGGATTGATTATGCATGATGATGCTTTGTTTCATACTACAAAAACTTGCTTGCTAGGGACTAGCAAACCTTAAGTTGGGGGTGTGATTAGCACAAAATATTGTAAATTTATATGTGCTAACCATCCGTTAATTAACAGTTTTTATGACGCTAAAGATGGAAATTAGATATATCGAGTTATTAATGATGACATTTTGTATTTGCAGTAAAAAGGTGTTAAACAAGACTCCCTTTAGCACTTCAACAAGGAGGGAGAAAAAAGGGGATGAAAGAATGAGAATTGGAAAGCTTAATGGTGGCTGATGCAGCAAAAATAGCAAGCACCGTACCGGTATAGCGTACCGATACGGTACTGTACCGGTACGCCGTACCGGTACCGTCTGCCGATTTCTTCCATGAATCTGTGTAGCAGGAGCTTTGTCACTTTGTGGACACCACCATCAGCTCTCCCCTACTCCCCTGACACACCCACAACACTATTCACCTTGTTCACACCATGGATTGGATGTTTGGAGCTTGGATCATCAATGATGAGAGAGAGAGGAAGGAGCTGGGTGCGCAAACAAGCTTTGCACACCCCTGTTCAACCCATGCCCTCTGCAACCTATGGATGGGATAGACAACCCAAGCTACCACAGACCTCTAGAGGACTTTTTTGAGAAAAGAAGGAAGGGGAGTTCAGCATAAGCAAGTGTGTGGAGATATAGAAAACAACTCCTGGCTAGAAGACGATGAACAGTGTTTTTAGAGAGATAAATTGATTTTTCTGTATTTTCTTCATTACATTGTCGTGTAATCTCTTGTAAGGATATTTAGAACTTCATTGAATGTTATTAATGTTAATTTCCTTCATGTTTCTTGTTAGTTTAATGCCTATTTAAAGATTTACCAATTGATGCTCCTAGTCTTTCATTTTTCTTAGCAGTAAAATGGGGTTGAAATGCTTTCACTTTTAGCCTTTAAATCCTTGCACTTAGTTACTCTAAATTTTCATAGTTTATCATGTACTCTTATTACATTGTTGGTTTCATTTCAAGCATGAATAGCTAAATCAACAAGTTGGTAAATCCAAGGGAAACCTCCACTTGGGTATACCATTCCAACTCATTCTCCTCCCTCCCTTATGAGTTCCATGGTTCGATTTAACCGGGTTGAGAGTGGAGAAGTTGGTGAGTCTTTGATATTCCGTAGACATAGTCATGGTTTATTCTTAGACCCTCACCAATCTTATCCCTAGCTTCCCGCGAATCAATCGTTCATTCATGCTCTATCGGAGGAGGGTTTTGAGTTGTGATGGTATCCTCATTAGAGCGGCCTCTTGGGTTTGCCAGCATTTGTTTTCTCATTACATTCTTATTGATACACACTTCACCAAACAACTTTCAACCACAAAGATTTTACACTTTTATTTTTATCAAATCACTTTCACATTGGTTTACTTCCTTGCCCGTGGAATCGACCTTGGAATACCACCAAGTAAAACACGACCCCCGAAAGTCTCCTTGCGATGAGGGAGCATTTTTGTGCATTTACATCCCATGTTTACATCATCTCATCTCCCTTCCTCCTTGCTCTTTCTTTTGACACTATCCCAAGGGAGAGAAATTCTTCCCTCCGTTCATACATTGCATAGTCTAAGGGATAGTAATTAGGGGTTAAGGGAGGCAAGGTTGACCACCAATCACTCATTACCTGAAAAGAAGTTAAAGACCCGAGGGACTTTGAGGTTTAACCATCTTATATCCAAGTTAGTTAAGGGGATTTGGAAGAATATTTATTAAATTAGGTGGAGTTGCTTACCTCCTTGGTTGAGCTCACCTCCTATTTATAAAAAGGAAATCAAAGTCATTAAGATCTTTCGGTTGAGATTCAATTTGGTTTAATATGATCTGATCTGCTTAAATATTGATTATATCTTGATTTTCGTTTTATATAAGACTCTCGACTACATGTCAAAATCTTCTCCATTTCGAGTTAGAGGTGCTTTAACTTCTAGCTCATTTTGGATTCAAATGGGCTAAGCTAAACTAGACAAGGTCTTCTATCTATCCTACCGAGTTGAATTTTAGTCTGAGCTACCTCTTCCGAACTCTTTAATTAAACTAAAAAATTTCCATCAGGTTTTTATTTCTTCTGTTGTTGTTTGACTTGAACAGGAAATGATGTCTCCATTTCTCAATCATAGGACGCTAATATTTACTTTTAGAAGTTGTCTTTTAGCTATTATTTTATATTCTGCCAATATTGTCCTCTTTTCTTGCCTCATGCCTCGATTGGTAGGATTACCGTCAGCCTTCTTTGGCATCTCTATGACAACTCCTTACCTTTTCTTTCTTAACTAAGACCTCTCCCATTGCTCTACTCAATGAATTAAACCTAGCCTTAATCCTCAAGTTCAAATCATACTTGATACTAGTAAGAGTCTTGTATTGCCTCATTATATGTACACACTTGCCTATACATGAATGTTATATAGGATTGTGTTATCCATTCTCCTTCCAAAATAGTATTTCTAAAAGGGAAAACGGTCCATAGGTCCACAATCAAACACTTTATAGGCATTAGGTCTAACCTTAACACTTTTAAGGCCAGAGGTCCATAAAATAGGCAGTTGAAAAACTGCCCATTTTTAAGGTTGTCACTGTGTCAACTATCATTATTCTAGAAAACAACATAGCTTTCTAAGAAAATTGCATCGCACCCAAATGAATCACTCCAAAAACTACTTCCTAATTCGAATCTTTACAACGTAAATCTAGCCTCAAATCCATAGAAAAACAATTTTACACAAAGAAAGAAGAATTCTTTGATAATCACTCAACCAAAAATTGTGCATTTTCAAGAACAACTTCAATCAACTGCTATTGCATCATTTCTGAATGAAGATCTTCTGTTCTTTGTCACACTGAATAATTATCAACATTAAGATTTCAAGCAAGTGGTTTTAAAGTTTATAGTTGTTTTCTTCGCTAGGGTTTCAAAAAAAAATTGGTGATAAAATCAATTTTCATCGTTAAGATCCACAAAAAGATTTTTGCAATGTAATATAAGCAATATAATGTCGACTTAATGATTGTGTTTTGTTTATTCTTGATCAAATGTTGTAGTATTGCATATTCAAAATCAATATTCATAAGTTCACCATTAGTTCTTTTGTTATCTGTTTAAACAAAAAATTATTAGTTTACTATATATAAGAGATATAATGTGTGTTTATTTTGTGGTGTAATAATTTTTGTTGATTAAATGTTGTGGAATTGTACATTCAAAATCAATATTCATAAGTTCACTGTTCAATTGTTATTTTAGTAATTTAAACCAAAAATTATTAGGTCACTGATATGTTATTTCTTTACTAATTAAAAATAAAATGCATTAGGTCAATATTTACTATTGCAGTCCTAACTCAAGATTGGGTTCACTTTCATTTTATTGACAAAAGAATAATTTATTTCTTAATTGTTCTTGTTTACTAAGCTTGATTTCTAAATGTACATTATAATTCACTGTCTAAATCTCTAAAATAAATTTTAATTGTTGGATTAACTGATATTAAAATGATTTACCTATCACCAAATTCCTTAAAAGTTTATTTGGAACTCACATTTCAAGATTTATTACATATGGTTCACTATCTGTTGGTTTCTTAATTAAAAAATCAAAATGTCTTTATGCATGTCATTTTTGGGTCACTATCTTATTCAAATTTTACATGCTAAAAAATATTAACACGTGCAGGAATAAGAAGGAAGCACATTGTCAAAACTAATTTCTATGAGTTACGTCATAGAGGAGCACAAGCAAAAAAAAAAAGGCCTCCACATCTGAGTCCATCCAAGAAATTTTGTGACGCCTTTATTTGTGGGGGTCCCTTTAACTCGCTGATCACCCTTCAACCTGCGAATTACTGGTGAATATAGTATAACCCGATACCATATCATTATGCCCCATTTGTAGGGATCTATATCTTAACAAAATTCGGGCGGAGTCTTTTTTGTACGGGAAGTTCCACCCAATACACAACCGGATCCATTCCTGAATATTCAATCCCATAGCATTAAATACTAACCATAACAATCATCTATGCATACATTCATTGATAAAAGAATAAATGACCAAAAGAGTTTCATATACATGTCTTAATTCAAATACAAGTTTATGTAAGAAATTTATACAAGGCCAATGTAAATGGAAACAAAAACAACATAAAAAATAAGAGTCACAATCCAACTCTACCATCAAAGCGGGCCCAAGTGAAGGCCTCTTGCAGATGTCGATCCAGTACCTGAAATATATTCTCATAAAGGGTGAGTCATGCTCAATAGGATATCTCCTATGGAGATCACCTCCCAACCCACATGCATATAAAATTTCACATGAAAACATCATGTCAATCATCCATTCAATTATATATACATATCATAAATGAATGCTACAAATTTCATATCATGCTACAAGATGCGAACTCACAAATGGAATGCAACACTGAGCTCCACCAACTCCCACAAAACATGATATGTCATGCATACCCATCCGGGCATTCCAAACCGCCACCAATGTGAAAACCCCCACATTCGTATCGTTATATATCAACATGGTTATGTTTTGATATGCTAATATATGTAATGATGTATGCATGAACTAAGTAGATAGTAAGAGTAGAAATAAAAATGTTATTTAAGGTAATAGGGTATGTTATAAAAGTTTGGGGGTATTCCGGAGTTAAAACACACTTTAGATAGAATTTGGGTAAAAAGATATTTTGGGATACTGCCCTAGTGTTTTGATCATAAATTTTTATTTTGATATCATTTTAATCTGAAATTTTTACAGTAGATATTAGACTTCTACGGATACAAAATAGTATTTCATAAAAAAATTTCAAATCGACTTCTAGACAGGCCAAAACTTCACTGGAAGTTTCAGCAGAAATTGGGATGGACGTTCGAACGTTGGGGACGTTCAATCATAAGTGGGTCCCAGTACTTTGGTTTCTGCAGAATTCTATTGAAGATGTAAAAGTACTAAAAGCAACCAACGTTCAAAAGTCAAGGACATTCGAACGACGTTCGAACGAAAGGCAGTGATTTGCACTACGGGCGTTCGAATGTTAGTTATGTTCGAACGTTACTTACGGATTCTGCTTCCCAGAATCGCATACAGGGGGCTATTTCTCCCACTATAAATACTTAAGCACGCCTCTTTTAGCCTCATTACTCCATTCCTAACGCTAGAAACACTTAGAGAGAAAGAAATGAAGAGAGAAACTCAAGATCAAAGGGAAAAAACACAAGATCTAAGGGTGATTCAAGATTCAAGCCCTAGAATTCAAGAACAAAAATGTAGGGGTTTCCTTCCATTCACTTACATTGAGGCTAGGGTTATTATATATGTATGTTTTTGACTCCTAATCATATGCAATTGCTATGGGTTCTTTATATCTTTGTTCTCTTGCAAATATTATCATGTTTTACCCAAAGTTAAGATTGAATACCCATGAAATCTATTTACTTGCTTGAAAACCCTATTTTTTGGAGAGTGATGAATGTTCTTCTTAAATTTCTCATTTAATATTGATTTCTCATGAAGTTATTTGTGTGGAATAGCAAAATGAGGTGGTTGTGATCTCTTGTATTTTTCTTATATTGTTATTGAAATTGTCATATGTTATATTGGAGATTTTTGGGATAGGCATGTAAATGGAGGAAATGGGTTTGGTATTGTATCTCTTATGAATGTGGGATGACTATGGGTGGCCTTTGACGAGATATTGTAGGGTGGGTAGATGTTGTGCTTGCTCCGTGTGGGTTGGCCTTTTTCCTACCACTCGTAGTGGGATTGGTGCCTTGCGACGTCCAAACTAATATTCGCTCACGGGTGCCCTGTATGGGGATTAATATACTATGTCTGGGTTGGATTCATTATTGCCGGTGCATTGGTATGGGACAATGTAGTCGGTAGATGTCCTTCCCGAAGTTTGATGTCCTTGCGAGGATTTGTGTGTGTGTGGGCCTAGATATTACTCAATGTGTCGATTCATGTGGATTGCCTTACATCATAGTGGAGATACATGTTTATAATGTTGATACAAATGTAGTGGTTGGTATGTGTTCATTCTACTAGAAACAGTTTCTGCAAGAGTTTTGGGAAGTAAGGGATTCTGCAAGAACTTGTGAGAAACGGTTTATGGTGGAATGTATTATTAATTGTGTATTACTTCCATTTATTCATTAAATTACCGTTGTTATATAAACTTGAGATCTGTTTAAAATGTCCCTGTTTTATTTCAAAAACTATATATTTTATTTTGTGAAATGAGACCGACCGTTTTATATGTTTTCTTAAACCTTGTATGGGTTGGAAGGATTTTTCTACAGATCTTTGTGCTCATTCCCTACTATTAAACATTTTTCAAATTATGTGTCAAAGGAGGAGCTCGGTGTTCATGACCGGGCCATGGAGAGGTTTTCTTAGAGGGATACTTAGATCCCGAGTAGGACATTTAGACATGTAGTTTATTTTGTGCTAGACTAGGTAATGTATATACAATTTTGTATAGCCTTGTATTTTGTTTATTCCGCTGCTATGTTTAAGTGTAATTCTTTTGGAATGTAAATATCATTGCTTGGCCTAGTCTTTTGGGATGATGTGTGGATATGATATATGGTGAATGAAAGTTTATTTTATGGTGGATAAATGGACCCGGTGTGGTCAATAGCTATGCATATGGGGACCCGGTGCGGTCAATTGTAGTATAATTGTACAGGTTATGTTTTGGGTAGGGTTCCCCGTACGAAGGAGACTCTGCCTGAATTTTGTTAAAATATCAATGGTTGATGAATGAAACTTTCTTATTTATGGAGTTATTTAGTGCTCTCATGCAGCGAATGGTGTTTAGAATGTAATGTCATCCAAGGTGGTTTTTGGGACGTTACACAATGTGTCTTTCTAGGGTAAGTATTTTTAGACTTCCACCAATGGTCACCCAACTGACACGAAATTTATGGACTTTTAGCGACAGTTTCGCATATACCGACACACTTAATGAACTCAATACCAATCGAAGTGTTATCCAAAGTTATCTGATCTTGCACCCGAGGGAGAATCTAACCCTTCTTGCTAATCCTAACACGTTTTTCAATGTCAACCCGTGCAACTCAGTCTGACCTTGGCCCAAATTTCCCGACCCACATATCAACCCGACAAGAATGATGTTTGATTAAAAACATGCAAACGCATTCACACTCATGTCGAATGCTCATGAATGTGATACTACCCATTCCTATGCAAATGTATTGTACAATTATAATTCATATCATCATGCTCATTTCCCTTCCTCACTCAACTATTTCTTTCACAAAGTTCAGCTCTTGGCTCACTGTGTTCATGTTCCATCTAGCGAGCATTTTCATTCATGGAGATATTTCAGATTTGGGGATTTTTGGGCAAAATGGAAGGGTTTTGATATGTTAAAGTAGGGAAATTGGGTAGAATATGATTTGGATGGGTGAATTTGATGGAAACAATGACGAGGGAGCGATTTCCAAGGATGGGGTAAAAGGTTAGTGTGCTAGGGTTTCGATTTTAGAGCTTGGAGGTCGAGATTAGATGTAGGGAAGACAAATCATATGTTTATACCCCGACAGTGTATGTTCGAACATGACTGGCGTTCGAACTAGAGGAACTCCTAGTATCTCAACTCTTTGCAAAACCTGAGATGTTGTAAGCTTCACGCATTCGAATGTGAAATTAGCGTTTGAACGCAAACTTAAAAAAAAACTTCTCTCTTTTTTTCAAAAATATTTACTTTTTTGCAGCAGGTGGTTCAGACCATTGAGCCTCATTCCCTTAGAACATTTTCTTACCCCAACTTGTCATGGCAAAGAAAAACATTTAATTCGAGTTTTTCCCTATCTCTATTCTATTTGAAGAATTACTGACCCTACCAACTTCTTTTTGCACATAATGTGTAAGTACAGGATTGGAATAGTATGATGGTTAGAAAAATCCTTACTCTGCCCATACACTATCATGTCTAAACAATCAAGTGTGCGACCAGAAATTGGTTCAAAACATTGATTATATTTTCTCTTGTGAAAGAGTCTACAACATCGATTGCATGCACCAATTCATTTTGCTCTTCTTGAATTTCAATTTTTATTACCAGTCTTGCTTTTTTCATTATTACAAAATGCACATCAAATGAAAATGTGCATAAAACAACTAAATTGAACCAAAAAAATTTAACATCCATTATTAATATAAGCTTAAGACATTAACTGATCCTTTAACGTCTGCTAGTCATAAAGACAATTGAAGGTACCACAAAAATTTTAGACACAGGAAAAGGCATATGAAAATTTTTTAAATGTATATCTAAGGCAAAATTATAGCTAAGGAAAAATTCAAAATATAAATGACCAAATACTTCTCACCCCCCCCAACCTAATTCAACATTGTCCTTAATGCTTCAAATTTACCAATATAAGTAAAGTGAATTTAGGGCTGAAAGAGAGAGATTTGTACATCTGTCAAAGTCCTACAAACAAAATACACAAATTTATTATATTAATCAAATTTACAATAAACAAGGTGTTGATCAGCATCAAAACCACGATATGTAATTACATAAAGAAATATGAAACCCATTAGTAAATAGAGGATTAAAATACAACAAATATAACAAAAAATGGTATCGATTGAAAGTGAAGCCAATGAGACTGCAGAGGATGAACTTCAAGGGTAGAAAGGGAGAAGAGAAGCGGTGGAGCTTCTAGAGAGAGAGTGAGGTGTGAAAAATAATGCCAATTTAGGGTTTTGACGCTTTTATAGAGACTTTGTTCGAGTGGGTCGGGTTCTTCAAATGGATATTCTAATAGCCCGAATCAACTCCGTGTCTAAACCCCCCAAAAAAATTGACAAATTCATTCAAGATATTTCGAATCCATTAAATCAATAGATTCCAAATTCTCAACAAACCCTTCATAAAATAGTTTTATACGTTAACCATTAATTGTTAAAACATTACCGTTGGAAGGATTCTCCATCTCTACTGCTCCATGTCCAAACACTTGCTTACAATATAAGGTCCGGCTCACCTTTTCCTCAACTTATCAGGAAAAAAGTGAAGCCTTAAATTGTAGAGGAAAACTTTCTAGGAAAGGACAAAGGATTTTCAAACTATATTTTTCTCTTAAAAAATGTTCATCCATTCTTTTGAAATTTTAGCATTCTCATAACCCTCATTCCTTAATTCTTCCAACTCACTAATCTGAAGTTTTCTAGATAGTCCTGCCTTGTCCAAATCAAAGTTCATGATTTTAATTGTCCAATAAGCTTTGTATTCCACTTCAACAGGCAATTGACAAGGCTTTTCATAAACTGGTCAATAGGGAGACATGCCCAAAATTGTTTTAAAGACAGTGTGATATGCCCAAAGAGCATCAGTTAGTCGTAACGACCAATCTTTGCTGGGCAAATTTACCATTTTTTCAAAAAAAAAAATTATCTTCCGATTAGCTAAATTAGTATGTCCACTAGTCTGTTGGGGGATAAGGGGTTGCAACCTTAGGAGAAATCAAATAGTTTTTCATCAAATTTTCAAAAGAACGATTGCAAAAGTGAGCACTCCCATCACTTAAGATAGATTTGGGAATTCCAAACTAGGACAAAAAAATTCTAATAAAAATTTAATTCACTATACGGTGATCATTATTTCGGCATGGAATTGCTTCAACCAATTTGGACACATAATCAACAGCCACCAAGATGTAAAGATAGCTGAAGGAAGGGAAAAATGGTCTCATGAAATCAATGACCCAACAATCAAAAGTTTTAATTACCAATATGGTATTCAAGGGCATCATGTTTATTTTAGAAAGACTCCCCAATCTTTGACATCTATCCTATGCTAGACAAAAGGCATGCACATCTTTGAAAAGTGTGGGCCAATAAAATCCACACTATAAAATTTTTGTAGCGATTTTCTTTAGCAAAAAATGTCCACCACATATTTCAGAATGACAAAAAAAAATTACATGTCTGATTTCATGATTGGGTACACAGAGTCTTATAATTTAATCCTTACAGTATTTAAACAAGTATGGATCCTTCTAGAAGAAATTGCGCACTTCTCTTAAAAACTTCTTTTTATTGAACATGGTAAAGGAAGAGGGGAGTATACCAGTGGCTAGGAAGTTATGATATCTATATTCCATGGTAACTATAAGACCATGAATAGTTTGTACATTTGGAAAGTTCACAATGATTGGTAACCTGTCATCATAGAATTCATATGTCGGCCTTGATAGATGATCTGGCATCATATTTTTGACTCTTTTCTTGTCCTTGATGGTTAGGTCAAACTCTTGTAATAAGAGTATCCATCTTAACAGTTACGGGTTGGCATCTTTTTTCGTGAAAAAATACTTCAAAGATGCATGATTAGTGAACACAATGACTGAAGAACCAACCAGATAAGAACAAAATTTTTCTAAAGCAAAAACTACAACAAGCAACCCTTTCTCAGTTGTGGAATAATTCATTTGAGCATCATTAAGAGTCTTGCTAAAATAACAGATCACATCAGATTTTTTATCCTTTTTTTGTCCCAACACTGCTCCTACAACATAATCACTTGCATCGCACATCAGTTCAAAGAGTTGTTTAGTCAGGGGATTGCATTATTAGAGCAAAGATTAACATGTCCTTAAGCTTATCAAAAAAAATTTGGCATGCATCATTCCACATGATAGATACATCCTGAATCAGGAGATGACACATGAGTTTTGATATGGTACTGAATTCTTTGATGAATCTCCTGTAGAACCCTACATGCCCTAAAAATGATCAGACATCCTTAATAGATTTAAGGGCAAGTAAATTGCCTATTAGATCTATCTTTGTTTTGTCAACTTTTATTCTTTTAGATGAAACAATGTGACCTAAAACTAGAAGTGACAATCTTAACCCATTACCATTAAATCGCCCAACCCACCCATAAATAAATGGGTTGGGCAACAATATTAATTAATATGGGTTCTAAATTGGTTGGATAATATGATTCATTTTAATTAAGCAAGTAAAGATATATTATAAATGGGTATCCATTAAGTGAGTGTTTATATTTCGATTAAATAACACAAGTAATAAAATTAAATAATTCACAGACAAATCTACATGGTCTACGGTTAGGCAGCGAAAGCAACGGAATCTAACTACTACTCTAATTTTGGGACAACAAGTTTCACCAACAGCTCAGCTTATACGTTGGAAAATTATGAAGAATGCTCTTCCAGCGGATTCCACTATTATGTCTATTGGAATTTCGGTTGCAAGTAAATGCTCATTATGTATGCAAAGTTCTGAAACTATGGAGCACCTTTTTATACAATGCAAGTAAGTATAAGTAGTATGGAATGGAATATCTTCTGCTATGAATTTCAGCTTGGTTATGGGTGAAGGACCAATAACAAGGTTTCAAAGATTGGCTAGGATTTTTAACAAAAATTCCATTAGTCATCACTTCTCGGGGGAGTTTCATTGATAGTTTTTTGGCAATTATGGAATGAACAATGTCGTTGTTTGTCTGAAGGTAGTAAATTGCATTATCCTACTCTCATCATTCGAATTAAAATTTCTATATCCTATCAAAGGTATGCCATAAATCCTAAAGTTGTAGATTCGAAGCAAGGGCAAGAGCTTCTGGCTTCCCTTCATAATCCTCCATCTGTGGTTCGAGAAAGAGCTATATGGGTATCATGGAACAGTCCACCAGCTGGTCTGTTGAAGGTAAACGTTGACGGCTTTGAGAAAGGAAATCCAAGCTATTCTAGTGGAGGTGCAATGGTGCAAAATCAATGGGGATAGCTTGTAAAACCCGGGAAAATTTTGAACTTTTTCTGAAAAGGGCAAAATGGTAATTTGTCATAATAATGTGTATTTAAAATACTCATGTTCTAGAGCTCGGATGACCCAATAGACTTCTCCGTTGGATTCGTACCGCAAAATCTAGTCACCCTGTTAAATTTCGTCGAATTTTGAGGTAGTCGAATTTTGCTCGTCGTTCGAGGCGACCGGGTGCCAGATGACCTCACAAAGGTACCTAAAAATAAAAATTTTAAAATTTTTTTATAATTGAATAAAATTTTCAATAAAATTAAATTGAACTTAGACCGGGATCAAATAAATTATTTCAAAACAAAAATGGTCCCGAACAAGTAAAGGACACGTGACATGATTAAAGCCGAGTTTTTAAAAATTATAAATAGTGAAAAATACATGATTTTCAGCAGAAATATCTGCTGAAAATCTGGTCTCCAATGTGTGAGAGAAAGAGATAGAAAAAAAAAAGAGAAAATCATTCTTTCTTCGTCGATTCTCAGGGTTCCATCGGTCAGAATCCATCGAGCCAAGAATTAAACTTCATCTCCTCGACAAGGGCTACATCTACGTACCAAAAATAAGAGATTTCATCGAAGATCCAAAAGAGGAGATTTGGGGAATCAAGGTTTTGGGGTTGGTTTTAGTGTTCTTGAAGCTTTTGTCTTCGATTTACGCTCCAAGAGGTAGAGTTTTTCCTACTTGGATCTATTCTTTCCTTAGAGGTTGGTAAACTAAGGGTTTAATATGAAACTTAGCCCTAGACTTGTCTATGACTATGGAAATAGAAATTTTGGTGTCCATAGTATAAGGGTTGGGTGTGTATTGATATGTATGTGGACTCATATGTATTGGTTGTTAAGAAATTAAGAAATGAGTCTAGAGATGACTTAAACTAATTTCTTGATTGAATTTGTTATGTGGGAGTTAATTCCATGATGTGTGATGTTATGTAGGCTATGTTGTATGATTACATGAGTTGGGGGCCCTTAAGTTGTTTGACTAAATGCTTATGAAAAATTAAGTTTGTTTTACATAGTTTATGTGTAGCATGCTTGGACATAGTGTTAAAGGAATTGTGAATACATACATGTATGGATATATTGACATTGTGATAAGGTTTGGTAATTATATGCATGAGTTATAAATTACCATGGAACATGTAAACATGTGGTTGAATTGCTCATTTGGCATTGTGGTATACTGGGCATGGTGTTGGTGTCATATTCATGGACTTTAAGCTAGAGTGTGGGTGTGTGGGTACATGGTTTAATCAACACCATAATTGGTGCTTGATGGGTGGACTCAAAAAAGTTGGATTGAGGATCTGACTGAGTCACATGGTTGCATGAAAAACTTGTGTCGGGTATAACAAGGAAGGGTAGATTCTCCCTCGGATGCAAATCCCGATTATTTGATTCATACACTTCGACGGTGCAAGTCCAAAAAGTGTGGATAGGCGTACGGAGCCGACGGTGAGATTCCAAAATCCATTGCCCAAAAAAGACATAAGGTTT
Source organism: Ilex asprella (assembly GCA_023539305.1). NCBI lineage: Eukaryota > Viridiplantae > Streptophyta > Magnoliopsida > Aquifoliales > Aquifoliaceae > Ilex > Ilex asprella. Next base: position 8,700,164 of record CM042190.1, on the reverse strand, counting down.
TATTTTATAAAACACTCATTCAATGGGTGACATCCAACAATGATTTGGTTTTACAAGTAAATGATTTCTATTTCAAACGATCATTGGATGTGTTTTCGTCAAATAACGATTTCAATTGCACAAGTGCATCACATTGTGTTGAGGAGCCGGGAAGGGTTCGGAGTGAGTGCATGAATGAGTCTCACCTCATTGCATGGCATATCATAATAAATTCCATCATTTAATTGCATATACTTGATTGGAATTGTTAAGAATTGTTGAATGTTGCATCTGTGCATTTCATGTGCATCTAGGTGGGGAGTAGCCTCTGTAGGAATTATTCTACTCAGAGTGGCTCACCCTATACGGAAACACATTTCAGGTATGGGAATTGCACCGGCGGATGGCTCGCATGTAGAGCATCAAGGGTGAAGGGGCCGACTTGTTGCCTTATTTTGAGATTTGTAAAACTTTTGATGAAAGATGATTTTTGACATGTAAATGATAGTAATAGAACTTGTAGATATCAGGTTCTATGTGAATGAAATCATTATGTATGTTTGAGATGATGTTGGGATGGTTAAAAGTGGATTGAAAATAAAAAATGGTTGAAACAGGCAAAAACAGATAGAGTGTACCGATACGCTGTTGTCCAGTGAGTTTGTTGTATCGGTACGCGTACCGGTACAGTTTTTCAAAATTCTAAAATTTAAATTTCTTTAGTTATGCTTTGGGACTTTGATTTTTTTTGTCCCAATGATACAAATGGGCCTTAATAAGGTATATTGAGGTACATTAGACCCCAATTGAATTAAATGATCAAAGAAATACGGATCACATTTGTGGACAGAATTTCGGCTATGGGAATGTTATCGATGTGGCGTTGGGTTAAGCAACGTCCACGACTACTTCCGCGGGTTGTCAACAGTTAAATAATTACCCCCGGATTTTAGGACGTCACAGCTTAGTATCAGAGCATAGGTATACGTATTACCTAGGGCTTGAAGGGCATTAGGCCTAGACCATTGCATTCCATGTGCATTTCAAGTTATGTGTTTTACTTGCTACATGATTATGTACTACATGTTATGTGAATTATATGCATGGTGCTCTGTATATGAAAAGAGGAACACTAGGTTTAGAAAATAAAACCTTATGTTCGAAAGAAGGGATCAACATTGGAACATTGGAATTCCCTATCTTGGGATACCATGTAAGGCTCTATTGTTATCTTACTTATATGTGGATGGCATATAGAGGAAGGGGACGCCGCGATGGTAGACGAAACAATGACCAACACCACAGACTGTTGACTAACAAGCCATTATAGAGGCTATGGATACGATGGCTGCTAACCTAGCATAGGCAAGCGCCAATATGAGCCAAGGGGCTCAAGCTATCCGAAGGAGCTTAAGTTCCATGAGCCACCAACGCTCAAGAAAAAAAAAGCAGAGGAAAACTTACCAGGCAGGCCAAAAGACTTGTTTTTACTGTCTACAGCCGGGCCATGTGAGGAAGAATTGTCCTTTGAGGCAAATCTCATGGAGTTCCGAGACGTCTCAATCCCAGTCGTCAGTAGGACTCGTACAAGCACACGTTGTTCCTCCCTATCCCACTACGGACCTGGGAAATATGTTCCAGCTACAGGGTTCTGTCCAAGCCCCTAGTACTTCATGTCTGGAGACTCCATAAGTGGGTCAGATGAGCCAGGATGTGGGCCAAGGTCATGGTCAATTATCCTAGGGCGGGAGAAAATAGAAGTCTACCTATCAGGAAGGTCAAAGGACTTGTTATCATTGTCAGCAACTGGGTCATATGAGGTGGAATTATCCTTAGAGGCATAAATCCTAGAACTACGAGGCATCTCAGTCCCAGTCTTCGGTGGGTAGCCACAGACTTACTATGTTCCTCTCTATCCCACCTTAGGCCAGAGGAGCCAGTACCAATTTCAAGGTACCTGTTTATGATACACATGTTAATTGATGTGAACGTGTCATGTACCATTATCTTCATGGTCTTGTGCATGATGTAGTTTTAAATATCACAAATCTATAAGGGTTCTTAGGGGTAAATTCAACCCTATGGGTTAGGATATGTTTGATCAGATATATCGGGGTTGTGAGTTAGAGATCTCGGGGATTCTACTCACCTGGACCTTAGGGTCATGGACATGTCAGAGTTTGATATCATCCTTAGTATGGATTGGTTGACAGCACACCATGTTGTTATTGATTGTGACCGGAAGAGAATCACTGCTTATACCCCTAAGGGTGCTTGTTACAAGTTCCAAGGGGAAAAGCATGGGCAATTGATGGGTTGGCTAGCTAGTCTTACCTTGGAGAACGAGGCGAGACAGGAGTTGGGTCTACCTCGGGTGGTTTGTGAGTATGAGGATATTTTTTCAAATGAACTACTGGGATTACCTCCACATAGGGATGTAGACTTTACCATTGAGTTGTATCCTGGTACATCGCCCATTTCTATGACTCCACATAGGATGGTACATGTTGAGTTGCAAGAACTCAAGGTCCAATTGTAGAAATTGTTGGACAGGGGATTCATTAGATCGAGTACCTCACCTTGGGGCACTCAGGTATTATTTGCAAAAAAGAAGAACAAAACCCTTCGACTATACATAGATTACCGGTAGTTGAATAGGGTTTCTATCAAGAATAGGTACCCTTTCCCAAGGATTGATGACTTGTTTGATCAGCTAAGAGGGGCGCATGTCTACTCCAAGATAGATCTCTGTATTGGTTACCATCAATTGAGAGTTAGGGAGGAGGATATCCCTAAGACACGTTTAGGACACAGTGTGGGAATTTTGAGTTCACAATCATGCCTTTTGGATTGACGAACGCTCCAGCGGCATTCATGGATCTCATGCATAGGGGTTTCTAACCCTATTTAGATCAGTTTGTCGTAGTCTTTGTGGACGATATTTTGATCTACTCCAAGTCTAAGGAGGAGCATGAGGGTCACTTGAGGATTGTTCTCCAGACCTTGAGAGACCATCAGTTGTATGCCAAATTAAGTGCGAATTTTGGCTTACTGAGGTGAAATTTTAGGGACATGTAGTGTCGACTTCAAGTGTATCCGTAGACCCAGAAAAGGTCAAAGTATTCATGAATTGGTAGAGTCCGAAGTCAGTGTTCGAGATAAATAGTTTTTTAGGATTGATAGGGTACTATAGGCAATTAATTAAGGACTTCTCTCGATTAGCTGCACCTATAACGAAGTTGACCCGAAATGAGGTCAAGTTTGAGTGAAATGATTCTTGTGAGAAGGCATTCCAAGAGTTGAAGAGGAGGCTTACTTCAGTTCCTATTCTGATAGTTTCAGAAAGGGGACAGAGGTACACATTGTATTGTGATGCCTCTAAGAACAGACTTGGATGCGTATTGATGCAGTCTGGGAGAGTGGTAGCTTATGGTTCTCGGCAGTTGAAGAATCACGAGTAGAACTACCCTACGCATGATATGGAGTTGGCGGTCATTGTCTTTGCCATGAAGGTCTGGCGCCACTACCTATATGGTGAATAGTATGAGGTGTTTTCAGACCATAAAAGTCTGAAATACATCTTTACGCAGCGGGACCTCAACATGAGGCAACGCAGGTGGATAGAGTTTCAAGAGGACTATGACTTCACTTTGCATTATCATCCAGGTAAGGCAAATGTGGTGGTCGATGCACTTAGCTAGAAGTCACGAGGAGTCTTAGCTAGTGTGGCTTCCCAAGAGTGGTAGATGCTCGAGACTGTGGGACAATTCGGGCTACGTTATATGAGACAGGCTCAAGGTACTTTGGGGAGTTTGGTGGCTATGCTTTCTCTACTAAGCAGGGTGATTGAGTCCCAAAGTCAGGACACGGAGCTATGTGATTAGCACAAAAAAATAACATATTTTGTGTGCTAATATACCTCTTATGGTTGTTCTTGTGTCATGAAATTGGAAAGAATTGAGTTAAATTTCGTTTTAATGGAATTTTATGTGAATGCAGGTAAAATGAGGTAAATAGCATGAGATAAACCCCCATGGTTGTAGTTGAGGTAAAAGGAAGGAAAACGGTAGCTTAGAGGAAGGTTTGGAGGGAGAAGAAATAAAAATTTCTCACTATCTGAAAACCTTCCGGAAGGTTTCTGTCGATCTTCCGGAAGGTTCTGCCTTAGGTTTTAGTTTACTACCAAAACCTTCTGGAAGGTTTTGTCCACTGGAATGAACCTTGCGGAAGATTTTGGCTACTGGACCAAAACTTTCCAGAAGGTTTTGTCCACTGGAATGAACCTTCCAAAAGATTTTGGCTACTGGACCAAAACCTTCCGAAAAATTTTGTCCACAGGAGTGAACCTTCCAGAAGGTTTTGCCTGATGGCTCCTTTCATTTAACTGTTCCTGCTTTAACCTTCCAGAAGGTTTCTATCGACCTTCTAGAAGGTTTTTGCTAAATTGTCAAGATAGCCTGTAGCTCACCTCTGCAGCTTGGGGGTCCTACGTACACTTCCCTAGCATGTCTCCTGACAACTCTTACATGTCTGGGATCCTCCCATACCTCCACTTGGGAGTGGATGAGTCTAGGTGATTAATGAGGAGAGAGAGGAAGAAATGCAAAAAGGGAGGAAGTTGGCTCTGCTCCACCCTCTCCAACCCACCTTGTTTTATGCTGCTATGTTGGAAATCACATCAGAGAGCTACATGTGAATTCCATGCACGTTTTGGAGAGAAAGGAAGAAGGGAGTTGGGCATTATTGAAGGTAGAGAGATATAGAGAGGTGTTGTTGGGTAGGAAAGGATGAATAGTACTTTTAGAGAGATAAATTGATCTTTCTACATTTTCTTCATTACATTATCGTGTAATCTATTGTAAGGATCTTTAGAACTTCTTGGAATGTCATTAATGTTATTTTCCTTCATATTTCTTGTTGGTTTAATGCTAATTTAAAGATTTACCATTAATGTTCCTAGTCTTTCATTTTTCTTAGCAGTAAAATGGGTCTGAAATGCTTTCACTTTTAGCCTTTAATTTCTTGCACTTAGTTACTCTAAGTCTTTATAGTTTCTCATGCACTCTCATTACATTGTTGGTTTCATTTCAAGCATGAATAGCTAAATCATCAAGTTGGTAAATCCAAGGGAAACCTCTACTTGGGTATACCATTCCAACTCATTCTTCTCCCTCCCTAAAGAGTTCCATGGTTCGGTTTGACCGGGTTGAGAGTGGATGAGTTGGTGAGTCTTTGATATTCCGTAGACATAGTCACGAATTTGAGTTATGATGGTATCCCCATTGGAGTGACCTCTTGGGCTTGCCAACATTTATTTTCTCATTAAATTCTCATTGGTACACACTTCACCAAACAACCTTCAACCACAAAGATTTTTACACTTTCATGTACACCAAATTACTTTCACATGGGTTTACTTCCTTCCCCGTGGAATCGACCTTGGAATACCATCAAGTAAAGCACAACCCACGAAAGTCTCCTTGCGATTGGGGAGTATTTTTGTGCATTTACATCTCATATTTACATCATCCCATTTCCTTTCCTCCTTGCCCTTTCTTTTGACACTATCCTAAGGGAGAGAAATTCTTCCCTTTGTTCATACATTGCAAAGTCTAAGGGATAGTAATTAGGGGTTAATGAAGGCAAGGTAAACCAACAATCACTATTTTCCATCTGGGACTGGGTACAAACAGGTACAGGTGACGAGGGTTGGGTCATTCACTCAGATGATAGTCTTCAGTATCGAGGAAGGATTGTGGTTCCTCGATTGGCGGATCTGAGAGAGGGGATCCTTGGGGAGTTTCATTGCTCCCGTTTTGCGGTTCATCCTAGGGGCACTAAGATGTATCATGATATTCGTCGCCAATATTACTAGAATGAAATGAAGAGGCAGGTTGGCGACTTTGTCAGTCGATGTCTCACGTGTCAGCGGGTTAAGGTTAAACACTAGAGACTAGCAGGTTTGATCCAACCCTTGGAGGTGGCTGAGTGAAAGTGGGAGTATGTCAAGATGGACTTTGTGACCCACTTGCCACGAACATCGCAAGGGCATGATGCGGTGTAGGTGATAATGGACCGGCTTACTAAGTTGGCACACTTTTTAGCGGTGCAGATAACCTTCACATTGGAGGACTTCTACAGGTTGTATATACGGGAGATTGTCCGACTGCATGGGGTGCCCATATCTAAAGTATCAGATCGAGATCCCAGATATACGCTCATTTTTTAGAGAGTTTCCAACAAGCCATGTGGACACAGTTGATGATGAGCATTGCTTTTCATCCCCAGACGGACGATCAGTCTGATAAGACCATCCAGACATTAGAGCACATGCTAGGGGCATGCGTCCTAGACCTTAAGGGTAGCTGGGAGGATCATTTACCTTTGGTGGAGTTTGCTTATAACAATAGTTATTAGGCGAGCATACAAATGGCACCCTATGAGGTACTATATAGGAGGTCTTGTCGTTCTCCGATTTGTTGGACGGAGGTAAGAAAGAGATCTTCTATGGGCCCAGAATTGGTGAGAGACACCTCGGAGAAGGTGGACTTGATACGAAAGCGTCTTCTCACGGCTCAGAGTCGGTAGAAGAGCTATGCCGATAGACGGCGGCGACCTCCAGAGTTTAAGGTGGGAGATCATGTCTTCTTGAAGGTGATGCCTAAAAGAGGAGTGGTCAAGTTCAGCAAGCGGGGAAAGCTTTCCCGAGGTATATCAGACCCTTCGAGGTACTCGAAAAGGTAGGTACAGTTGCTTACCGGTTGGAGTTATCACCAAATCTATCGGGCGTTCATGTGGTATTCTATGTCTCTATGCTTCAGAAGTATACTCCGAATCCGACACATGTGGTGGATTGGGGTGAATTGATTGTTGATGCGGATGGAACCTTCGAGGAAGCACCAGTGCGTATTATGGATAGCCGGGAACAGATTTTGCGAGGCAAGACCGTGAGGCTAGTGAAGGTGTTGTGGCAACACCGAGAAATGGAGGAGGCGACATGGGAACGCGAGGACACTATACGTGCCGCTTATCCTTTCTTATTTTAGGAGGGAGGTACATTCTTATAGTCATTAGCATTAAATGACTGTGACATATGCATGTGATTGTATGTGCAAGTGTGTGTGAATTTAATAGAACGAAATTCTTTTAAGGGGGAAAGAATGTAAAACCCAGAAAAAAAATTAAAATTTTTTTGAAGAACGGCAAAAATGTAATTTGCCACTATAATGTTTATTTAAAATACTCATGTTCTAGGGCTCGGATGACACAACAGAAATCTCCATTGAATTCGTATCGCAAAATCTAGTCACCCTATCAAATTTTATCGAATTTCGAGGTGGTAGGATTTTGCACGTCGTTCAAGGCGACTAGGTGCCAGATGACCTCACAAAGGTACCCAAAAATAAAATTTTTGAAATTTCTTTATAATTGAATAAAATTTTCAATAAAATTAAATTGAACTTAAACCGGATCAAATAAATTGTTTCGGGACAAAAACGGACCCGTGACACGATTAGAGCCAAGTTTTAAAAATTATAAATAGTGAAAATATCTGATTTTCAATAGAAATATCTGCTGAAAATCTGGTCTCCAACATGTGAGAGAAAGAGGGAGAGAAAAGAGAGAAAATCATTCTTTCGCTGATGCTCGTGGTTCCGTCGGTCGAAATCCATCGAGCCAAGAATTAAACTTCTTCTCCTCGACAAGGGCTACATCTACGTACCAAAAACAAGAGATTTCACCGAAGATCCAAAAGAGGAGATTTAGGGAATCAAGGTTTTGGGGTTGGTTTTAGTGTTTTGAAGCTTTTGTTTTCGGTTTACACTCCAAGAGGTAGGGTTTTTCCTACTTGGATCTATTCTTTCCTTAGAGGTTGGTAAACTAAGGGTTTAATATGGCACTTAGCCCTAGACTTGTCTATGACTATGGAAAAAGGAAATTTGGTGTCCATATAATAAGGGTTGGGTGTGTATTTATATGTATGTGGAATCATATGTATAGATTGTTAAGAAATTAAGAAATGAGTCTAGAGATGACTTAAACTAATTTCTTGATTGAATTTGATATGTGGGAGTTACTTAAGTAATTCCTTGATATGTGATGTTATGGGGGCTATGTTGTATGATTACATGACTTGGGTGCCCTTAAAGTATTTGACAAAATGCCTATGAAAAATTAAGTATGTTTTGCATAGTTTATGTGTAGCATGCTTGGACATAGTGTTAAAGGAATTGTGAATACATACATGTGTTGATATATTGATATTGTGACAAGGTTTGGTAATTATATGCTTGAGTTATAAATTACCATGGAACATATGAACATGTGGTTGAATTGCTCATTTGGCATTGTGGCATATTAGGCATGGTGTTGGTGTCACATTCATGGGCTTTAAGCTAGAGTGTGGATGTGGGGGTACATGGTTTAATCAACACCAAAATTGGCGCTTGATGGGTGGACTCGGAAAAGTTGAATTGAGGATCTGGCAGAGTCGCATAGTTGCATAAAAAACTTGTGTCGGGTATAACAAGCAGGGATAGATTCTCCCTCGGGTGCAATTCCCGGTTATTTAGTTCATACACTCCGACGATGCAAGTCCAAAAAGTGTAGATAGGCGTACAGAGCCGGCAGTGAGATTCCAAAATTCGTTGTCCAGCAAAGACACAAGGTTTTATTTTGTAAAACACCCATTCAATTGGTGACATCCAACAATGATTTGGTTTTACAAGTAAATGATTTCTATTTCAAACGATCATTGGATGCGTTTTCGTCAAATGACGATTTCAATTGCACAAGTGCATCGCATGTGTTGAGGAGCCGAAAAGGGCTCGGAGTGAGTGCATGAATGAGTCTCAACTCATTGCATGGCATATCATAATAAATTCCAGCATTTGATTGTATATACTTGATTGGAATTGTTAAGAATTGTTGAATATTGCATGTGTGCATTTCATATACATCTAGGTGGGGAGTAGCCTCTGTAAGAATTATTCTTCTGAGCGTGCCTCACCCTATACGAGAACACATTTTAGGTATGGGAACTGCACCGGCGGATGGCTCCCATGTAGAGCATTAAGGGTGAAGAGGCCGACTTGTGGCCTTATTTTGAGTTTTGTAAAAATTTTGATGAAAGATGGTTTTTGACATGTGAATTCATGTAAATGATAATAATAGAACTTCTAGATATCAGGTTCTATGTGAATGACATCATTATGTATGTTTGAGATGATGTTGGGATGGTTAAAATTGGATTGGAAATCAAAAATGGTTGAAATAGGCAAAAATAGACGTAGTGTACCGGTATACGTATCGGTACGCTGATGTCCACTGAGTTTGTTGTACCGGTACACATACCAGGACACCTAACTCCAGAGAGTTTACTGTACCGGTACGATTTTCCAAAATTCTAAAATTTTAAATTTCTTTAGTTATTCTTTGGGACTTTGATTTCTTTAGTCCTAATGATACAAATGAGCCTTAATAAGGTATATTGAGGTACATTAGACCCCGGTTGAATTAAATGATTAAAGAAACACGGATCACATTTGTGGACAGAATTTCGGCTATATGAATGTTATCGACGTGGCGTTGGGTTAAGCAACGTCCACGGCTATTTCCGTGGGTTGACGGGTTGTCAACAATTAAATAATGACCCCTGGATTTTGGGCGTCACACAGCTTGTTATGGCAGCCTCCAATTTTTAAGGGATATGTTCCAATATGGAAGCTAAGATTAAGGTGTTAATTGATGGTTTAAAGCTTTATCATGGCTTTGGTTTGTATGAATATGAGTTGTTCATTGAATCTAATTCCAAAATTCTTGTTGATATGGTCTAGGAAAGCAGTGATTGTAATTGGAATTGTAACGCCCCAAAACCGAGCTTGGACTGCATTACATACTAAAAACCATTCACATCATGAGAGCAACTAATAAAATTCATCGATAAGTCAATTTCATTCATCACTTGTAATATCCACAACATTATCCCAAAAGAATAGACTAAGTTATGGCCATTACATCCAAAATAAATATGTCATGATATGGCAATTACATCCCAAAAGAATCAATGTTAACTTGCAGTGGAAAAAAAATATCAACATATACATTATCTCAAAAAGATCTCCTATTCTAGAACAAAAGGAATAATCTAGACATCCATTTCAGGATCTATATGTCCGTCTCCTTGAGCTTCCAAAGGAACCTGCTCGTCAACACCAATCTCCTCATCTAGCACGTAATCTGAAAAATATATTATATGTAGGGGTGAGCACTAAGCTCTGTAGCCACATTCCTCCCAAACTAGAACAATGTTTTAAAACATATAAAACGGTTCGATCTCACTTACAAAATATCGTATATAACTTTGAAATAAAATAGTGGCATTTAAATAGATCACAGGTTAACGCAATAACAATAAATTAAATGAAGAATAAAACCAAGTTACAAATAATAAGTCATTTCCAACAAGCTCTGATGGAATCCCATACTTCCAACAAATTCTTGTACAAACCATTTACCATTAGGTATGATAAACCATCATCAATAGACTCACGTATAAATTCATATTTTCAAATGTATCTGTATCTCAGGTATGTTGGTCGCTTTCCAAGAAGCTATGCAACGGCTCTACCTCGTTCACCCATCATATCCAAATCACAAACCATTTTTAGGATGGGCGTGTACCATCTCAGTAGCATTGATGAATCCTTCCAAGGAACTAGTATACTAACCCTTTTGCTCGGCTTTCGTGAATAATAGTGGTTGTGATCCCAAACAACTGCCCACCACAAGTGTTAGAAAATCATCTCACCCCCACTCAAAGGTAATTCAAGTCCATCACAACAAACCATACAAGAGATGTAAATACCCACAAATTATCTCAATTTACAACCAATTCCAAAAATCTTCAATTTCATAGACATTTGCCCAATGGTGTAATTCTAGAAAAGTGTACAAGAGATCATCTAAAAATACCATTTTTTTTGTTCAATATAAAGCACTAAAGTTTTGAAATCAAGAACAAAGGAAGAATCAAGAGAAATGTCTATTCCTCTTGAAAACTAGGGTTTGAGACAAGAAAATAAAGTTTAAGGGTTATTCAACCATAGTTTTGTTGAAAACATTGCAATCTTTGAGAGAATAGCAAGAAACAAATATTTCATAGCATATATATAAGATTTAGGAGCAAAACATACATTTATATTGTAAAACCCAGGAAAAATTTTGAAATTTTTTTTTAAAAAAGGCAAAATAATTATTTTACCACTATAATGCAAAATTAAGACACGTACTCTCTGGAGTTCGTATGATGCAACGGACTTCGCCGTTGGATTCATTTCGTGAAATATAGTCACCTTATCGAATTCTGTGATAGTTAGATTTTGCACGCAGTTTAAAACGACTGGGTGACGGATGACCTAACAAAGGTCTCCAACAAATAAAAATTTTAAAATTTTCTTATAATTGGATAAAAGTTCGAATAAAATTAATTTGAACTTAAATCGGGATGAAATAAATCGTTTCGGCGCGAAAACGAACCCGAAAAATATGGGGCGCGTGGCTTGTTGTGAGCCAAGTCTTTAAAATTATAAATCGGGGCTAAATATCTAAAAAAATCAGATATTCTTAACCAATTTCAGCTGATTCAACGTGTGGGAGAGAAAGAGGGAGAAAAGTGAGATCTTCAAGAACTCTTTCGCCGATTCTCGGAGCTCCGTCAATTGGAATCCATCGAGCCAAGACTTAAAGTTCATCTTCTCGACAAGGGCTACGTAGCCATACCAAGAACGAGGAATTTCACCGAAGATCCAAAGAGAGAAATTTGGGAAATCAAGAGCTTTGAGCTTGTTTTATGTTCTAGAAGTTTTCTACACTTCTATTGAGATAGAGTTCCCTCCTACTTGGGTTTATTTTCATCCTATGATGTTCATATGGAAGGGGGTTGGTATGTAGAATATGTATACCATATGTTTATTGTTATGGAAATGAGGGAAAGGTGTAGAAATGGCTTAGGCTAATTTTTAGCCTGATTTTGATATGTGGGAGTAACTTGTGTGATCCCTTGAAAAATTGGTTCATGTGGACATGTTATATGTTATATTATGCCTTGTGATTAAGTGTGATTGGCATGAAATTATGAAATGTCATACTTGTGAATTGTGATGGAAGGACATGGTGATATGTGCTAATTGATGTGTTGACATGGTGAAAGATTTTGGTGATTATATGTTATTGATATAAATTGCCATAAAATTGGATATGTTGATATGTGGTTTAATTGATCCATATGGCATTCATACATATGGGACATGATTGTTATTGCAATGGTGCATCACATTGCATATGCACGAAAATATCTCATCATATGGGTGTGTGCATGGTTGTTGTCAACACCACACTTGGTGATTGAGGGAAGGCTTGGGAAAGTGAGGCCAAAGGCCTAGCTGAGCTGCATGGTTGCATGATAAATTGGGTTAGGGTAGCAAGAAGAGGCTAGAAGATCTCTCGGGTGAGAGACCTGGTGATTGCATACGCACTTTGTTGGTGTAAGATCTCATAAAATGTGTCAGTGTACGTGAAACCGTTGGTGCAAATCCATGAATTCCCTGTAGTTTGGGTGACCATTGGTGTAAGTCCATGAATATCCACCCTAAGGAAGACCCTAGAATTGTAAATGTCATTTGATGTGCAACATGGATGACGGATTTATACACATTGACGCTTGTATGTATTGAGGAGCAAGGAAGGGCTCAGGTTGAATTGCATGTGTGAGTCTCATCTCATTTCATTGCATAACATGAAGAATTACAACATTTAATGCATTTTTTTTTTTTTTGGAATGTGATGGATTGTTGAATGTTGAATGTGTGCATTCCATGTGCATCTAGGTGAGAAGTATCCTCTGTAGGAATTATTCTACTGAGCGTGGCTCAGCCTATACGGAGCACATTTCAGGTGGAGGACACATGCCCAGGGATGGCTCTCACTCGGGACCTCAAGGGTGAAGAGAGACCAACTTGTGGTCTTTAACCTTGTAGTTTTGTAAAGCTTTTGGTTAAAAATGGTTTTTGGCATGTAAATATTGTAATTATATTTGAATGTTTATAATAGAACTTTGTAGGGATCATGTATAATGTAAAAAACTTCATTATACATGTTTGGGATGAAAATGATAAGGTTTGAAACGGTTTGAAAATGAAAAACTGGTGAAATAGGGAAATCCGAACAGAGCGTACCGGTACGCGTACCCGTACGACATTGTCCAGAGAGTTCACCGTACCGGTATATTTTCACAGATTTTTAATTTTTTTTTTTACTTCCACAAGCTTTTGGGCTATGCATTCCTTCCTCCCAAGAGTATAAATGGTCATTAATGAAATACCGATGATGGTATGTGGGACCTAGGATGGGTCACTTGCTTAAAAGAAAATATGTTTTATATTTTTAGAAAATCCCGGAAAACGAGATATGGTGTCGTGGTGTCGGTTTAATTGGATTCCACGGGTATTTCTACCGGTTGATAGGTTATCAACGAACTTATAAATGACCCCTGAAAATTAGGGACATCACAGCTTGGTATCAGAGCATAGGTATACGATTTACCTAGGGCTTGATATGCATTGGGTCTAAACCATTGTATTCAATGTGCATCTCATGTTATGTGTTTTACTTGTTAAATGTTATGTGCTACATGTTGAATTATATACAAGGTGATATGTGTGTATGGAAAGAGAAACACTAGGTTTTGAAACATGACCTTAGGTTTCGAAAAAGGGATGAACGGGATAGTTCAAGGTATAAATGTCTACTAGTATGCTACAAACGTTCTACTAGAGGGACAATGAGAAGATTCTCAACGTTTTGTGTTTGATCCACAAATTAGGATACAATGTGAGACTCATTTGCTATCTGACATATGTAGATGGCTAATCAAGGAAGAGGACGTCGAGGCGGTGGGTGGAACAACCAACACCACTGGCCTTTGATCACCAAGCCTTTGTGGAGACTATTGGTGAGGCGGCTGCTACTATTGCACAGGCCAGTGCCACAGCTGCTACTATTGCACAAACTGGTTCAAACATGGGCCTCAGAGGCTCAAGTAATCTCCAGAAGTTTAAGGCACACAAGCCTCCGATCTTCTTGGGAAGAGGGGATCCGATGGTAGCTAACCATTGGTTCTGGCAAGTTAACAACATCTTAGGGGTTATAGAGATAACCTCCGATTCCACTAAGGTAATGCTAGCTACATTCTAGCTAGAGGCAGAATACCAAGTGTGGTGGGATTGGGTGAAAGTCTTGAGGAACTTGGAGGCAATGACATGGGAAGAATTATGTGGGCTCTTCATGGGCAAATGCTTCCCGGTGTCTGCCCGGTATTCAAAGGCTCGGAAGTTCCTAGACCTAAAAGAAGGAATGATGACCATGCTCGAATATGTGGCTAAGTTCACTGAATTAGCCCGTTTAGCCAATGATTATGTGGCCACAGACATGGCCAAAGTGCCAAAGTTTGAGGATGGGCTGAAATTGTCCATTTGGGGCAAAATTATGTGACTTCTCCTGCAGACTTTGACTTGATGGTCGAGACAGATATGGCCATTGAGAGAGAAGTGGATAATGCACGAATTAGGGTCAATTCAAGAGGTAGGTGTTAAAGACAAGAAAAATTAGGGTCAATCCTCTTCTTCTAGTACTGGAGAGAAGTAAAAGACTTCAGTTCCCTAGGGACATCATGTGAAGGGCCGCAGCTATCAAGGCCAAGGCCAAGGTCAATCCTTACAAGGTGGGGGAAACTTTAGGACTACCTACTAGGCAGGCCAAAAGACTTGTTTCCATTACCACCAAACGGGCCACATGAAACGGGATTGTCCTCAGAAGCAAGGATCCCAGGGTTACGAGGCATCTCAATCTCAGTCTTTAGTGGGACAATCATAGACACATTTTGTTTCTCCCTACCCCACCATGGGCTAGGGAAGCCAGTACCAGTTCCAGGGTGCTACACAAGCTCCTACTACTTTTCGAGCGGGGACTCCGCAACCAAGCCAAATGGGCCAGGGCATGGGTTAAGGCCGAGGACAAGGCTCTCAGGTCGAGACTTCGGGGACCTAGGAGCGTGTCTACGCCATCACACCTCTGACTGAGCTAACAAATCAGTCGGTTATCCATGGTACATTTCTAGCCTCTCGCTTATGGGCAAGGGTATTATTTGACTCTAGTGCATCTTATTTTTTTATTTCAGCATCTTGTGTGAAAGACTTGGGCTCGGAGGTTGAAACCTTGGAAACCCTTTGCATGTGAGTTCTCCCCTAGGAGTTGGGGTGAGGATTGATCAGATATGTCGGGGTTGTGAGTTAGAGATCTCTGGGATTCTACTAACCATGGACCTTAGGGTTATGGACGTGTCAGAGTTTGGCGTTATCCTTGGGATGGATTGGTTGACGGCACAACGAATCGTCATTGATTGTGATCGAAAGAGAGTCACTGCCTACACATCAGAAGGTGTTTGTTTCATATTTTAAGGGGATAAGCACGATGTTTTACCCCAAGTCGTGTACGAATATAGATGGCACGGGTAGTTGATGGGATGGCTAGCAAGCCTTATCCTAGAGGATGAGGTGAGATAGGAGTTGGGTCTACCTCGGGTGGTTTATGAGTATGAGATGTTTTTTCGAAAGAACTAGCGGGATTACCTCCATATAAGGATATGGACTTCACCATTGAGTTACACCCCGATACATCGCCCATTTCTATAACTCCGCATAGGATGACACCTGTTGAGTTACAAGAGCTCAAGGTCGATTATAAGAATTGTTGGACAAGGGTTTTATTAGACCGAGCACCTCACCTTGGGGCACTCCGGTGTTGTTTGCCAAGAAGAAGGACAAAATTCTTTGACTATGCATAGACTACTGGCAGTTAAATAGGGTCAAGAATAGGTACCCTTTATCGAGGATTGATGATTTATTTGATCAACTGAGAGGAGCGCGGGTCTCCTCAAGATAGATCTTTATACAATTTACCATCAGTTGAGGGTTAGGGTGGCGGATATCCCTAAGACGGTATTTAGGATGCGGTATGAGCATTTCTAATTTACTGTCATTCCTTTTGGATTGACGAATGCCCCTGCGATATTCATGGATCTCATTCACAGGGTATTCCAACCCTATCTAGATCAGTTCGTCGTGGTCTTTGTTGACGATATCTTGATCTACTCCAAGTTTGAGGAGAATCATGAGGGTCACTAGAAGATTATTCTCCAGACCTTAAGAGACCATCAGTTGTACGCAAAATTCTGCAAGTGTGAATTTTGGCTTACTGAGGTGAAATTTTTGGCACATGTGGTGTCGTCTTCTGGTGTATCTGTGGACCTGGAAAAGGTTGAGGCGGTCATGAATTCGGAGAGGCCGAAGCCAGTCTTTGAGATAAGCAATTTCTTGGGATTGGTAGGATACTATCGGAGGTTCATCGAGGACTTCTCCCGATTAGCTACGCCTATGACAAGATTGACCCGGAAGGAGGTCAAGTTTGAGTGGAATGACTCGTGTGAGAAGGCATTCCAGGAATTGAAGAGGTGGCTTACTTCAGCTCCTATTCTGATAGTCCCGGAAAGGGGAAAGAGGTACTTAGTGTATTGTGATGCCTCTAAAGACGGACTTAGATGCGTTTTGATGTAGTCCGGGAGGGTGGTGGCTTATGGCTCTCGGCAGTTAAAGAACCACAAGCAGAATTACCCTACACATGACATAGAGTTGGCGGCCATTGTCTTTGCCTTGAAGGCTTAGTGCCACTATCTATTTGGTGAGCAAGTCGAGGTAATTTTGGACTACAAAAGTCTAAAGTACATCTTTACACAGCAGGACCTTTACATGAGACAACGCTGGTGGATGGAGTACCTAGAGGATTATGAGTTCACCTTGCATTACCATCTTGGTAAGACAAACGTGGAGGCTGATGCACTCAGCCGGAAGTCACGGGGAGTCTTGGCCAGTATGGCTTCCTGATTGCCTATTTTACCTCACCTCCGTTAACCCCTAAAAACTATCCCTTAGACTATGTAATGTATGAGTGAAGGGGAGGATTTCTCTCCCTTGGGATAGTGTCAAAAGAAAGGGTAAGGAGAAAGGGAAATGGGATGATGTAAATATGAGATGTAAATGCACAAAAACACTCCCCAATCGCAAGGAGACTTTCGTGGGTCGTGTTTTACTTGGAGGTATTCTAAGGTCGATTCCACGGGGAAGGAAGTAAAGCAATGTGAAAGTGATTTGAAGAAAATGAAAGTGTAAAATCTTTGTTGTTGAAAGTTGTTTGGTGGAGTGTGTATCAATGAGAATGCAAAGAGAAAACAAATGTTGGCAAACCCAAGAGGTCACTCCAATGGGGGTACCAACTCTCTAAAAATTCTACTCCGATAGAGCATGAATGAATGATTGATTCACAGGAAGCTAGGGATAAGATTGCCAAAAACTTGCTTCAACTTTAATATTGTAACCCAAGCGTAGGTTGAGCAGAGTAATATATTCTCGGAAGTCCGAGGTCGATCCCACAAGGAATTGTAACAAGAAAACAATCACACAAAAACTAAAGATATTTTAAAAGAAAAAGAGTTTGTTTAAAGAGTTATTGGATGACAAAGATTGGTTTTGGTAAATAAAATAATAATAAAATACTAGAGCATTAGGTACTCCCTCTCAACTTCATACAGTAATAATTAAAGACTCAAAGCTTAATTCGATACAAGAATTAGATGTCGGTTAATTCAAGTAACAAATCAAGTGCTAAATCCAATGGTTATAATCAAAAGACTATCAGGAACCTGAATAATCATTCAATCATATTATTTTATGAATTCATGCTAATACTTCAAGCGTGGAATAACCAGTGATTTACTCGCAGGGAAACTCAAGCAATCGATGTACATGGCACAAGAACTCAAGAATTTTTACAGAGTAAACATCTTTACTAAAAGATTAGAAATTAAATTAACACAAGATCATAAATCATGAAGTACAAATTCAATAATAATACCGTACTCCGTTGAGAGATTTTCCCCTAGCCCTAGCGGAGCTTTCTAGCCGAACATGATAGAAAGAATGCAAAAATAAAAAGATAGAAAAAAGAATTCTTAATCCTAAGATGAGAACCCCTATTTGTAATAAAATAAATCCTAGGTATAGGTAGGAGATTTAGGGTTGGCTTGGAAGAAATTCCTTTGCCAAATAGAAGTCTTGTAAGGTCAAATCCCGTGCATTAAATCTTTGCCTCGCGGGTACAAAATCTGTCCAGACTTCAATCTGAAATTTCGCATATTTAGAGGCTGAATCACGAAATTTCGTGAAATACACTTTTGTAGCCCTTGGAGTCTTCTTTCCAACCCCGCAAAAATCAGGTCAATCGGATATTGGAGTCAAAAGTTATGATTAAAATACTGAAGACATATCAAATCCTTATCTTCTAGAATACTTTCCAAATCCAACTTTAATTGAGTTTTCTTCAAACTTGGACTCTTATAAGGATTGAATTGCTGATTTATCTTCAAGTCTTCTTATCTCAAACTTGACTATTCAATCCTTATTGATTATGATTCTTCTTCTAGTAATTGTTTCACTTGCATTATCCATTATTACTTTAAATCAATCAATTTACCTGCAAAATAAATCAAACAACTAGAAAAAGTATCAAACTAGAAAATCAAGGAATTTAACTCATTTAATATCAAATAATATGCAATTAACCAATCATTAAATATAATAAAATAGCACTTTTGATGGTTAATCAATGAGGATCTAAGCATAAACCGTGACTATGTCTACGGGATATCAAAGACTCACCAACTCATCCACTCTCAATCCGGTCAAACCAAACCATAGGACTCAAAAGAGAGGAAGGAGAATGAGTTGGAGTGGTATACCCAAGTGGAGGTTTCCCTTTGGATTTGCCAACTTAATGATTTAGCTACTCATGCTTGAAATGATATGAATCATGTAATGAGAGTGCATATGAAAACTATGAAGATTTAGAGTATCTAAGTGCAAGAGATTAAAGACTAAAAGTGGAAGCATTTTAAACCCATTTTACTGCTAAGAAAATGAAATATTATAAGCATTAATGGTAAGTCTTTAAATGCACATTAAACCAACAAGAAACCTGAAGGAAAGCAACATTAATGGCATTCAATGAAGTTCTAAGGATCCTTACAATAGATTACATGGCAAAGTAATGAAGAGAATGCATAAAAATCAATTTATCTCTCTAAAAACATTGTTCATCGTCTTCTACCCAGGAGCTCTTCTCTCTATTTCTCTACTACACAACAATACTGAACTCTTTGGTACTCTTGGCTCCAAAACGTCCCTCCCTAGCACTGGGGTAGCCTAGGGTGTCTCTTCCATCCAGGGGTTGCAGAGAGCATGGCCTGAACAGGGGTGTGCAGAGCTTGTCTGCACACCCAGCTCCTTCCCCTCTCTCTCTTCATTGATGAGCCAAACTTCAAACATCCAATCCATGGTGTGAACAAGGTGAATAGTGTTATGGGCGTGTCAGGGGAGTAAGAGAGAGTTGATGGTGGGGTCTGCAAAGTGACAGAGCTCCTATTGCAGAGATTCTGGGGAAGAAATCGACCGACCGTACTGGTACAGCGTACTATACCTCGAACTCCAGTAACCTTTGTGTACTAGTACGGTATCTGCTGTTTTTAGTGTTTCTGCTGCATCCGCCACCATTAAGCTATTCAATTCTCATTCTTTCATCCCCTTATTTGTCCATCCTTGTTGAAATGCTAAAGAGGGTCTTGTTTAACATCTTTTAACTGTGAAAACAATATATTATCATTAATAACTCGACATATATAATTTCCCTCATTAGCATCAAAAAAATAGTTAATTTACGGATGGTTAGCACCTACAAGTATGCAATATTTTGTGCTAATCACACCCCCCAACTTAAGTTTTGCTAGTCCCTAGCAAACACATTATTTATAGCACAACACAAAACATCATTATGCATACTCATTCCATTCAACATTCATTCATCCAACAATTTAAAAGTAAAAATCATAATACAATTCACAACATAAACACAAGCATAATTTATCAAACTGTGGTTTTCCATAAATATGTCATTGCATTGGAGTACATAGAGTAGGACATCAAAAACAAACAAAATAGCCTACACTCTTTTCCAACATCCCCCTCAGTTCAACAAGACACAAAAAGAAAAACTAAACACAATCCTTTTCTTCATCACCCTCCTCCTTATCATCATCATCATCTTCATTCTCTTCATCATCATCATCCTCATTCTCTTCATCATCATCATCTGGCCTTGATGTAGAAGAACCAGCAGCAGAAGTGCCACCCACAGGAGTAAGGGATCCATTAGGGATGGGCCTCCCTAGGAAAGTATGCATGTAAAGCTCTTTCATCATGGCCATCATTCCCTGCATTGATCCCTCCAATGCGTCAAGGTGTTGGTCTGTTGAACGCCTTAGCATCGATGTGAATGGCCTAGTGGGAGCAGTCGACAGCATATCATCCAAATCAGCCTCCATTTGAGCTCGCTCTGCTCGACTCATGGCCTTCCTTTTCTTGCTGCTGGTTTTACCTATAGCTCTAGTCTCGGGAGGGGTGATCTTATCAAAAGCATAACCCTTGACCTTAAAGTGCTTGCACATCTGGGTCACCAGACTCCCGTATGGCAAGTTGGTCATTGGCTTCACAGTTGCAGCAAAATCTTTCATCACCTCTCAAATGATCAACGCAAAATCAATTGTTTTTTCCGACACCACCGCATCCAAAAGAGCTAACTTCTCCATGTTTGGCTTCATGTCGGCGGCCCTCGGGAGAAGGTTATAGTGGAGAAGCTTGTTCAACAACCCATACACATGCTTCAATCCCCCACTATGCACCGTTCCCCTAAAAGATGACGGATCCTCATACATCAAAGCCACAAACTCGGCCTTGGTCTTCGGCTTGTCCACATTATGAGGGTAAACAGGTGGAAAGGGTGGTGGTCTCTGATAATCTCCAAGAAGGGTAGCAATGATATCCGGGGTGACCTCAAACACCTTACCCTGCACGTTTGCTCTCAAAGTCTCCCAGTGTTGCACTAACCACCTTGAGTGACTGGTAGAATTCTCTACACAGGGCTAGGTTATACCCGTCCACAGGTTCAAACCAAAACCGCATCCCATGTTGTTCAACGATTTTCACCACCTCATGTCATGGGGTTAGTGAAATGAAATCCAAATAATGCTCACAGGTGACACCCTTGTCCCCAATGAACAGGAGACGTGTCGTTATCCTCGCCCTCTTCCTTTGCTCCTCGGGATCCATGCTTGGTCCCTCACCGCTCCTCTTGCGGCTACTCGACTCAGCTGGTGGAGGAGACCTGGACCCCGCTCGTTTGGTCCGGGCCATGGAATGCAATAATGCCCACACCGAGAGGAATGCGAAGACGAGCCACAATCGACCCTCAACAGAGCCTATTGGCTCAAGCACAACTCCCATTTGACGGGCCGTGTGAGATTGTTTGGAGAGAAAAGAGGGATTTTGGGGATTTTGGGGATTTTGGGAATTCGGCAGGAAGGGCTTTGGCGAGGGGAGCCCTAGAAGTTGGTAAGAAAAGGGAAATGATCTAGAGTTTTAAGGAGGGAAGAAGAGGGAGAAAACTTTGGGTGATTTTGAGTGAGGGAGAGGGAGAGCTAGGATAGAGTGTTTAGGTGGCAAATGAAGAGTATCAAGAGATTTAAAATAAAAAGCCCTAATTTTTTTCTCAGTTCAGCAGACCGTACCGGTACAGCGTACCGGTACCTCGAACTCCAGTAGCCTTTGCGTACCGGTACGTTGTACCGGTACAGTATCTACTATTTTGGCTGCGAAATTCCTGCTGAGTTCTTCTCACCACACCATTTCAACTAAGGACCTCGCTAGACACTTTTACACACTCCTAATGACCATTACTCCATTCCAACAATGTACTCCTTTTGAAAACCACAATTCGAACCATAATGCCCAAATTAATGTTGAAATTGCACAGTGATTTAAACCCTTGATACAATTAACCTACATGGAATGGATTTCTATTTTCAACTTATCAAAAAAAACATCCAGAATACACATCATAAAATTCATCATCGAAGCATTCTTAAGTCATGTCAAATATCAAAAACTTGAGTCATATTCCTCCATTCCGGAAGCATGAGTTATTTGACACATTTCTCATATGACTGAACTAAGCATCCATGAGCAAAACCATAGTCTCCAATACTAGTCTAAAGTATGCATGTACACATTTATTTCCAACCGGATTGTGTGTGAATGAAACATATAATTTGAGTATTTACACAATAGGATTCACATTCACATAGCTTAAGCAAATTCAACTTCAATGCAAAACTCACAAAGAGGCACTCTTAATCAAAGAACACTCCCAAGTTATCCTAGTATGCGCTCCATGTGTACATGTGACATAGAATATTATTTTCAAAACGAAGTGATCACATGTAATCCCAAAAATGAAGTACATATATGAAAGTGAAACGGCCTTGGCATAGTTTCATGAATAGAATGGTCATGCATTGAATAGTAAACATAACTTGTCATTTTCTTTGAACATATGCACCCCTCATGCTTCTCTAGATCACTTAGGACTTTAACGGTTATAACGGGGCCTTGGGGTGATTTCTAGGTAAAAGAAATGACGGAATTAAGGCAACAACGAGTGTTGTTCCGAGTGAGAGACTTTTATTTCAAAAAGACACTTCCCTTTTCATGGGATTTTGATTCTCATATCATCACCACTCCCTTGTCTATTTTCTTTCTTTTCCTTGACATTTCCCTTTTCTTTTTCTCTTTCACCCATTCCTTTCCTTTTCTTGTATTTTTCCTTATTATATGTTTGACTCATTGAGTTTCAACCTCATTCATCCCTTTTGTTTACAGTTTCACACCACTGTTCCTTCTTTTGCAATTTCTCACATCTGCTTTAGGAACAACCAAGGTAAGGTAGATATTTCTTCTTTTCATTGACTTGGTTAAATGTATGGCATAGAAACGAATTCAATTAAGACTCAATCATGGCACTAGGGATAAAATTTGCACAAGAAAAAAGAAAGGCAAAAGCTCGACATATTCAAAGATGGCCTAAGATCACTTCCAGGTCCGCATGGGGCGGCATTATATGATCATGATAAATCAGTCCACTATCCAAAAGCACCGAACCAAAACAAGCATAATGAGACTATTGAACAAATTTGACGTTGAAAAATAGTTCTTTGAGTAATTATGATATCCCTCCAAAAAAGAATTGGGCCTAAAGCTCTCATGGATCTAAATTTATCTCCGCTACTTATGTCAAGCTTAAAACATGAATCCGATCTGTAAATCACCAAAATTATACATTTAAGAGTCACATACATATGAGTTTGAAAATCAATACATAAATGATACTCATGCATAGGATCAACTTCCATAGGATGCTCATGTGCACAAAGTTCACAACAACGATCAACATGTCATTCAGCACACAACTTCTTCATGACGGAATACAGATCAACTTTAGATATTTTTCATCAAAAAATTTCAAAATTTTCACAATTTTCACATCTTTTTTAATAATGCAAACAACAAATAAAATTTTAGTGTATCATACAAATGGTTCACCTCACCCCCCAACTAGAATCATGCATTACACTCAATGCAACAAAAAGATACAGTATACAATGAAGGACAGTAAAAGATGAGAAAGGTAAGAGAACACCTCGCATTTGAGCTTTTGACAAAAGCACCAAGATCTGGATCCAACAGAAACAATGCTATACAACCATGAAAAGTAAGTAGCAGGAAATAAAAATGACATAAGTAAATAACATAAATTGTACATTAGAAAAGGTAAAAACTAGTTAATCCTCCACAACCTCCGGATACACCGGGTCGATTAAATCTTCCTCTACCCCCTATTCTTCGAAACCCTCAAAGAATGGCTTGAGTCTTTGGCCATTGACCTTGAATGTTTGGCCATCTTTGGGGTTTGTGATTTCTACCGCTCCGTTGGGGTAGGCCACCTTGACAAGATAGGGGTCATCCCATCGAGATCTTAACTTCCCTTGAAAAATGGAAAACCAAGAATTATACAAGATCACTTTTTGCCCGGGCTCAAACGGCTTCCTCGTGATGGAATTGTCATGAAAAACTTTAGCTCGTTCCTTGGAAATTTTAGAGCTCTCATATGCATCTCTCCGAATCTCATCCAATTCATTCATTTCCAATTTTCTCCGCTCCCCAGCCATTACTATGTTAAAATTCAAGGTATTTATGGCCCAGTAGGCCTTATGCTCCATTTCAACTGGCAGATGGCAAACTTTTTCATAAACTAGCCAGTAGAGAGACATGCCTAAAACAGTCTTATAGGCAGTACGGTATGCCCATAAGTCATCGGTCAACCTTTCTGACCAATCCTTCCTACTTGGGTTAACCGTTTTTTCCAAAATATTTGTAATCTCCCTGTTGACTAATTCAGCTTGGCCATTGGTTTGTGGGTGGTAAGCAGTGGACACTTTGTGTTTAACGTCATATTTAAACATTAATGATGCAAATGGCCTGTTACAAAAGTGGGATCCACCATCGCCAATCATTGTACGAGACATCCCAAACCTCGAGAAAATATTTTCTTTTAGGAACTTGACTATGACCCGGTTGTCATTAGTCTTGGTTGGGATGGCCTCTACCCATTTGGACACGTAGTCCACTGCCAGAAGAATATACAGGTAGCCAAAAGACATGGGGAATGGACCTATGAAATCGATGCCCCAACAGTCAAATATTTTAATGACAAGCACAGGAGACAGGGCATCATATTTTGACGAGTCACACTACCCATTCGTTGGCATCTGTCGCATGCCTTACAATATGAAATACAGTACTTAATAAGAGAGGGCCAGTAGAAATCTGACTGAAGAATTTTGGCTGAGGTTTTCTTTGCCGAGAAATGTCCACCACGGGCTTGGGAATGATAGAATGCAAGGATGTTCCGCTGTTCATTTTCAGGCACGCATCTCCTCATGATCTGGTCTGGGCAATACTTGAACAGGTACAGATTGTTGAAGTAAAAATACTTCACGTCTGCCATAAATCTCCTTTTATCTTCAGGGCTCCACTGTGGCAGTATTTGTCCTGTTGCAAGATAATTACAAATGTCAGCATACCAAGGACAAACAGAATGAATTGACAGTAGTTGCACATCAGGAAAAGAATCAGGGATGGGAATGTGTTCATCGGCCTCTTGCACCACCAGTCGAGATAAATGGTCCGCCACCACGTTCTCCACTCCTTTCTTGTCATTGATTATCAAATTAAATTCTTGAAGTAGGAGGATCCACCGGATAAGTCTTGGTTTGGCATTCTGCTTAGACAATAGATACTTCAACGCAGAATGATCAGTAAAAACAACTATCAGTGAACCAATAATGTAAGACCGAAATTTATCTAATGTAAATACTACAGCTAGCAGCTCTTTTTCAGTGGTGGTATAATTCATTTGAGCTTCATTAAGAGTTTTGCTAGCATAGTAAATTACATATGGTCTATTCTCCTCCCTTTGACCTATCACTGCACCAACTGTATAATCACTCGCGTCGCACATAAGCTCGAAAGGTAAATCCCACTTGGGTGGTCGCATAATTGGAGGTGTAACAAGCATACTTTTGAGTTTTAAAAACGATGCCTCACAACTATCCGACCATTCAAATGGGACATCTTTAGACAACAAATTGGTCAAAGGTCGGGCCAATGCACTAAAATTTTTAATGAATCGACGGTAAAAACCCGCATAGCCCAGAAACGACCTGATATCCTTGACGATTTTCGGCGTAGGAAAGTTGGAGATAGCCTCCACCTTTGATTTTTCAACTTCTATTCATTTCATCGAAATGATGTTCCCGAGAACAATTCCTAGTGTCACCATGAAGTGACATTTCTCCCAATTCAAAACCAGACTCTTCTCTTCATATCTCTCCAAAACTTTCTCTAAATTCTCCAAGCACCCGTCGAAAGAATCCCCAAAGACTAAGAAGTCATCCATGAATACCTCAACAATCTTCTCCACCATGTCACTAAAGATCTCCATCATGCAACGTTAAAAAATCCCGGGGGCATTACATAGCCCGAAAGGTGGTTTTCTCCTGGTCTTCTAGGGCAATCTCTATTTGATTTTAGTCTGAATATCCATCCAAAAAGCAGTAGAAAAGATGCCCGGCTACTTGTTCCAACACTTGATCAAGGAACAGGATTGGAAAGTGGTATTTTTTTGTACACAGGTTGAGCTTCCGGTAATCAATACAAACTCTCCACCCTATGATCATCCTTGTTGGGATAAGCTCGTTCTCCTCATTCTCCACAACAATGACACCCAACTTCTTGGGTACTACTTGCGTGGGACTAACCCACTTACTATTGGCAATTGGAAAAATTATACTCACGTCAAGTAGTTTTAACACCTTATCCCTCACCATGTCTTTCATAATCGGGTTCAACCTCTTTTGTGGCCGGCGGGACGGTTTTGCATCCTCCTTAAGATAGATCTGGTGTGTGCAAATGGTGGGATTTATCCCCTTGATGTCTATAATTGTCCACCCAATTGCCCCTTTATGTCTCTTCAACACCTCCAAAAGCTCTTCTTCTTGCCTTGCATCCAACGTTGAACTAATCATCACCGAAAATGACTCAACTTTCCCAAGCTATGCATACTTCAAATTGGAAGGTAATGGCTTCAATTCCAAGTTAGGTTTTTGTACATCGGATGGGAATATCTTTTTGTCTTGGTGTGGGAGTTTTTCAAATGTAGGGGTCCACTTTTCTGCCCCTTTCAAACTTTCCAAATCTTTTTGCTCATCCACTTCCTCCATATCAACAACTTCTTCCTTTCTCAAATTGAAAGTGCTCATTAACTTTAAGTGCTCCTCTACCAAAGTGTCAATCCGATAAATCTCATATGCCTCCTCCTCATCCCTCGGTTGCTTGCACAAGTTGAACACATTGAGTTCCATTGTCATGTTCCCAAATGCTAGCTTCATAAGACCGTTCCTGCAATTAATCACAACATTAGATGTGGCAAAAAAAGGTCTACCAAGTATTACAGGAATTTGAGAACTAAGGTTTGCCATCGGGTGAGTGTCAAGCACAATAAAATCAACAGGAAAGTACAATTTATCCACTTGTACTAAAACATCCTCAACTACTCCCCTTGGTGTTCGAACACTACGGTCCGCCAGTTGAAGCGTGATTGGAGTAGGCTTCAATTTCTCAAGCTTGAGTTGTTGATACACAGAGTAGGGGAAGAGGTTAACACTTGCTCCCAAATCAAGCAATGTTTGTTCAACCCGGCAATCTCCAATGGTTATGGCAATGGTGGGGCAGCCGAGGTCCTTAAACTTTAGAGGAGTGTTTGTCCTCAAAATTGAGCTTACTTGCTCGGTGAGGAAAGCTCTTTTGTGAACATTGAGCCTCCTTTTTATCGTGCATAAGTCTTTTAAGATCTTTGCACATGATGGAATTTTCTTTATAGCATCAAGGAATGGGATGTTTATCTTCACCTGCTTAAACATTTCAAGAATATTATTATAATTAGCCACCTTGATAGGTGGCTTCAAACGATTAGGAAAAGGAGCAAGGATAGGGGAAACAATCACACTCTCGTCAATCACCTTTTCTTTCTCAATCGCCTCACTCTCTTTCTTCTCACTTACCCCACCCTTATTGGCATCACCCTTAGTCTCTTTTTCTAATGGCAATGTGGGCTTGGGTGAGACCTTTGGCACAATGGTTTTATCAATTTCCTTGCCACTTCGAAGGGTAGTAACCGCCTTGAGTTGCTCACAATTCTCTTGGGTGGGCTCGGCCAGCTCAACCACATGTTGACCCTTGGGATTTTGTTGGGGTTAAGTGGGGAATTTCCCCTTCTCTTATTGAGACAACCCAATATGATTGGTGATCTTTGTGAGTTGAGTTGAGATGTTGTTGTTAAAGGTGGTTTGATTTTGAATGAAATTGTAAAGGACATCCTTTAAATTTATCTTATGAGGAGGTTGGTAGGTGGACGGATTTGATGGTCCTTGATTAGAAAAGCCTTGTAGAGGAGGATTTTGTGAAAAATTATGTTATGGTGGTGTCAACTGATACCCTTGCGGATTTATCCGTGGGTATTGGGAGCTGGACATTTGCCCATGACTTGGGTATTGACCTTGTTTGGGAGGATCGGGGGATGAATATGCATTGGACCCATAGGGAATAGGGTTCTCATTCCTCCAACTAAAGTTGGGGTGGTTGCTCTACCCTAGATTCTAAGTGTTGGAATATGAAGAGAATGATTGTCTTGGTTGGTTTAAGGCATGAACTTGCTCCTGATATGCTTCCCTCAGTGTTGGAATGCTTAGACACTCTGATGTAGAGTGCTCAACATTCTCACAGATAGAACAACCCTCCTCGGTTCTTGACACTTGGGGGACCTCCTTTCTTCTATTCGCCTCAAGGTTCTCTACTTTCCTAGACAACTTAGAAATTTGTGAAAGTAGGTCTTTCCGGTCTTTTAGCTCATAAATCCCCCCTCTTTGTTGGCCACTCCCCTGAGGCAAAGACCTTGGTATGTTGGCTGGGTCAGTGGTATGCCACGACTGGGCATTTTTGGTCAATGTATCAAAATAGTCTAGAGCCTCGTCGGGATCTTTGTTCAAGAATTCCCCATTACACATCATGTCGATGAACTGTCGATGGCCTGGTGTAATTCCTTCATAGAAGAAACTTACCAATTTTTATGGTTCAAAGCCATGGTGTGGAAGGGATTGTAGAAAGTCCTTGTACCATTCCCAACATTGGTAAAATTGCTCATTGGGATTCTCAAAAAAGTTTTGGATTCGCTTTTTTAGGCCGGTGGTTTTATGCACCAGAAAAAACTTGTTCAAGAAAACAGAGATCATTTGGTCCCAAGTAAATATGGTGTGGGATCTCAAGGCTTGAAGCCAAGTCTTTGCCTTACTATGTAGGGAGAAGAGGAACAATTTCATCCTCACAATCTCTTCCATGTTGTGATTGGGAGTAAAGGTCGCAACTATTTCCTCAAAATCCCTGATATGAGAATAGGGATTCTCATCCTCAAATCCATTAAATTCGGGAAGTAGATTCAACATCCCTGGTTTTACCAAGAAGAGGTGACCTTGGACTGGAAGGACAATACATGATAGTGTGACACTACGAGTCGGTTGA
This sequence comes from Ilex asprella, assembly GCA_023539305.1. NCBI lineage: Eukaryota > Viridiplantae > Streptophyta > Magnoliopsida > Aquifoliales > Aquifoliaceae > Ilex > Ilex asprella. Next base: position 8,670,936 of record CM042190.1, on the reverse strand, counting down.
AAGCATTCCCTCATAGACTTCACTGGGGGATTCATTCGATAATTGTTTCTTTTATTAATGGGAGGGGGATTGTGCACTTGTGGGTTTTGCATTCGAGGTAGTTGCACTCCCTCACCTTGTTGCATATTCGGATTAGGATTCACATTATCGAAATTGTCCCCTGCATCGTTGGGTGGGTCTTGGTCAATGTGCATGTTTGAGTCCATGGGTTGTCTGACTAACCGTTGTAGTTCGTCCCTTCCCCACATACAAAAAATTCCCTAAAATTGAACTATACACCAACAAAAAGAAATATGTACATGAAAAACGTACCTCAGCCCGTGATGGAGATCACGGGACTTACCTCTGTTGTACGGAAATCACTTTCTTGATTTGACACTTGCCTTCCCCGGCAAAAGCGCCAAAAATGATTTCTTATTTTACCTCACCTCTGTTAACCCCTAAATACTATCCCTTAGACTATGCAATGTATGAGTGAAGGGGAGGATTTCTCTCCCTTGGGATAGTGTCAAATGAAAGGGCAAGGAGGAAGGAAAATGGGATGATGTAAATGCACAAAAATGCTCCCCAATCGCAAGGAGACTTTCGTGGGTCATGTTTTACTTGAAGGTATTCCAAGGTCGATTCCATGGGAAAGGAAGTAAACCAATGTGAAAGTGATTTGATGAAAATGAAAGTGTAAAATCTTTGTGGTTGAAATTTGTTTGGTGGAGTGTGTATCAATGAGAATGCAAAGAGAAAAAAAATGTTGGCAAACCCAAGAGGTCAATCCAATGGGGGTGCCAACTCACTCAAAATCCTCCTCGAATAGAGCATGAATGAACGATTGATTTGCGAAAAGCTAGGGATAAGATTGGTGAAGATCAAAGCATAAACCGTGACTATGTCAACAGTATGTCAAAGACTCACCAACTCATCCACTCTCAACCCGGTCAAACCGAACCATAAGACTCATAAGAGAGGGAGGAGAATGAGTTGGAGTGGTATACCCAAGTGGAGATTTCCCTTTGGATTTGCCAACTTAATGATTTAGCTACTCATGCTTGAAATGAAATGAACCATGTAATGAGAGTGCATATGAATAACTATGAAGATTTAGAGTAACTAAGTGCAAGAGATTAAAGACTAAAAGTGGAAGCATTTTAAACCCATTTTACTGCTAAGAAAATGAAATATTATGAGCATGACAAGAGAGTAGGAGAGAGTTGATGTGGGGTCCGTAAAGTGACAGAGCTCCTGTTGCAGAGATTCTGGGGAAGAAATCGATAGACCGTACCTGTACAGCGTACTGGTACCTCGAACTCCAGTAGCCTTTGCGTACTGGTACGCTGTACCGGTACGGTATCTGTTGTTTTTACTATTTCTGCTGTATCCGCCACCATTAAGCTATCCAATTCTCATTCTTTCATCCTCTTATTTGTCCATCCTTGTTGAAATGCTAAAGAGGGTCTTGTTTAACACCTTATAACTGTGAAAATAATATATTATCATTAATAACTCGACATATATAATTTCCCTCATTAGCATCATAAAAACAATTAATTTACGGATGGTTAGCACCTATAAGTATGCAATATTTTGTGCTAATCACTTCCCGAGAATGACAGATGCTCGAGACTGTGGGACAGTTCGGGCTACACTACATAGGTCAGGCTCAGGATACTTTGGGGAGTTTTATGGCTACATCTTCCCTACTGAGCAGAGTGATTGAGTCCTAGGGACAGAACACAGAGATGTTTTCCATCATGGATTGGGTACAGTCGGGTACCGGTGATGAGGGTTAGGCCATTCACATGGATGGTGGTCTTCGGTAAAGGGGAAGGGTTGTGGTTCCCCAAGCGGCAAATCTGAGAGAGAAAATCCTTAGGGAATTCCATTGCTCCCGTTTTGTTGTACATCCAGGTGACGCGAAGATGTACCATGATCTTCGTCGCCAGTATTATTAGAGCGGGATGAAGAAACACGTTGGCGATTTTGTTGGTCGATGTCTCAGGTGTCAGCAAGTGAAGGTTGAACACCAAAGACCAGCAGGATTACTCCAGCCTTTGGAGGTAGCTGATGGAAAATGGGAGCATGTCACAATGGATTTTGTAACCCACTTTCCATGGACATCACGGGAATATGACGTGGTATAGATGATAGTGGACCGACTTATAAAGTTTACACATTTTTTGGTTGTGCGGATGACCTTCACATTGGAGGAATTTTGCAGGTTGTATATACGGGAGATTGTCTGATTGCATGGGGTGCCCGTATATATAGTATTGGATCGGGATCTCAAGTTTACGGCTCTTTTTTGGGAGAGTTTCCAGTGAGCCATGGGGGCTCAGTTGATGATGAGCACTGCTTTTCATCCCTAGACAGACGGTTAGTCAAAGAGGACCATCCAGACTTTAGAGGACATGCTACGGGCATGCGTCGTAAATCTCAAAGGGTAGCTGGAAAGAGCACTTACCCTTAGTGGAGTTTGCCTACAACAACAATTATCAAGCAAGCATACAGATGGTACCATACAAGGTGCTATATGGGAGCCCTTGTCGTTCTCAGGTTTGTTGGATGGAGGTAGGGAAGAGACCCTCTACAGGTCCAAAATTGGTTAGAGACAGCTCGGAGAAGGTGGACTTGATACCAAAGCGTCTTTTCATGTCTCACAGCCGACAGAAGAGCTACGCTGACAAACGGCGGCAACGTCTAGAGTTTGAGGTGGAAAATCATGTCTTCTTAAAGGTGATGCCTAAACGAGGAGTGGTCAAGTTCGGTAAGAGGAGAAAGTTGTCGCCAAGATATATCAGGTCGCTCGAGGTACTCGAGAGGGTAAATACAGTTGCTTACCAATTGGCGTTACCGTCAAATCTATCAGGTGTTCACGCGGTGTTTCATGTCTCTAAAATTAATTTGAACTTAAAGCGAGATAAAATAAATCATTTTGGGGCGAAAACGGACCCAAAAAAGAGAGGGCATGTGACTCATTGTGAGCCAAGTCTTTAAAATTATAAATAGGGGCTAAATATCAAAAAAAAAATCAGATATTCTTACCCCATTTTAGCTGATTCAACATGTGGAAGAGAAAGAGGGAGAAAAGTGAGATCTTCAAGAACTCTTTTGCTGATTCTCAGAGTTCCTTCGGTTGGAATCCGTCAAGCCAAGACTTAAAGTCCATCTTCTCGACGAGGGCTACACAGTCATACCAAGAACAAGGAATTTCACCGAAGATCCAAAGAGTAAATTTTGGGAAATCAAGAGCTTTGAGCTTGTTTGGTGTTCTAGAAGTTTTCTACACTTCTATTGAGGTAGGGTTCCCTCTTACTTGGGTTTATTTCCATCGTATGATGTTCATATGGAAGGGGGTTGGTATGTAGAATATGTATACCCCAAGTTTATTGTTATATAAATGAGGAAAAGGGTGTAAAAATGGCTTAGGCTAATTTTTAACTTGATTTTGATATGTGGGAGTAACTTGTGTGATCCCTTAAAAAATTGGTTACCGTAGGCATGTTATATGTTATATTATGTCTTGTGATTAAGTGTGATTGGTATGAAATTGTGAAATCTCATACTTTTGAATTCTGTTAGAAAGACATGTTGATATGTACTAAGTGATGTGTTGACATGGTGAAAGATTTTGGTGATTATATGCTATTGATATAAATTGTCATGAAATTGGATATGTTGATATGTGGTTTAATTGATCCATATGGCTTTCATACATATGGGACATGATTGTTATTGCAATGGTGCATCACATTGCATATGCACGGAAACCTCTCATTACATGGGTGTGTGCATGATTGTTGTCAGCACCACACTTGGTGAATGATGGAAGGCTTGGGAAAGTTAGGTCAAAGGTGTAGCTGAACCACATGGTTGCATGATAAATTAGGTTAGGGTAGCAAGAAAAGGCTAGAGATCCCTCGGGTGAAAGACTCGGCGATTGGATACACACTTCGTTGGTATAAGAGTCCACAAAGTGTGTCAGTGTACGCAAAATCATTGGTGGAAGTCCATGAATTCCGTGTAGGTTGGGTGACCGTTGGTGTAAGTCCATGAATATTCACTCCAAGGGAGACCCTAGAATTGTAAATGTCATTTGATGTACAACATGGATAACGAATTCATACACATTGACACTTGCATGTATTGAGGAGCTGGGAAGGGCTCGAGTTGAATTGCATGAGTGAGTCTCATCTCATTTCATGTCATGAGTGAGTCTCATCTCATTTCATTGCATGACATGAAAAATTCCAACATTAAATGCATATTCTTGTTTGGAATGTGATGGATTGTTGAATGTTGTATGTGTGCATTCCATGTGCATCTAGGTGGGGAGTATCCTCTGTAGAAATTATTCTATTGAGCGTGGCTCACCTTATACGGGACACATTTCAAGTGAAGGACACACGCACGGGGATGGCTCTCACTCGGAGCCTCAAGGGTGAAGAGAGACCAACATGTGGCCTTTAACCTTGAAGTTTTGTAAAACTTTTGGTTAAAAATGATTTTTGGCATGTAAATATTGTAATTATATTTGAATGCTTGTAATAGAACTTTGTAGGGATCATGTATAATGTAGAAAACTGCATTATACATGTTTGGGATGAAAATGATAAGGTTTGGAATGGTTTGGAAATGAAAAACAAGTGAAACAGAAAAATCCGAACAGAGCGTACCGGTACGACGTTGTCCAGAGAGTTCACCGTACTTGTACGCATGCAGTACGCTTTCATAGATTTTTAATTTTTTTTTGTTTTGTTTTATTTTTAAAAGCTTTTGGGCTATGCATTCTTTCCTCCCAAGAGTATAAATGGACATTAATGTGATACCAATGATGGTATGTGGGACTTAGGATGGGTCACTCGCTTAAAAGAAAATATGTTTTATATTTTTAGAAAATCCCGGTAAAGGAGATGTGGTGTCGTGGTGTCAGGTTAATTGGCGTCCATGGGTATTTTCGCGAGTTGATGGGTTATCAACGAACTTATAAATGACCCCTGGAAATTTGGGGTGTCACATATATAAATCCTAACCTCAATGAACAATAATGGAAGAAAACTCCAACCTTGGTTCCTTAGTTTAGTGAAGAAGATGAAGGTTTGGTCTTCTTTGAAGTGTACATCCCTCTTGATCTTGTGTTTTTCTCTTCCTTTCTTCCTCTTTAAGGATTTCTAGGGTTAGACACTCTGAAATGGGGCTAAAAGAGGCATCCTAATGTATTTATAAGGCGAAAACGAACCCCAAATCGCGACTTTAAAATATCATATTTCTTTCTGCAAGGTACATAGTACCGGTATAATCTATCCAGATTTGTCTTTTTCACCTGTTTTTCATTTCAAATCTATTTCAAACCCTTCCAAGACCAACCCAAACTTACACAACATATATTTGTACATCAAACATAGTGGATACAAGTTCTATTACATGTGGGGGTTTACAGAAAGCATAGGGAATTGCTTTATCAATTACAGGCTCTTCTTAGTGGATTGAATTTTGAAATCTGTCATATTTATCATGAAGAAAATACAGTTGTTGATTATCTAGCAAAATCAAGGAGTTAAGAAACGTGCATATAGAGAGATAATTTCGGTTGATGCTCTACCAGTTGAGGCTCAAAATCTGTTGCGACAAGATCAAAAACAGGTGCGTTTTTTAACAGTGGGGAATGTTGCTCAATAATTTAGTTGTATATTCAGCTCTTTAATGGGACTGTTTATAGGAGGAATAACATAATTTTAAAGGCAACATGTTTAGGTTTTTTTTTTTTTTTGTGTACTAGGCATGCATTTTGCTTTCTTTTATTTTTAATTTATTCATTTCATGTAATTAGATTGCAACAAGAGGTAAGGTACATACGTCCCCACTTTTAGGTGAAATTTTACTTTTGAATCAATAAAATTTTTTTGTACCGTCGAAGTTCACCTAAAAAAAAGTAATAAAATTAAATAAATATAGTAATATGCCAAAAAATACACATACATTAATACACCAAAATATACACACATATACACTAATACACCAAAACATATACACTAGTACACCAAAAACACGCATACTAATACACCCTCACCCATGACCACAACTCGACCCACAATCCATGACTCATGGGTTGACACATAACCTATGACCCATGACACAACCCATGGACCACAATCGACCCGACCAATTATGTGTGTGTATTTTTTGTGTGTTAGTATATGTATGTGCATTTTTTGTGTAGTAGTAGTAGTGTGTGTGTGTGTGTGTGTGTGTTTTAGTGTATTATTATATATATTTTTAGTGTATTAGTGTGTGCATTTTGATGTATTAGTGTGTGTGTTTGTATTTTGGTGTACTATTGTGTGTGTGTGTGTGAGTGAGTGTTTGGGTGTACTAGTGTGTCTATTAAGAATTTAATTATTTTATGGGTTAATGGGTTTAATCCAACCCGTTATAAACTCAACACATTCTAACTCATTTAATATGTGAGTGAAAAATGAATTAGATTTATTTTAACCCAACCCACAACCAACCTAACCCGCCCATTTGCCACCTCTACCTAAAATTTTGTCTTGTGTTACCAAGAAATGATACTTTGCCCAATTAAACACAAGATTGGTCTCCTTATATCTTATCAAAACTTTTTCTAGATTATTTAAATATAATTCAAATGAATCTCCATACACTAAAAAAAAATCATCTATGAACACTTCCAAAAATCTCTCAACCATATCACTAAACAAGCTAAGTATACATCTTTAAAATGTAGCAGGAGCGTTACACAATCCAAATAGCATCCTCCTATATATAAATGTACCAAAAGTGTGTGTAAATGTCATTTTCTCTTGCTCATCAAGTGCTATCTCGATTTGATTATACCCGAGTTGTTACAAGGTGGCACATATACATAGACTATAGGAGACTAAATTATGTAACCAAGAAAGACCATCTTCCTTTTCAACCAAAACCTTCTTTGTTCTCTCTCTCTCTTTTTTTTTTTATTTTTTTTCTCGATTTCTCAGTTTTCTCTTTCTTCCCTCTTCCTCTCGACTTTCTCTCTATTATCTTTTCTTTTATCTTCCGTGCTACAAAACAATCCTATATATATATATATATAACATACTAACAGTCCCTCCTATTGACATGTGTCCTCATGTCACATCAACGACATGGACACATTCTTTGAATGAATGGATTCTTTTTCCTCTAGACGCCGCAAATGTTCACATAGTTGTCACCTCTTTTACTTGTTACACTTAGTTGTCACCTCCACCTTCCTTCATCTATTACTCTTCCATGAGTGCCCTAACACTTGTCACCCCCTCAAACAAACACCCACCACTCTAAGTGATGAGTGTCAAGCTAGAGATCATTTGTATGTACCGGGGGGTCCAATTACTAGAGCTCGGGTTAAGAAGATCAAAGTGGCAATGCAAGGGTTTATTCAAGCAAACATGGTTGAATACTCTACGGACTCAAGTAACTCCACCTTATCAAAGATGGGCTTAAAAGAAGTGGAAGCATGTGAAGTATACTTGCTACAAGCTAGGAACGAAGAGGAGCTTGAAGTTGGACCCTATCCTAATGGGCTGGATCACAAGGCTCATTGGGCCGAACCTCGTAGGCCAAATTTGGGCCCAAATATGGCCTAGAATTATCATGCATTATGGGCTGTCAAAGAGTCCAAAATTATTCCTCAAATCTTGTGCTATTATCTCTCCAAATCTTGTGATGATTATGGGAAGATCTTGGGGGATATCCTTCCAAATCTTGTGAAGATTATGGAAAGATCTTGGGGATATGCTTGGAGAAGGATCAAAGATTGGGAGATTCTTATCACAATCATGGAAGTAATTTGAAGACCAAATACTACCATTCTAGGAAGGATTATCTTCTAGAATAATCTACATTAGGGATGTTATTACCTTTATTTAATTTTCGTAGTTACTGTTCATGCCTTCCTTGGAGACCAAGTTTAATCTACAATAATTATGTTATTTTCTATATTTTAGATTTTAGAAATTATTGTTCATGCCTTCCTTGGAGACCAAGTTTTGTAGCCTATAAAAAGGCCATTTAGTGCAATGAATAAAACAACAATTATTTTGAGAGCAATAGCTTTGTGAGTTGAGAGTTTTCTCCTCTTGTTCTTTTGTGAACACTCGGCTTGCAACCTTTGTGGCGCCTCTTTGCAACCAAGGTTTCTCGAGGCAGGTTCTCGTTGGGTCTTGGGTTTCGAACCAAGGTTTTCTTGAGACAAGTTCTCATTGGGTCTTGGGAAGTTTTTCCTTTTTCACTTGAATTTCGGCTTTCTTGGGTTTGAATCAATTTGTTCGTGGGTTCAAGGAGCTTATCTCCATGGGTTCACATCAGTTGGTATCAGAGCTTAGGCTCCAAATCAGGTTTAATCTTTCTTTTCTAATTTAGTCATTCCCCTCTTGTTGGTTGAACTTAGTAGATCACAAGTTGATCTCTCCTTGTTTATCTTTTTTGTTTCTTCATATTCTCTTCTTCTTATTCTTGTGACTTTGGTGCAGCAAGCCAAAAAAAAAACAGCAAAAAAAAAAAAAAAGCAACAGCAAAAAAAAAAAAAAGGTAATGCTCACGCACTTCTCTAGATTCTTTGTTGGGCGACCTTGGTAGTACTAAATCAATAAATATATTGATTGGTTTCTGAATATTACTCTTGCTATTTTATACCATACAATATCTTAGAGTCTTTTGGTGTGGTGTGTTAAATTCAATGAACGCTCTCTTTGTTGGACTTTGTGTCTCATATCGAGGACTTTGACTTCTCAGGGATCTTGGTTGTGAGGGACTATACCGAGGCCAAACTTTGATTTGCATTGTGGTATTCCTTAGGAACTTGAGTGGGGATAAAAAAAAAAGCTTCATTAAAGAGTGATACACGAGTGAACAGAGTGCATACAAACGTGAGAGAGTGTGTGAGGAAATTGAGTGATACACGAGTAAAATCTTGAGTGCATACACGTGAGAGAGTGTGTGAGTAGATTTTTTTTACTAACGTTTTTTTTTTTGCAGATATACCCTAACAATGACTTCAAAGGAAGGCTCTAGGGAAGAAAGGGGAGGTGCCGAATTTGACGAGGAGTTTACCTTGCGTGCAATATTTCAAAAATTACAACAAATGTCCTTGCAGTTTGGAAATATTGAGGACAGAATTGCTAGACAAGAGGTGACCTTACAAAACATGCAAGTGGGATGAGGAGGTCCTAGAGCTAATCCTAATGAAAACTTGGAAGAGGAGGATGTCATAGGACTTTATGATGGTGATGACGACCAAAATAGGCATGCAATGTTCCAATTCGAGCCTAGGAGGGATAGACGTGTGAGAGAAGGCCCTAGGAGACCCCATATGCGCCATGAGGGTATGGATGGAGATCTTGGGAGCATCAAGATGAAAATTCCTTCCTTTCAAGGCAGAAACAACCCGGAGGCATACCTTGAGTGGGAGAAAAAATATTGAACTCATCTTCGATTGCCATAACTATTCGGAGGAGAAAAAGGTAAAGTTAGCGGTGATTGAGTTCACGGACTATGCCGTTATTTGGTGGGACCAATTAGTTACCACTAGGCGGAGAAATCACGAGAGACCTATTGATACTTGGGATGGGTTAAAGACCCCCATGAGGAAGCGGTTCATTCCGAGCCATTACTACCGCGAGTTGTTCCAAAAGCTCCAAAGCCTTGCACAAGGCTCGAGGCGTGTTGAGGACTATCACAAGGAGATGGAGGTAGCCATGATTAGGGCCAATGTGGAGGAGGATCGTGAGGCCACCATGGCAAGGTTCTTAAACGGCCTAAACCGTGACATAGCCAATATAGTAGAGTTGCAACACTATGTTGAGCTAGAAGACATGGTACACATGGTACACATGGCCATGAAGGTGGAAAGGCAACTCAAGAAGAAAGGGACTACAAGATACACTTCCACATCATGGAAGCCAAAGTGGGAAGGTGGAGGAAGGAGCGAGGGGGCGATGTCCAAGACAAGATTTGAACCACCAAAAGGAGGTAGACGGGAAGAAGTCCCTAGCAAGCCCAGAGTCGAGTCCCAACCTTCGCATAATAGGGACATCAAGTGATTCAAGTGCTTGGGAACGGGCCACATATCCTCACAATTCCCCAACAAAAGAGTAATGATCATGAGGGAGAATGGAGAAGTAGAGACTGATGATGAGGATAATGATGAGGCCAAGCCCGAACTTGTGGAGGATGGCGATGATGGAGTGGAGGATGCTGTTTTTGGTGAATCTCTTGTTGCTCGAAGGGCACTTAGCATGCAATCCAAAGTTGAAGATGAGGAGCAAAGAGAAAACATCTTCCATACACGATGCTTCGTAAAAAATAAGGTATGTAACATGATCATTGGTGGTGGTAGTTGTACAAATATGGCAAGTACTACTATGGTTGAGAAGTTGGGATTGAAAGAACAAAAGCATCCTAAGCCATATCGTTTACAGTGGCTGAACGATTGTGGAGAGCTTAGGGTTACTAAGAAAGTCTTAGTGGCCTTCACCATTGGGAGATATAGCGATGAGTTCATGTGTGATGTTGTCTTGGGAAGTTTTTCCTTTTCCACTTGAATTTCGGCTTTCTTGGGTTTGAATCAATTTGTTCGTGGGTTCAAGGAGCTTATCTCCACATGTTCACATCACTAAGCTTAGTCACTTGGTAATTTCACCACTCATGGACAAGTGACCCTCATTATTACACCACATGACTAAGATTCCATGTAATCTGACAAGTGTCTACTTCATTAACTACACCGAATGCTACACTTCTTTTACGCTAGTCACAAACGCTTGACTACACTTGTCACACGTTCACTACAAATATATAACATGACATTTATTCATTTGGACTCTCCTGATCATATAAAATTTTATTTGTTACATCCTCAATATTCCTCTAGATTTCATTCACAATTGCTACTCTTATTTTATTAAATATCAGATGTTACAATTAGCCTGGGGCTAGGAGTGAAATGCCTTCCTAGGATGACATGAAGGCTCGGCATTCTCCAAACTCTTTTTTAATGTACTTTTATTAATTGATTTCATGGGAATATTATAAATATCGTGTGACTGAAAGACAATTCTATAATACTTCAAAATCTTGGAAGTTAAAATAAGAAAATTAGAGACTTCACCTGCTATCTTAATCTCAAATGCATAAAAAAAATAGCATTGAATATTAAAAGTGAGATCAATACATACCTCCTTCCCAATTGCATAATACAATTTAGTTGTGTAAAAGAAAATTTTACCAGTATGTCCTTTCAGATCAACACCACATGCTTCTTTACAATTAAAAATCCTATATTAGGATTCTTTACAATAAGCATTTTTCAAAATTTTCATTGAAAAAAATTCAATTAGAATTGGATGCACAATCGAAAATAACAATTTCCTCTTGCATATATTCACTACCTTCCTCTTTTATGTTAGTTCCATTTGCCCCCACCCACAATTAACACAGTGAAAATAACACAAGAAAATCATGGGCATCTCTTATGATATCAAGGGCATGGACTCCTCCTCGCCCCTTTCCTCTATAACTGTTTGAACTCCTAGTTTTCAATAACTTGTTGTGGTACCGAAGGAAATACAAGAAAAATTAGACCCACTCCGATGAAGATGAAGTACATGCCCACAACCCTTTCCTCTCACCAAAAGTCAGAGGCTTGGGGCATGGGGGTAAATGACGAGCCCGAATTTAATTGGGCTAGGCCCAATGAACCGAAAAAAGGCCCAAACATCCAAGACCCACGAAAGAGCCCAAGTTGCTAGGACCCATGGAGCTGGGACCACCCAGAGAGTTGAATAGTGAAAATGGAGTTGAATAGTAAAATTGGAGGTGAATAGTGAAATCTGAGGTGAATAGTGAAATCAGAGTTGAATAGTGAAATCGAAGTTGAATAGTGAAGTCGGAGTTGAATAGTGAAATCGGAGTTGAATAGTGAAGGGAGTCCAAGGAGATTAAGTGGCCAACGCCTAAGCTCCTCCAAGAGTGTGCTGTCCAAGCCTCCAAGTGGGGCGTCGCCCATACCTCCTCCAAGCCAAGTGGGCGCCGCCCATATGGCTCCAAGTAGGCGCCGGCTTGCCCCTTGGTCCTCTCCTCCTTGCTCCTTCATACTCCAATCTAAGTCCAAGTCACACTAGCTCAAGATGAGGATCAAGCCCAATCCAGCTGAGAGTCCTCTTCCGACTGAATATGAGCACGAGGGAGAGAATGACGAGATAGAGATCTATTCCTACCCTAAGTGTGCTTACCAAAGGGGACTATTCCTACCAAAAGTGTGCTCACCGCCTCACCACCTTACCCTAGCTATATAATGTAACCCCTCTCAACATTGAGGGCACGCCTCCGAATTCCATACACACATGACGCCTTCAAGACCTCTGCACCCACACTCTTACACATACACTGCTCTCTCTCTCTCTCTCTATGCACTGTAAACTCTCCGGAGTACCTTAATACATTAATAAAGATCGTCGGCCACCGCTGCCATTCAAGAAAGTGGACGTAGGTCACCCGGATTGAACCATTATAAATCTTGGTATTGACTTTATATCTACCGTTTTACCATTGATTGTCATTGATTGCCTATTTACTGCTCTTTAATTATACATTATCATTCTCTTTACTATTGATCTTGTATGAAGATGATTTTGTGTATCATCAAATTCTACCAAAAAAAAAATTCATATATTATGAAAAAGCCATTAAAAATATTGTAAATTTATCACATTTAATTGAATATGAATCAAAACATAGATATAGTTTACTCTAATCTTTAATGAGTGAATTTGATAAAAAACCCCTACCTTAATTCACAGTTTAATCGATCTTGGTGTGCATTGATTTGTTTTTGAGGCATTTATTCCTCACGATCTTGACCCTTTTCTTCCTCTAGGTGTTGGGGTTGCATTACAACTTCTAGGGGTTGGGTTAAAATCTTTGGAGGCTGTGCTTATAACTTGTTTGAGTTTTGAGGTTTACAAAACTTTTGGGGTAGTCATTACAACTTTTTGAAGTGGGTTACAACTATTTGGGCTGACATTAACCTTTTTGGGTTAATGTTACAATTTTTTGGTGTAAGGTTACAATCTTTTGGGAGTCAGGTTACAACCTTTTGGGAATGAGGTTACAACTATTTAAGTGGAATTACAACTATTTGGGTTGTTTTTGCAACCATTTTAACATTTTGGGCTAGTATTCGAATCATTATGGTGGCATTACAACCTTTTGGGGCTATGGTCAATCATTTGAGTTTGCTTATAGCCATTTTAAGACAAGTTACAACCATTTTGCAAATGCATTTCAACCATTTAGGTGGTGTTACAATCAATTTAGTGGCATTCTAACTTTTGAGGTTATATTTCCCAAAAGATTTGTGATTGATCTTTACATAATTAACTGGATCTTAAACCTTTCTTGATTAATTTTGTCTTTATTCTTGTATATTTCCCAAAAGATTTGTGATTCATCTTTAAATAATTAACTGGATCTTAAACCTTTCTTGATTGATCTTGTCTTTATTCTTGATCAATCAAGGAACAAAATATTAATCTTCGTTTTAATTGTTCAATTACAATTATGACTTTAAAGACCCCAAACTCTAGCACACATGTTTAATTTGTTAAATTGTCTTTTTACACATCTTTTCTAATTAAAGACAATCCATTTCTGTCCCCTAAACCTTAACTTGAAATCGTTATCAGGTTGCAAAGTCCCTATAATCCTAACTGAAATTAGAGTTGGTTGGGATCTGTCACTCACTAGATTGACCTTGAAATTGATCGATCATATGTTAACTGTGTCCTCGAGACCATTAGTAATCGTTGCACATGATCTATCAACTATTTGTAATCGTTATCTCTATCGATTTTCATCATACTCTAATTATTTTCTCACACAATACCATTTGGAAAGCGACACCCATAGGAGGCCAGGAGGGCGGTGCCCATGAGAGGCATGAGGGCGGTGCCCATTGAGGGAGAGACCGCTGGGCGTGGGCACAGGCGCAAGCTAACATGGGCACTAGCTGTTGGGACGAGGCAGCCTGGGCGAGACTGTCTGTGTGCTGGAGTGGGCGGCACCCATGTGGTTGAGGTGGGCGGCGCCCTTGAGGCACTTGGAACTGCTGGAGTATCAAAAAATCGAGAGCATCCGACAAATCTTCAAAAACTCATAACTTTGCGCACGGGAGTCTGTTTGAGGCAAATTTGATTTTTTTAATTTGGGTATTTTTTCTAGATCTAGGCAGTTTGGTCGACAATTTTTTCTAAAAAATGCTTTTATCTCTCTCAATTTGAGTTTTAAGCTCAAATTTGTGAAAACGACGTTGGTGGAGAGCTGTGTTCTAGCACGTAGCTGTCAAGCATGCAGGGGAGACGAATTGGCATCTTGGATTTTTGCGAGAGAGGGAGACTGTGATACCCTTTGGCTATGTTGATTCTTGACCTTATCTCTGATTTCAAGAGCTCTTGTTGATAGAACAATGGCAGAGACTTTTGTGCTTTTAGGGTGGTGTCTTCCCTGTTCTCATGAGGGTGAGGTTTGATGCCCCCAGTGCTTCTCGGTCAAGATCAGATTGTCAGGTTGCTTCCCGTGAGATGGGTCCCGATGGTGGCCCACTCTTTTTCTAACTAGGACTTTTGTGCTAGCCTTGTACTGCTATAGGAAGTTGAGACTCCTGTCTGGTCTTCTATAGGGACTGTAGCTCCACATAGCTGTCCTGTTTTGACTTGACTTTGGTCAACGAGAGCATTGGAGGTCTGTGGCCCCTGGGATATCAGAGAGGCAGGCACAAGGGCTGCTGAAGAACAAGTAGGGCTTGGGTGGCAGGCACGAGAGGATTCCACGGAGCAGTAGGGTTTGGGTGGCAAGCACGAGAGGATGCCAGGGAGCAATAGGGCTCTGGCGGCAGATACGAGAGGATACTACGGAGCAGTAAGGCTCGGGTGGCAGGCACGAGAGGATGTCACAGAGCAATAGGGCTCTGGCGGCAGACACAGAGATTGTCGTGGAACAGTTTGAGGTTGGCTCATGATTGAGGCGCTAAACTGAAGATTGAGGCTACTAGGGAACAGAGGTACAACTATGTATACCTCAGAATAGGTTGTCGTGGCGGAGACTCCTTCTATTGAGATGGAGATGAGGAGGGCTCTAAGGAGTTGGGCGTCTGAGGCTCATTCAATTGAAATGGAGATGAGGAGGGCTCTCTCATTCCATTGAGACGGAGATGATGAGGGCCTTGAGGAGCTGGGTGCCTGAGGCTCATTTCTTTGAGATGGAGATGAGGAGAGCTTTGAGGAGTTGGGCGTCTGAAGCTCATTCCATTGAGATGAAGATGAGGGGAGCTCCTGATGAGAGGGATGAGATCCATCATGGGGGCGTCTGTTGTTGGGCGCCGGGTGAGAGGGGTAAGACCCATAGTCGTGTCAAAGTCCAAGTTAACTCCTAATCCCATAGGTGGGTAAAGGTTTTCCTGGCGAAGTCCAAGTTAACTCCTAATCCTGACCCTCAGGAGATTATCTGAATTTCTCCGAGGGGTTGCTGGAATTCTCTGTCATCCTGATCCCGACCAGGTGGCGGGGCTTGTCCTCTGCCAACAACGAATTACCTCAACTGGCCACGTTGTATGAGCTCCTCAACCTGCCTCTTGAGCTCATAGCAGTCATCAATGTCGTGGCCATGGTCGCAGTGAAAGCAACAGTACCTGCTGTGATTTCTGTGGTTTGGGACGGACTTCATTTTTTCAAGCCAGCGGAGCATGGGGTCATCCTGTATCTGAAGTAGGATGTGCTCCACCGAGGCATTGAGTGGCGTGAATGGCTGTCGGTCTCCCGGGGGGTATAGACCAAGACGATCCTTGACAGAGACTGTCTTGTTTCTCTGTCTCTTGTTCTCTGTCTCCCACTTGTCTTCACGGGTGTCTTTTCTCTTCTCCCCTCCCTAGGAGGATTCACCTCGACGGGCCTTGGTGATGTCCTCGGCATTAATATACTTTTGTGCCCTTTACAGTAGCTCTGGCATGCTAGCGAGGCTTCTTGAGTACAGAGAACATGAAGTTGGAGGTACAAAGTCCAACAATAAAGGCAGCAAGAAATACCTTATCATCTGACTCCTCAATATAGAGGGTCTCCTCGTTGAAGCGGGTAAGGTAGTCTCTGAGGCTTTCATCCCTATCTTGCTTGATGGTGAACAGGTGGGTCACTTGTCTCTGATGTCGGCGTCCCCCAATGAAGTGGGAGATGAAAGACCCAATACGCTCTTGAATGACAGCGGTGGCCGACGATCTTTATTAATGTATCAAGGTACTCCGAAGAATTTACAGTGCTTAGAGAGAGGGAGAGAGAGCAATGTATGTGTAAGAGTGTGGGTGCAGAGGTCTTGGAGGCCCCATGTGTGTATGGGATTCAGAGGCGTGCCCTCAATGTTGAGAGAGCTTACATTATATAGTTAGTGTAAAGCGGTGAGGCGGTGAGCACACTTTTGGTACAAGTAGACCCCTTTGGTAAGCACACTTAAGGTAAGAATAGATCTCTATCCCGTCATTCTCTCCCCCGTGCTCCTATTCAATCGGAGGAGGACTCTCAACTGGATTTGACTTAATCCTCATCTTGAGCTAGTGTGACTTGGACTTGTCTTGGACTTAGATTGAAGTATGAAGGAGCAAGGAGAAGGGACCAAGGGGCAAGCCGACACCCACTTAGAGCCATATGGGCAACGCCCACTTGGCTTGGAGGAGGTATGGGCAACGCCCCACTTGGAGGCTTGGGCGACGCCCTCTTGGAGGACCTTGGGCGGCCCACTTGATCTTCCTAAACTTCCTTCACTATTCAACTCCAATTTTACTATTCACCTCCAATTTCACTATTCAACTTCGTTTCACTATTCACATCCAATTTCACTATTCAACTCTGATTTTACTATTTAACTCCAATTTCACTATTCACCTCCGATTTTTCTATTCAACTACGAGTTTACTATTCACCTCCAATTTTAATATTCAACTCCGATTTCACTATTCAACTCCGTGGGTGGACCCAGCTCCGTAGGTCCTGGCGACTTGGGCTCTTTCGTAGATCCTAGATGTTTGGGTCTTTTCTCGGTTCATTGGGCCTAACCCAGTTAAATTCAAGCTTGTCAAAATTACATGTTTTACATCACAAAACGTATATTCTTGACAAAAATCCTAAATTTTCTTTATTGTCAACTTGAATACTTTATTCTACAATCGTTTGCATGTGTCAATTGAATTATTCTTGAGCTTTACGAATTGTGAGATTTTGAAAGTTGAAAAAGTAAATTATTTCAAAAATATCTCTTGTGATTGGTTTGATTAAGTGAAGTTACATGGAAACCTATAACCTAGTGTTTAAACGTGTTTCTTATCTTGAAGAGTTCGAAGATTTCCTATCACTTGTAGTTGTGGTTCCTTGCGGGGTTCCAAACTAGTATTCCTTCCACAAGGAAAGGAGACAGAGAATTGGTATGCCATAATTTTATGAAGGATTCCTCACTACTAATGTGGCAGTAAACAATCTTCCTAAACTTTGCTACTCTATGAGATTTTATTATTGAGAGTATTAAATTTTATGAACCAGAAGGTTTCTTATGTGATTATTATTGTTGTTCAGCCTATATTCATGAGATATTATGTCATGGGATGTGTTTTATGAATGATTCTATGATGAGCCACATTTTAGCATGCTTGTTATATAAACATGAGATCATTAACTGTCACTTTTTCAATTTTAATCTTTATATATTTATTTTTCAAAATGAGACTTACATGTTTTACATACTTCCAAAACCTTACTTTTGCTTGAGAAGACTTTTCTGCGGAACTTATTGCTCACCCTACCATAAACAAATTTCTAATTTTAGAGTGCAAGAGAATCTAGACACAATTCCAAAACCTTATTTTTGTTGCTAGACAAAATTTTCTACCAGACTTATTGCTCTCCCTACCATAACAAATTTCTAATTTTAAAGTTTAAGAGAATCTAGAACTAAGTGAGCAGATACATTTGTATTCTGATGTGCATCATAACGTTAATCTAGATGCAAAAGTTTAGAGATTATCTTTTAGTTTATGATTTTTTGGTTTGAAATTTTAATGTTGTTATCAATGCTATTTACTTCATCATGGTGATTTTTTTTTTTTTTTGAATTAGATGTAATCTTAGGAATTTCTTGTTGTTTGATTTTTAAAATTTTAGTTAGATATATATGAAAAGATAAATGTGTGATTTTTTTTATGATTATTTTAGTATTTGATATATTAGAATTAGTTAATAAATAAAGATGAATTTAGAATGTGACATTATACTGAATATTATGAGCTACATGCTAAATTTTTTAAGTAAAACTATTCGCTATCCACTAAAATTAAAATATTAAATTGAATCAAACTATTTAACAAATGTATAAAACTAAAATTTAAAAATTTATTATACTACTAGTTTTCTCCTTTTTCAATTATCATCTCACCAACCTTTCACCCTAGCACCACCATCATTACCATTTCACAATCACCACTAGTGTCTTGCCTACATCATTGTCATCACTACCAACAACCCCACGATCAACTTCTTCACTATCTCACCATCACCCACACTTGTTATTGCCTCTTTTAACACCATCGCCACCAACACATTCTAACCTACTCCATTACCACAGTTGACACGATCAGCGTCCCACCAACACTACAACCATAGCCATCCTACCAACAACTCATTACCACTAACATCAGTCAAACCATAACCACCACAGCTACTACACATAGCACCTCCATGCCACAGTAATTATCACCACTACTTAAGTGATTGGTGTGGGTGCAAAAAGTTGGCCAGTGATTGTATTTGTGGAAAATGGAGTGGGGGTGTTGATGGTATGGTTATTGTGGAATATTGACAACTATGTAATGTGACAATGAGAGATGAATGTGACAATAATTACTGCGTCTGAGATGTGGATGATGACATAGGATTGTTACAGGTAGTTGTGGTGAGGATGGTAGCAGTGGAGAAATGATAATCTCTGTAATCATAGTTGTAGTGATGGATGGTTGGTCGAAGGTGAAATAACAGTTGAGTTATGATATATACAAAAGTCCAATCATTGAGATCTAAAAAACTAATATAATTTATCAACATAACAATTAAATCCCAATAAAAAAATCGAAAAAATACAATTACAACAATACTATTAAACATCACTTGCCACATTATTACTCAAACAAATTGAATCAATTTATTTAAGTCACAATATTACTCTACTATGCAATCAATGGTGGCAATAAGGGTACCACCGTTAATGCCATCACGGTAATTGTGATACCGTGGTGATGATGAGAGCAAAAAAGTAAACGGATAGCAATGGCGTGATGATAGGGGCAAAAATAGATGAACGTAACCACAAATATGGTGGGGACACTGGCAACAATATTGTGTGTTGTGGCACATATGGTGAAATGGTGGTGGTAGCAACTAGAATGGTTGTGGTTAGGCCAAAATACCCGATAACCCGATCAGCCGATCCTTTCGAACCGAAAATTGACGGATAATACTTATATCAGGTCGGTTTCGGAAGAAAATATAGACTAACCCATAAAATCGGTTCGGCTTGCGGATACCTCAAGTCCAAAACCCGAAAAAACCGACCCGTCCGAATAATATATAATAATAATATAAAAAATATATATACAACCTAACCTAAACCTCCACTGTGTCAATCTCTCTTCCGCCGCTTCTCTCCTCTCTTTTCTCAAACCAAAAAAACCCTCTTTTTCTTCTTCTATTCTTCATCCATGACTAACCAAAAAAAATAATTCCTAATGCATGGATGAATCGACCAGTCGACCACAGAATGACATCAATGATCGAGTAGAACATCTCAACGCTGTCAAGCAGATCTGAAGACTCAAGAACTATAGAACAAATCTCAACCCCATGGAACAGATCTCAACCCTATCGAACATATCTCAACCATATTTTCTTTGACTAGTAAATCTCTCTTTCATTATCTCTAATTATCCATCTCTTTGAATACATTTTTTTTTTGTCTTCAAAGTCACTGCTCGAAAGCAGTGACTTTTTTTTTGTGCTTGAAACTCACTGCTGGGTCTTGAAACTCACTGTCATCATTTTTTTTTTCTTTTTTCTCCTTACTCCCTAATTTCTTATACATATTTTCTGAATACATTTATTTTGTTTTTGGGTCTTGAAACTCACTGCTTGAAAGCAGTGAGAAACTCACTGCCTGAAACTATGAAAGCAGTGAGAAACTCACTGCCATCAAAATTTTTTTCCTTTTTAGCATTTTTTTTTACTTGCTCTCTAATTTTTTTAAAACATTTTTTGAATGCATTTTTTGAGCTTAATTCTGGGCTTGAAAAGGATGTTTTAAATCCAATTTTAGTTTATACACTTACTAGACAATTTAACTGGGCTTGGGCTTAAAAAATTTTAGGTTTATAATAGAATTTAAGCCGACCCATAAACCGACCGACATTCAAGGTCGGTTATCGGTTCAGTTGATATTATAGTTTATACACTTATCGGTTATCGGTTGAGGTTATCGGTTATCGGTTCAGTGTATTTTAGTTTATACACTTATCGGTTATCGGTTGAGCTTAACTGTTGTTGTCGTTGTTCGGTTTTTTTTCTACTTCCGTGTATAATCGGATCGGCTGGCGGAAGTGGTCACTTCCGACCCTAACTGTCGGTTGAACACCCCCAGTTGTGGTAGCAATAATCGCAACGACAACAACAATGTGCTGATAATAACAGCGACAGTGGTGGGTGCTTGCGACAATTAACAATGGGGTGACCAATAACAACGACAACAACATTGTGCTGATAATAACAGCGACAGTGGTGGGTGCTTGCGACAATTAACAATGGGGTGACCAATAACAAGTGATGAATGGTGAGTGTTCAAAAGATGGTGTGTAAAATAAAACGATATCAAATTGAGAGTAAATTTGATCATTATAAAAAAATTTGAACATTTAAGATTAAATCCTTCTTAACTAACATTTTAATATTAAATCATAAATAGGCTCCACGGATCAGTCTTACCATCAAACAATTTCGTCTTAATGCTCCAGTTCCAATGACTATGAACCGCAAGCTTCAACTGACAAGGCAGAAGTGTTGCAAATAAAACATAACAAACTAGAAAGAGGAAGAAATATCTCAGACATCCAAGGAAGAATTGAAGCAGCACTAGCTCTCAAGCCTGGCGAAGGCGAAAGCTCTTAGGCGGCCACTGCGAATGTTTTCGAGAAACAAGCCTTTGGATTTATCATCATCAACACGAGTTCAAAACTGAAACCAACAACACGACACAGCACTTGAACATTCAAAACACAAATTGAACATAAAAACATATTTAAAACTGTTAAAATAAATGGAAAATGCCATTAAGAACGCAATTTTAACATTTTCAGCAAATGGGCACAGCCTCAGACATCCAAGGAAGGATTAAAGCAGGCAGCAGCAGCAGAATAACCTCCCGAGGAAAAACAATACTTACACGGACACAATTTAACCAAGTAATAGATTCATAACGGAATAAAAACAGCAAATTACTATTCATCGTAAAATAAGTAAAAAAAAGGCAATAGAAAAAAAAAAGTTAAATTGATTTTTGTAGACAATAGACACAGCCTCAGACATCCAAGGAAGGATTAAACCAGCACAATCTCTCAAGCCCGGCGAAGGCGAAAGATCTTAGTCGGCCACTGCGAATGTTTAGAGAAACAAGCCTTTGGATTTGTCATCATCGACGTGTAAATCAATTACTCAGAACAAAACAACAGTGAACAAATTGGGGGAAAAGGGGTAACTCAAAATCCCAAATTATTCCCGCAGATTGAAATTTTCCATCCTCAAATGATCAGCAAACACAAATCTTGGACGCTGACAAAGTGAAAGGGACGGATGAAAATTGCATTTCAGGGACTTGATCTTCCCTGAAGCAATTCAGATATGCTAAAGGGGCAAACGTCAAAAGTCCCAAAAACAACCTATTTCAAATAAAAAACACACACAATCTCGCACTTCACACACATACACAGTATCTCAGACATCCAAGGAAGGAAAAGGCAGCAACATGAGCTCTCAAGCCTGGCGAAGGCGAAAGCTCGATCAGGCGGCCACTGCGAATGTTTTTGAGAAACAAGCCTTAGGATTTTCATCATCGACACCAGAATAAGTATTAAATCACAATAAAATATGTTTAAACTTTCAAAAATCATTATCAAAGCCCATATCTAATGAGTGACAAATCTCACACACACGTAAGAATATTCTTATCAACTCTCTCGGATGTTCGCCAGATCTGTTTTCCCGACAATGTGAACCCGTTGGCACAGAGTTCTCTAATACGGCTGTAGACAGATAGGACCGACCGCCAGGGTTTTGAAGATAGACGGATTGAAGAGAAAGGCCAAGAAAGGATTATTATATAGCTGTGGGAGCTAGGGTTTAAGAAAGGAAGAATCTAGATTCTAAGGCCTTGAGGGCGGCACTTTAAATCAGGGCCGTTGATGAGTGAGAGAGGTAAGTAGAAAGGTGTCCGTTTAACAAAAATTCCGGAAAGTAATAAATTTTCTTTTTCGTAACAAAAATTCACATCACTTAAAAAGCTCTATTATTAAAATTAAAATATATTAATACTATTAATTATTTATGTCGAAAAGTACAGCTTAACATGAAATTAAATTAAAATTTGAAAAATATTATACCGTATAAAAACACTTTGCAATCTAAATAAACCGTCAATTTAAATTTTTTATTTCATTTTTTTTAATATAAAAAATTAAAATTGATGATACCAAAAATAATTCTAAAATATGAGCTCAGACCTCCAGGTCAGGTCAGGAGCCAAGATAAACGAGCTCAGAGAATCCGAACTCAACCTCATTCAAACGGGGAATTAACAGGAGTAGCGTAGAGGCAGTTGGATAAACAGCAAGCTCTCCAAGAAAAAAGATGGAAAGCTAGAGTCAAAACATAAAACTCTCAACTAACCAAGATCCTCTCCCAAAAATCAAGAAAAATCTCAAGGAGGCGAGACAAAGATCTCGGTGTAGATCCCTTAGAAGTAGGAAGTAGCCTATATATATTGAACAGTGTTGTCATTAAAAAAAAGGGAGAGAGAACCCTAGTAGCATGGAGACTATTCTGTAAATCACTCGAGTTATTAATAAAGAGAAGGGAGCAAGAGCCTCCATTAAAGAGTGGACTAGTCAGGCTCTATAGCTTGTGAACCACTATATTTCCTCTGTGTCGCTAACTCCACTCAAAAAATCGACCCTCACCCCCATAAACCATTCTATGAGTAATGCAGCTCTGATCTCTTTTTAATACTAAATTCGTTGACTTTGCTCATCCACCAAAAATTACACCATCAGAAATCAAACTAATCTCTATTATTTTTTAGAAATTTTGATAGAGTATCCTTTAAAAATAGGAGTTCAAAAAAATCTAAATTTGTCTACAGAATTTACAATGCATAACAATTATCATAATATACTATACCACCATAATTCAATTCTATTTCCCCCAAAAATCAGTATTTCATAATAACGACCAAAATAACTATCAATTCACATGAAACCAAACATTTCTTCATAACCATATGTAATTAGTTCGCCATACTAAACATGTAACATACAAACTGCGCACAATAACATTCAACAATTAACATATCGTATTTCAACAATTAAAAAATGAAATTGAAGACCAATTGCAACCAAAAATGATGTTGTTCCAATTTATCATGTATATCATACCAATAGTAAAATTTATCAAATTTATAGTAACAATTCAACCCACCATCCAAATCAGAACCATCAACCACATTGCAATAAATTTATCATATTATGAGTTCATGTAGAGATTAAGATATAACTCAATCTCTGTGACTATATAACTCCACCAGATTAATATTGAACCCATAAATTTAATATAGATTTCCCTAAAGACATAATCTTGAACAATATCAACTTATGCACAATACAATTTATATAATAAACTTAGTAATTTATATCATTATCAAGTAAACAAAAAAACATTAAACAAAATAATTTACTGAAGTTGAACATTATAGTTTTTAAATACAATGCAATTCAATTTTTTTTTTAACGTTATGCAATTTAGTTCACAAAACATAAAATACAAGAAAAATCTTAAACGAAACAGTTACCTCACATCTGCAATACTACTTTGTATAATCGTCGACTAATAAGGGAACAAGTGGACAAATCCTATAAAATTCAATAATCACTGTATATTATATAATCATCTCCATATAAATAAAATTAGTACAATTTATCTATTTTTTTATAAAAAAAAGTCAAAATATTTGGCGTGCAACTCACACATGCACCAACTAGTAATAACAAAAGTCAGAGTCACATGTTATACACACAAGTCCAACCTAAGAAATTAGGATAAAGTTGTCTTGCACAAAAGCCAGATTTTAAATCTTTGATCATTTTAATTTTAACCAAAATCTTCTAAATCGAGAACATTAGTGAACCTATTAATCTCGTGTTGCACATATCTTGAAAGCATTGAACTGGAATAAGATGACGTCTTGGGGTAATCCTTACTCTACTGATACTTAATCCAGTTAAGACGATGTAATACTTGACTTGAAATTGATTCAGCACACTGATTCTACTCTTTTATATGCATTAATCGACCACACTTTACACAGCCACCAAGTCAATTTGCTCATCAACGTTTGGCAAATGAACTTTTTTCGTACAGAGGTTTTTCTTGACTACTAAAAATTTTTAACTTTCTCACCACCCTTGTTTTTGCTATGATCAAATAGTGTATATCTTTCGAAAGAATACGTAAAATACCTAAAATAAACAGAAAAAAAAATCATCCATTTTTTTGAAAGAAATTTTGAAAAATATTAACTAAAATTTAAAAAAGACTCACTATCCAGTTCTTTAACGGCTGTCAGTCACAAAGATGACTATAAATTTTTCCCCAGTTTAAATTTAACATTGTCCTCAATGTATGACATTATAAAGTAAAATTATAAACAATTGTTAATAAGATCTGGAGGCAAGACAAATCCATATTGCAAAATTCTAATCTGTAAAAGCAAACATTAATCAGTTACTACTACTATTTACAATCAAACACTTATAAAGATTTTTCAAGGCACATATTATGGTTTCATTAACTGAATGAAATCCACATTTTGAACAAATCCATCATGATATTTTTGACCATTCAATTTAAAAACACTTTCAATTAATGGATTCTCAATTTTGGATTTGGCAATCTTTGCATTTTCATATGCTTCATTTCTTAATTCTTCCAATTCATTAATCTAAAATTTGTGGGATGCATTTGCATTGTCAATATAAAAAAAAATATCATTTTGATTGCCTAGTATGCTCGATGTTCCAATTCCACAAGCAAGTGTCATAGTTATTGGCATGGGAAATTCTGAATTTAGACAAAATATTTTCTTTTAAAAACCTAATCACTGTGCATTTAGAAACATAATCGATGACAACCAAAATGTATAGATATCCAAAGGATGGGGGAAATAGTCCTATAAAATTAATGCCCCAACAATCAGAAATTTCAATAATCAAGATGGGTTTTAAAGGCATCATGTTTCTTTTTAAAATATTTCTCATTCTTTGACATCTGTCACAATTTGTCACAATTTAGACAAAAGAAATGTACATCTTTAAAAATACTGGACCAATAAAATTCACATTGCAAAATTTTAACAACAGTTTCTTTTTTTTTTTTTGGAAGAAAAGTGCCCTCCACAAGCTTTAGTATGGCAAAATGAAATGATCTGGCCTATTTCATGATCAGGTACACAACCTCTTATTATCTAATCTTTATAATACTTAAACACATAAGAGTCTTCCTAAAATAAATTATGTACCTCTCTTAAAAATTTCTTCTTGTCGGTCCAGATATAATGAAAAGGAATAGTACATGTGACTAAATAATTAGTTATATCTGCATACAATAAACCCCCATATTCTTATCGTTATATGGTAATGTAATTATGTTTTTGAAATGTTAATATATATAATGATGTATGCATGAACTATTTAGATTGTAAGAGTAGAAATAAAAATTTTAGTTGAGGAAATAGAGTATGTTGTAGAAGTTTGGAAGTATTCTGGAGTGAAAGTACACTTTAGAGAGAATTTGAGTAGAAATGAGTTTTAACACTGCCTTAGTAATTTAATCATAACTTTTTATCTTGATGTCCATTTGAGCTAAAAAAATTACAGTAGATACTTGACTTCCGGGGCTACAAAAGTGTATTTCAAGAAAATTTTTCAAATCGACCTTTAAATAGGTCAAAACTTCACTGAAAGTTCATGTAAAAACTGGGATGACGTTCGAACGTGAAAGTCCATTCAAACGTAAAAGTCCATTTGAATGATTGTTTGTTCCAGTGCTCTTGTTTGATGGAAAAACAAAAGTACTGGGAGCAAGTGACGTTTGAACACCAATGACGTTCGAACGTGAGTAATGAATTAGAACATCATGTTTACGTCGGTTGGACTTCTTTCTCACCCTATAAATACATAGTGCCGCCTCCCTTAGCTCCAATACAACATTTCTAACCTTAGGAAGACTTAAAGAGGAAGAAAGAATGGAAAAACATAAGATCAAGGGAAGATTTTCACCTTGAAGAAGATTAGAACTTCAAGTTTTTCAAGAACACTAAGGAAGAAGAATGTAGGGGTTTTCTTCCGCTCTTATTTATTGATGCTAGGGCTTATATATACATGTTTTGATTCTAAATCTTATATATACGTATTGGAATCCTTGTTTCTTGATATTCTTGTAAATCTTACCATGTTTTGATGGAAGTTATAGCTTGATAGTTATAAAACCTTTGTTCATGACATCCAAACTTTAGTTTTTCAAGAGATATGGATTTTTCTTCTTGATATTCATTTGTTCTTGATTTCAAAACTTAATATTCATTTGTTCTTGATTTCAAAACTTGATATTTTTTTATTCTTGATTTCTAAACTTGATATTTTTTTGTTCTTAATATTTTTTTGTTCTTGATTTTAAAACTGGATATTTATTTGTTCTTGATATCAAAACTTGACATTCATTTGTTCTTGATTCAAAACTCTAGTTCCTCAAGAAGTGTGGATTCCTCTTGATATACCTTTGTCTTGATTCAAAAAACTCTAGTTATTCAAGAAGTGTGGATTTTATCTTGATATTCCTTTGTCTTTATTCAACAAAAACTCTAGTATTTTGTTTGAAACAATTAAATTATATCTTTTGATGATCTCTTGCTTATGTTTCTTGAGTTGTTATATTGAAAAAATACATATGAAATTGGGGATTTTGAGATACTTGTGATTTAAAAATTGGTTAGTATTGCATCTCTTGTATGGTTTGTTGTGATAGACTTGAATTGCCTCTGAGATCTGTCGTAAAGTGTTAGAGGTTAGTTTATTCTAGTGGAGGTGAGATAATTGTCTAACACTTATAGTGAATTGTTGTTTGTGAGAGCAACCACTATTGTTCAGGTAAGTTCGAGGCTAAGGGATGATATACCTTTCCTTGGAAGGATTCGTCAATGCCGTGGGAAACGGTATACGCCCTTCCAAAATTGATTTGTGATTTGGCCCTGCGGAGAATATGATGGGTGAACAAGGTAAAATTATTGTGTAGATTCCTGAGAAGCGACCAACATACCTAAGATACAGATACAATTGGGGATACATATAAATATGATGGGTAATGGAATAAATTGTGTGTTATTGTTTATTATTGTGAAAATGATTTATTATAGGAACTCGTTGGAAATGGTCTATGGTTGAAAATGACTTATTGTTGGGAATTGGTTTTACTCTTCATTTACTTTATTGATATTTCTTAAACTTGAGATCGGTTAAATTGTCATTGTTTTCTTTTAAAAGTTCTATATGATATTTGTGAAATGAGACTAACTTGTTTTATATGTTTCAAAACTTGTTCAAGTTTGGGAGGATTTTGTAATACTCCACATGTTTATATTAATGTAGTAATGTACTTGTGTAGTAATTCTAATATGTATAGTGACAGTAAGAATAAAAACTAGAGATGTAAATTGATAAAGAAGTTTAAGTTTCGAAGGTGTGTAAACTGGAGAAGAGGGATTATGGAAGTTTCTAAGTAGTTTTAGGTCAACATAAGTTCTCCATTGAATCCGTAAGGTCGAAAAACATTGAGAGAGGTAATATGGAGTGTGTTGGAAGCTAAGAAGTATTCCAGAGTGAAAACACACTTAGAGAGAATTTTGGTAAAAAGGAATCTTGGACACTTCTTAGTATTTTGGCCATAACTTTTTATCTTTATGTCCAATTGATCTGAAATTTTGACAGTAGATAGTAGACATACAAGGCTACAAAAAATGTATATAATGAAAAATTTTCAATTAGACCTCTAAATGGGTCAAAACTGCCTTGGAAGTTGAAATAAAAATCTGTCCACCAAACCGAACCGGTACGCCCGAAAGTAAAGCCGCTATTCTGAACAGTAAATGTCAGGTTTTGGCTCAAAACTTAGCACTATAAACACCCTCAAACTTTTTTTTAGCCTCATTACTCCATCCTAACCTTAGAAACACTTAGAGAGAAAGAAAGGAAGAGAGAAACTCAAGATCAAAGGGGAATAACACAAGATTTAAGGGTGATTCAAGATTCAAGCCCTACATTTCAAGAACAAAAGGTAGGAATTTTCTTTCATTCACTTACATTGAGGATAGGGTTATTTTATATGTATGATTTTGACTCCTAATCATATGTATTTGCTATAGGTTCTTTAATTCTTGGTTCTCTTGCAATTATTATCATGTTTTACATGAAGTTAGGGTTAATACCCATTTTTCTTGATTCAAAAACCTAAATTTCAAGGGTAGTGGATTCCCCTATTAAATTCTTCATTTATTGTTGATGTGAGAACCTTAGAACTTTGTGTTGAGTGATAAAATAATATTGTGGTTGATCTCTTGCAATTTTCTTAGTTGGTTATTGAAAATGTCACATGCTTAAATTAGAAATTTTTGGGATATTCTTATAAATGGAGGAAATGGGTTTGACATTGTATCTCTTATAAATATGGGATGACCATGGGTGGCCTTTGACTAGATATCGTAGGGTGGGTAGATGTTGTGCTTGCTCCGTGTGGGTTGGCCTTTTTCCTACCACTCGTAGTGGGGTTGATGCCTTGCGAAGACCAAACTACTATTCACTCACGGGTGCCGTGTATGGGGATTAGTATACTATGTCTGGGTTAGATTCGTTATTGTCAGTGCATTGGTATAGGACAATGTAATCGGTAGACGCCCTTCCCGAAGTTTGATATCCTTGCGAGAATTTGTGTGTGTGTGGGCCTAGATATTACTCAATGTGTCGATTCATGGGGATTGCCTTACATCATAGTGGAGATACATGTTTCTAAGGTTGATATGAAGGTAGTTGTTGGTAATTGTTCATTCTACCAGATACGGTTTCTACAAGAGTTTTGGGAAGTATGGGATTCCGCAAGAACTTGTAAGAAACGGTTTATGGTAGAATATATTATTAATTGTGTATTGGTTCCATTTATTCCTCAAATTACCGTTGTTATCTAAACTTGAGATCTATTTTGGAAATGTCCTTATTTTATTTCAAAAACTATATATTTTATTTGTGAAATGAGACCGACCGTTTTATATGTTTTCCAAAACCTTGTTTGGGTTTGGAAGAATTTTTCTACAGAGCTTCATGCTCATCCCCTACAGTTAAATATTTTTCAGATCATGTGTCAGAGGAGGAGCTCGGATTTCACGAGCTGAGCCAAGGAGAGGCTTCCTTAGAGGGATACTTGGATCCCGAGTGGGACATCTAGAAATGTAGTTTATTTTTGTGCTAGACTAGAGAATGTATTTACGATTATGCATGGTCTAGTATTTTGTTTATTCCGCTGCTAAGCTTAAGGGTAATTCTTTGGAATGTAAATGTCATGACTTGGCCTATTCTTTTGGAATGATAGTGTGGATAGGATATATGGTGAATGAAAGTTTATTTTATGATGGATAAATGGACCCGGTGTGATCAATAGCTATCTATATGTGGACCCTGTGTAGTCAATTGTAGTATAATTATACAGATTGTGTTTTGGGTAGTGCTCTCCGTACAAAAGAGACTCTGCCCGAATTTTGTTAAAATATCAATGGTTGGTGAATGAAACTTTCTTATTTATGGAGTTATTTAGTGCTCTCATGTAGCGAATGGTGTTTAGAATGTAATGCCGTCCAAGGAGATTTTTGGGGTGTTACAGATTTTCCAACAAAGCTTAGTGCTCACCCCCTACAAATAATATTTATTCTCAAATTTCGGTTTAGAGGAAAAGCTCAGAGTCGATGAGCAAGTAGCTTGGGAAGCTCAATTGGATGGAAGCATGGATCTCGAGGGGAATATCTAGAGTTGCTTTCTTTATGTCCTAGACTAGGAGATGCATTTTGAAATAGTGTATAAATGATATTATGTTTATTCCGCTGCAAGATAATACTTGATTTGTGGGATGTAAATGTCATGGTTTGGCATATTCTTTTGCATGATGCTATAGATATTATGTATGATGAATGAATTTATTTTTATTTATTGATTTCATTAGTTGCTCTCATGATGTGAATGGTTTAATATAGTAATGTCGTCCAAGGTGGATTTTGGGGCGTTACACATACCATGGTACTTCTATTACTGCAAACAATTGCTTATCAGGAAAAGTTTTTTTGGTTGGTATCAACTCTACTTTTGTATCATAATTTAGCCTTGATAAATGATCAGATACCACATTTTTAACTCCTTCCTTGTCTTTCATGATGAGATCAAATTCTTGAAGCAGCAGTATCTATCGTAGGAGATATGGTTTTGCATCTTTCTTGGTAAGTAAATATTTAAAGGCTGCATGATCAGTGAACACAACAATTGATGATCCAACTAAATATGAAAGAAATTTATCCAAAGTAAATACTATAGCAAACAATTCTTTTTCTATGGTAAAGTAATTCATATGTGCATCATTTAAATTTTTATTCGCATAGTAAATCACATAGGGTCTTTTATCTTCCTCTGACCTAAAATAGCACCTATTGTATAGTCACTAACATCACACATTAATTCAAAAGGTAAAGACCAATCAGGAGGTTGTATAATTGGTGCATAAATAAGCATGCTTTTAAGTTTATCAAATGCTGACCAGCATGCATCATTCCACTCAAATGGTACATCTTGACATAGAAGATTACACATTAGTTGCGATATCAAATTAAAATCTTTAATGAATCTTCTATATAATCTTGCATGACCTAGAAAGAATTGAATATCTTTTACAATATTAGGTGGAGAGAAATTGATTATTAAGTTAATTTTGGACTTGTCAACCTCAATTCTTTCTCTCGAAACTACATTTCCTAAAACATTGCCCTGTGTGACTATGAAATGACACTTTTTTCAATTCAAAGCAAGATTTGTTTCCTCACATCTAGTAAGGAATTTTTCAAGATTTTCTAAACATAGCTCAAATGTGTAACACCCCGTATTTTCTTTTTCTATATTTGTATAGATATATCCATAATAAAATATTGTTGTGAATGTGTGGATATGTATAATAAGGGAAGGATAAACCATAT
>CM042190.1:8627438-8638832 GCA_023539305.1 Ilex asprella | reverse complement strand
GATGCCGTAGAGTGTTAGAGGTTAGTCTACCCCAATGGGGGGTGAGATGGTTGCCTAACACTTGTAGTGGGTTGTCATTTGGTAATGCAACCACTATCGTTCACTGGAGTTCGAACAAGGGATAGTATACTTTTCCTAGGAAGGGACTCGTCACTGCCATTGGGATGGTAGACGCCTCTTTCTAAAGTGCTTGTGATTGTGATTGTAATTGGTGGACTAGGTATAATCGTAGGGTAGATTCATGGGAAGCAAACATCATACATGGTACGAGGATGAACCGAAAATACTTGGAAGTTTGCTAAACTAAATTTTTGTGATTCATTTATTTAATTATTGCTACTGTCTAAACTTGAGATCTCTTTTCAAATATCCCTGTTTTATTTCCAAGATTATATATGTTAATTGTGAAATGAGACCGACCGTTTCCATGTTTTTAAAACCTTGTTTGAGTTTGGGAGAAATGTGGCTACAGAGCTTCGTGCTCACCCCCCTACAAATTACATTTTTCAGATGTGGTGCTAGAGGAGGATCTCGGCATCGAAGAGCCGGGGCATTGGGAGGCTCCCCTCGAGGAGAACATGGATCCCGATGTGGACATGTAGAGCAGTAGCTACTTTTGTACTAGACTAGGACATCCTTTGAAATATTGTGTAGTCTAGTTTATTTTGTAAATTTCCGCTGCGCTATAAGAGTAAATTTTTATTGGGAATGTAAATGCCAAAGATGGCATATTCTTTTGGGATATTCATGTAAACATTATGAATCATTGCTTGAAGTCTCATTTATTGATGATTTATCTTAGTGCTCTCATGGTTTGAATGGTTATTGAATGTAATGCCGTCCAGGGTGTATTTTGGGGTGTTACAAAATGAATCTCCATATACGAAAAAATCATCCATAAAAACTTCCAAAAATTATTCCACCATATCGCTAAAACTACTCAACATACAATGTTGAAAAGTGGATTGAGCATTACACAATCCAGATGACATTCTTTTATAAGCAAAAGTGTATAAAGGACATGTAAAATTAGTTTTCTTGTGATCATCTATTGCTATTTCAGTCTAGTTATAGCCGAAGTATCCATCCAATAAACAATAATATGCACGACCGGTTATTCTTTTCAAGACTTGGTCTAGGAATGGTAGGGGAAAATAATCTCTTCTGGTGAGAGAATTCAATTTTCAATAATCAATACACATACGCCAACTAGTAACTGTCCTAATTCATTATTTTGGTTTCTAACGACCATGACACCGGACTTTTTAGGTACTACCTGTGTAGGGTTGACTCATTTACTATCAGATGTAAGATATATAATATTAGCATCTAACAATTTAAGCACTTCAAACCGAATTATTTCTTTCAAGTGTGAGTTTAGTCTTCTTTGGGGCTGTCGGGATGGTTTAGAGCTTTCTTCTAAGTATATACAATGAGTATAGAGAAGAAGACTTATACCCTTTATATCTGCGATCATCCAACCGATTATGATTTGATATTTTTTTATAACTTCTATCAATTATCATTGGTTGAGTTTCATCCTTCCCAAGAAGTCATATTTCAAGTCAGCTGCAAGAGGTTTCAACTCAGGTTTAGGAACTACATCACTCGACACAACAAACTTAGTTCCAGAAGACAATAACTCTTCAAATTTTGGAATTCATGTTTCAATAGTTGACATATCTACAAACTCAACACTATTTACAGACTCTGATGCATGCGACTTTTTCTTTGTACAAACATTTTCAAACAGATCTTGAGTTAATGCAATTTTTCTTTTTCTCTAGGCTGCTTAGCAATATCGAACACATTCAATTCCAATGTCATATTTCTAAATAAAAGTTTCAAATTTCAATTTCTATAATTTATCAATGCATTTGATGTAATTAAGAATGATCGCCCTAAAATGACTGAAATTTGTGTGGAGACATGAAAGACTAGTTATGTATCGAAGACAATAGAATCCACTGGGAAATAAAACTTATCAACATGAACAAGTACATCCTCTTCAAATAAGGCTTGCTAAATCCTAAGTTCCCAATTATGCATGAAACTATAGGACTTTCAGGATCTTTTTACTTTAGAGAGGCCTGGTGTTGAATGATAGCACTAGTCTGTTCAGTTAAGAATGTTCTTTTTTGTACATTGATCCTTCTTTTTACAGTGCAGAGATCTTTTAAAAACTTGGCATAGGATAAGACTTTCTTGACTGTATCCAACAAAGGTACGTTAATCTTTACTCACTTAAAAAACTCAAAGATTTGAGCATGATTGTTCAATGGTTGAGGTTTCTTGACTCATTGAGGAAAAGGTAAAGGAACAGGACCTGATTTTTCTTTTTCATTTAGCATTTCTATTTTCTTTTCAATCAATGGTTCAGACTCAATTAGTTCATTAACAAGGATTGACTCAACTATAGGCTCAAGGGTTTTGGTTTTAATGGGCTTGTCAATCACCTTTCTACTTCTCAATATGGTGATTGCTTGTACTTGACTCAGAGAAGGTTTGGAAGACACGACATTAGCATGGTTTTGACCTTGTAGATGTTTAGTTTGAGATGAGAATTTTTCCTTCTCTGTTGTGTTCAAAGACTTTGTTTATTTGGCTAGATGACTCGTAATATCCTCAATATTCTATGAATTTTGATCTTTGAAATCATTGAATGCATGGGTAGACTGAGTATTAAAACTCATTTGACTTTGAATGAATTGGTTCATGATGTCCTCTAAACTCCTCTTATGTGGAGGTTGATAAGGCTTATATAGCTGCTGAGTCTAGGATTGTGGTGAACATGGTGGCTGACTCACAGCTGTATATTTTTCTAGCTGAAATTTGGGTGATTTTGCCACCCTAGGTTATAGGTTTTCAGAATAGGGGATTAGAATAAGGCTTATTAAAGTTTGAAAGAACATTTGTTTGTTCTATCAAGAACTCTTTGAATGCTAGAATGGTGGGACATTCTCCCTTGGGATGTCCTAATAATGCATAGATTCCACACAATTGATTAGTAGGTGACACAACAGATACTTCCTTGAATTTTTTCATCTTTAGAATTTCAAGCTTTCGAGACAAAGTAGTCATTTTGGCCCTTAGGTCATCATCTTCTTTTAACACGTATTTCCCTCCTTGGGACTCGGATGGCTTGGTGTCAACAATATTTGGCGAGGCCAAGTCCTACATTTGGGAACTCTAAAAAATAGTATCAAAAAACTCAAATTCCTCGTCGAGATTCTCACTCGTGAATTCTCCCTAGGCCTTCATTTCAACAAACTGACACATCGCAGATGGAAGCGCATCAAAGAAAAAACCAACTAAAGTTCAACTCTCAAATGCATGATGTGGGCAAGCTTGGAGAAGATCCTTAAATCTCTTCCAACATTGATAAAAAATTTCTCTTTCTATCTTAGAAAAATCATGATTTGACGTATCAATGCATTTGTACAATGTACTGGAAAAAACTTTGGAAAAATTTGGTTTGCAAAACTTGCCAACTTGGAATGGATTGAGATTTCAAATAATTTAGCCACTATTTAGCTTTATCCTTCAAAGAGAAAGGAAAAAATTTCAACTGGGTCATTTCAGAATTATCTTGCAATGCACCACCAGGGGTGGTTTAAGGCAATTGGAGGCCTAAAGAGAAAATACTAAATGAGGTTATTTTTATTTTTAATATTATTTTTAAAAAAAATTAATTTATTTTCAATTTATTATATAAGAGAGAGACCGACGAAGAATGACGTGCTAGTGTTACTGAAAAGAATATTTTAACTTTTATTTTTATTTTTTATCAGAAAGAGTGTTTAATTTTAATTTTTTTTAATACTTTGTACTAATTTTTACATAGCGAGAGAGAGTAGAGGTAAATATGAGTTGACTTTTCAATACTTTTTATTTTTTCAACTTATGATTTTTAGATTTCTAATGTTATGAATTGAATCATGGACCTAAATTATTACAATAAAAATGTTGATTGTACTTAATATTTTGGGGCCTTTTTTTTAGAGTTTAAAATTTAAAGGATTTAATTTTTTTATGCGTTAGTAATGTACCTAAAAATTTGAGGCCTTCTAAAAAATTGGGGCCGAAAGCGCATGCTTTTTTTTTTAATGCAGTAGAGTCGGCCCTGTGCACCACACTTCCTCAAATTCCTTCATATGCACGTAAGGGTTTTCACACTCAAGACCATGAAACTATGGTAAAAGTTGTTTTGTCCCTACTTTAGTGGAAAAAGCAAAACATGAAGGGACATTGGTGCATATGGGATGCAAATATTCTCTTAAAGTGTAAACCCCCCACATGTTTAGAAGTGATTGGATGATAAATTGATTAGTATTTAACTATATGTAATGGTGTAGAAATGAAACTCATGAATTATAAATGTAGAAAATACTAATATTGTAAAATAATAATTAAAGTCAGTTTAGCTAGTAAATATATGAAATAACTTATAAAAGAACTTCTATCAACTATAGTTGGGGTACAAATGTATGTTGTGTACGTTTGGATTGGCTTTGGAAGGGTTTAGGATTGATTGAAAATGAAAAATGGAGGAAAAAGACAAAACTGGGCAAAACCGTACCGGTACTGTGTACTGGTACGGCCGAAAGAAGTCTGAAACTTTAAGGTCGCGATTTTAGCCTGATTTTTGTCCTATAAATACATTATGATGTCTTCTTTGACTCCATTTTGGCCCCTCTAACCTTAGAAAACCTAAGAGAGGAAGAAAGGAAGAGAAGAGAGGAAGAAAGGAAGAGAAAAACAAGAGTTTAAAGGGGTGATTCAAGATAAAAACCTAGCTTTCAAGAATACAAGGTAAGAGATTTCTTCTCTTTCTCTTTCATTGAGATTAGGGTTTAGGTATATATGTACGTTTTGCTATAAATGTGATATATATGATATAAAATCATCACCTCTTAGTCTTTTTGACAAAGAATACATGTTTTTTTATCAAAGTTAGGGTTGAATACCCATGAAATCCCTTTTTGTATTACAAAACCCTAGTTTTTGGAGAGTGATGGATTTTCTTCTTAAATTCTTCCTTTATTATTGATGTTGGAACCATAGAACTTTGTGTGGAATACTAAATGATTTGGGTTGTGATCTCTTGTATTTTTCATACTTGGTTAGTGGAATTGTTACATGATGAATTTGGGAATTTTGTTAATACTTTAGAATTTGTTAATCAATGGAGAGTATGTTGGTTTCCTTATTGTATGGTTGTTGTAACGGACTTGAATTGCCTTCAAGAAATGTCATAGAGTGTTAGAGGTTAGTTTATCCCAGTGGGGGTGAGATGGTTGTCTAACACTTGTAGTGGGTTGTTATTTGATAATGCAACTACTGTCGTTCACAGGAATTCGAACTAGGGTTGGTATACCTTTCCTGGGAAGGGACTCGTCACTGCCATTGGTATGGTAGACGCCATTTCCCAAAGTGCTTGTGATTTGATTATTATTGGTGAACTAGGTATAGTCGTTGGATAAATTCATGGGAAGCACTCAGTATACATAGCACGAGGATGAACCAATATACATGAGATTTTTAACTATTGTTTATTGTTGTGGAAGTGGTTTCTACAAGAACTTGTTGGACATGATTTATGTTTTAGAAATATACTTTATTGCTTTCATATAATTCTTGCTATTGTATAAACCTGAGATCTTTCTAAATGTCCTTGTTTTATTTCAAAAAAATTGATATATGATATTTGCAAAAAGGAGACTAACCGATTTTTATATGTTTTCTAAACCTTGTTAGAGTTTGGGAAGATTTTGCTACAGAGCTTCGTGCTCATCCCCTACAATTAAACTTCTTTCAGATTATACTCTTGAGGAGGAGTTGGGAGTCGAGGAGACTATATACTGTGAGACTCTGCTAGACGGGAGTGTGGATCCCGAGGTGGATGCTTAGAGCGACACATTCTTTTGTACTAGACTAGGATATTCTTTTGAAACAATGTAAAGTCTAGTTTACTTTTGTTATATTCCACTGCACTACATTAGTTAATCTCTGAAATGTAAAGGCCAAGATGGACCTATTCTTTTGGAACAAGGTTGTAAACATTGTACATATATATGATGAATGGAAAATTTCTTATTGGTGTATTTATTTTAGTGCTCTGATTATGTAAATGGTTTTAGAATATAATGCCGTCCATTTGAGGCGTTACATAAAGGCATGATATTTTGAATTACCTCTTGTTGCATTCGATTATTGTTGGTCAAGCTTAACTCAACAATGTCCGAAAATGCTTGTGACAATGAAGATGACAAAAACGAGGGGCTAGATTGATTTACAGACCCTACTGATGACTTAACAAACATAAACAATCAAAATAAAACAAACAATATATACACATATAATACAAACTAGACAACTTCCCTATTCGTTTTGAAATTATTGTAACTCCTCGACAACGGCGCCAAAATTCTTGATCAGACCTGAATTAAATCATACACCCAAGTATAAGTGGTTAAATTATTTTATTTCTCAGTTTCAGTCCGAGTTCAAACCCACAGGTTGCTAACTGTTGGTAAACAGAACTAGGTAAAAATTGTTGTGTGTATAGTGTGCAATGGAATAGCTTGTGATGTGAGCTTAGAGTTATCAAATAAACACTTAACTAAAACTTGGGATAACAATGATAAAAAATACTCTTTAGTTCAGGGATCCAACATGCTTTATACTGTTTATTTATGATAATTAACTCCCATTTTACTGAAAAGTCAACCGGTATTTTTGATGTATATAGAAAAATATCACGTCAACTAGTTAAGTTAGCCAGAAGGTCTATGTACCATGAAACAATAACCCTAGTAAACTCAAAAGTGAACTATTCAAATGGTTTACTCTAACTATTCAATTGGCAGGTTAATGATTCAATGATGATGGAGTTTCGATTTATGCATTTAATCAAAAACATTGGCTATGATAAGATTTAACCCGTCTATAACTAATCTCCCAATCATTACATAAATTCCAACTACATGTATCATCGTATCATGTATGAAGTACATAATAATTATAGATAGAATGGTCTATAGCATTAAGTTATGCTCGGTGTTCATAACCATGAGCATATTATAATAGTAATCATCCATCAATTATGGGAGATATAAACATTGAAGCATAACTAAAACATCAGAATTTCCATAACTTAAACAATATCATACATACATTCACCCTTCACTGAAGAGTATTAATAGACTACTTATATCTCATAGCTAAAGACGAGCAACAATAGTGAGATGATCCCATTACAACTGAAAATAAAATACAACAAAGTTCAGCCCCGAGGAATAGCTGAAACACTACCACTCTTATTACCAGTCAAGGTACAAAAGTGGGAAAGGTTCAACCCTCCAAGTAAAAAGGATAAATAGAAATGTAGAAGTAGAGAAAATTCTGACTAAGAAGTGATTAGGGCAAGGCTTCACTCTTTCTTTCTCTTCTTTCTTTTCTCTTGCTCTAGACTGAATTCTCGGTGAATCCTTGAAAAATGGGTAGAACGGGCTATTTATAAGCACCAGAAGAAGGAGGTAAGGCGACAGACATCCAAGCTGACCAATGGGAGGATTTTGTTGTTTAATTGGACCAATGGAAGGAGAGGAATGAGAAAGGCAGTTGAAGCACCGTCCGGACGTCACCACCACCGCCCGGACGGTGGCAACTCTCGAGTTTTTTTTGCCTTGGCAACCTCCTTGTTTGACTTATTGACTTCTTAACTGCACTTGCTTCCCTTTCTTCATTCAGCTGCTACACTTTTATCCCCTTAAACTTCCATAATTATTCTTGAGACCCTGTAAAATATACAAAGTACTCATTAACCCTAATATGTTATAACTTAATTACTTTAACCTAATTTACGCACACAATTAACCTTAAATCCTAATTAATTTACATGTTTTTTTAGGGTTAATCAGTTATTGTCCAACCAATAGCACTTTGATGATTTTTTATGATCCTTATCAATAAAATTTCTTAAGACTCTAGCAACTTTGAAGATATTACTACTTGGTAAGTTTCAACCTCCTTCAAGAAGACATATTTCAAGTCAGTTAGAAGAGATTTTAACTCTTACTTGGGAGCCATGACACTAGATTTGACAGACTTTGTTCCATTGATAATTTTGCAAATTTTGGAACTCATGTTCCAATGGTAGACATATTTATAATAGACTCACAATTATTTATAGACTCTAACAATGCATGTGACTCTCTTTTATTGCAAGAATTTTTAAACAAACTGAGTCAATGACTCAATGTAGTTTACTTCTTGAAAATCTTCTTCCTCCCTCGACATTTTTGTAATATC
The DNA here is from genome assembly GCA_023539305.1 of Ilex asprella. Taxonomy (NCBI): domain Eukaryota; kingdom Viridiplantae; phylum Streptophyta; class Magnoliopsida; order Aquifoliales; family Aquifoliaceae; genus Ilex; species Ilex asprella. The sequence continues at coordinate 8,630,519 of CM042190.1, read as the reverse complement.
AAACAAATTCAATTCCAATGTCATGTTACTAAATGAGAGTTTCTTGATTCCATTCCTACAATTAATCAAGGCATTAGATGTAATAAGAAATGGTCGGCCTAAAATGACAAGAATTTGTGCAGCAGTATGCAAAACTAGTTGAGTATCCAAAATAATAAAATCCATAGGAAAATAAAACTTATCAACTTGAACAAGAACATTCTCAACAATTCTCCATAGGATTTTCACAAATCGGTCTGGTAATAACAACGGAACATCGGTTGATTTCAATTCAACAAACTCTAACTACTCATAGACTATATATGGGAGCAAATTGACACTTACTCCAAGATCAAGCAAAGCTTGCTCAATTCTGAAGTTTTCGATTATGTATGAAATTGTGGGACTCCTAGGATCTTTGTACTTTTCTGAGGCCTTGTGATGAATGATAACACTGGCTTGTTCAGTCAAAAATGCTATTTTCTATACATTGATTGTCCTTTTCACTGTACACAGGTCTTTCAAAAACTTAGCATATGATATAAATTACTTGATTTCATCCAACAGGAGGATGTTAATCTTCACTTGCTTAAATAATTCAAAATTTCAGCATGATTTTTTATTAGTTGAGGTTTCTTGACTCGTTGAGGAAAAGGTAAAGGAACATGGTTTGAATTGTCTTTTTTGTTAGGCAACTCTACTTCCTTTTGAACAATTAGTGCAAACTCAACTGATTCATTTATAGGAATTGACTCAGCTGCTGGTTCAAGAGTTTTGAGTTTGATGATTTATTAATCACTTTATCACTCCTCGGTGTGGTAATTGCATGGACTTGGCATGGAGAAGGTTCAGAAGATATGAAGTTAGCGTGAGTTTGACTCTGTGGAGGTTTAGGTTAAGATGAGAATTTTCCCTTCTTTGTTTTACTCAAAGATTAGGTCAACTTTGTTAAATGACTCTTAATATCATAGATGTTTTTGTGATGTTTGAGCTTTGAAATCATTGAATGCATGAGTGAACTGTTTGTTGAAGGTCATTTGTGTCTGTATGAATTGGTTCAAAGTATCCTTCATGCTTCTATTTGATGTGGTTAATAAAGCTAATATGGTTGTTGAGTTGAAGGTTATGGTGGAGTTGGACCAAGTTGACGACTCACAAGTTGGGTGTTTCTCCTACTGAAATTTGGATGGTTCCATCATCCTAGGTTGTATGTTTTAGAGTATGGATTGGTGTATGGTTTGTTGAAATTGGAGATGACATTGGTTTGTTTCATTAAAACTTCCTTAAATATGAGAATAGTAGGTCACTCCCCATGGGAAGTCTTGACAATGCACATATTCTGCACACTTGGTCAATAGGAGACAACAGAAAACTTCATTGACATTTTTCATCTTTAGAACCGCTAGCTTTTGAGACAAAGTAATCATTCTGGCTCTCAAGTTATCATCCTCTTTTAACACATATTTCCTTCTCTAGAATGAAAATTGTTTGGTTTTACAATGTTTGGTGAGACCAAGTCCCACATTTGGGAGCACTTAGAAATAGTATCAAAAAACTCGAATGCCTCATAAGGATTCTTTCCCATAAATTCTCTCTGGACCATCATTTCTACAAACTGATGCAATTTAGAGGAAAGGATATCATAAAATAAAATAACTAGAGCCCAACTCTTGAATGCATGATATTGGCAAGCTCAGAGAAGATCATTTAATCTCTCCCAACACTAGTAAAAAGTTTCTCTCTTTCACAAAAAAAATTATGATTTGACGTCATAATGCATTGGTTCGATGTATAGAGAAATATTTCTTGAAAAATTCAGTTTGTAGGACTTGCCAACTTGGAATGGATTGAGGTTTCAAATAATTTAACCACTGTTTAGCTTTATCCTTCAAAGAAAAAAGAAAAAATTTCAACGTGGCTATTTTAAAATTATCTTGTAATGTGATGAGTGAGTTTTATAACTATGAATTGAGTACTTTCGACTTGATGAAATTGTAAGTTTTCAATTATTTTGTATTATTTTTTATTTTTTTTGTGTGTTTTGATGTTATTTGGTTTGAATCATCCTTTAGAAGCAAACAAGATCATTTGGAAGGAAACAAGATCAATTTTGTAAAACCCGAGAAAATTTGAATTTTTTCTAAAAAATGGCAAAATGGTCATTTTACCACTATAATGCAGAATTAAAATAAGTACTCTCTAGAGCTCGTATGACCCAATGGACTTCATCGTTGAATTTGTATCGCAAAATCTAGTCACCCACACTAATTTTGTCGAATTTCAAGATAGTCGGATTTTTTGAGTTTTATGAGAGGACTGGGTGTCGAATGACCTCATAAAGATCCCCAAAAATAAAAATTTTAAAATTTTCTTATAATCAAATTAAATTTTAAGTAAAATTAATTTGAACTTAAACCAGGATGAAATAAATCGTTTCAGGGTGAAAACAGACCCGAAAAAGAGGGGGGCGTGTAGCGCGCTTAGAGCCAAGCTTTTAAAATTATAAATATGGGCTAAATACCTAAAAAATCAAATATTTCCTCTCCATTTCAACTGGTCTTCAACGTGTGGGAGAAAGAGAGAGAAAATGGAGAAAACCAATCTTTTTTCGCTAATTCTCAGAGTTCCGTTGGTCAGATTCTGTCGAGCCAAGACTTAAAGTCGATCACATCGATGAGTGCTACTCGTACGTACCAAAAACAAGAGATTTCACCGAAGATCACTTCAGAGAAATTAAGGTTTTTTAGGCTTGGGAGGTGTTCTTAAAGCTTCTAGCTTTCAATCTATGGTCCAAGAGGTAGGGTTCCTCCTACTTAGGTTTTATTCTTTCCTTTAGAGTTGTTAAATAAGGGTTTGAGGTAGATATTGGTTTAAGATAGATCTATGGTCATGAAATGAGAAATTTGGTTTAAAAATTAATTATATGGAGTTCTAGCTTGAATTTGGTATATGGAAGATACTTGAGCTCATTCTTGTAACTTGGTGAAATTTGGGCATGCAGTGTGTGCTTAGCATGTTTGATGCCATGAAGGTGTTTGATAAAATGTCTTGTGTGATAGAAGTTGTAATTTTGATGTAATTGAAATAACATGTTTGAGTTGT
>CM042190.1:8590726-8627428 GCA_023539305.1 Ilex asprella | reverse complement strand
TGATATATTGCACATAAGGTTGATTTATGTAAGTTATATGCATATGACATAGATTTTCAAGGAATATGATGATATGTGATTGAAATTGCTCATTTAACATTCATTGCATGTTGAGCACGATATTGATATCATATTCATGAGCATAAGTCTTGAGTGTGGGTGTGAGTGTGATGGTTATCGTCAACACCATACTTGGTGATTGACGGAAGGTTTGGAATAGTTGGGTCGAAGGCCTAGCTAAGCCGCATGGTTGCATGTAATTGGGTTGGGGTAGTAAGAAAAGGCTAGAAGATCCCTCAGGTGAACGGCCCGGTAGTTGGGGTATGCACCCCTTGGTTCGGTCCATGAAGTGTATGGGTGTACGCGGAACCCTTGGTAGAAATGCCTGAATTCTATGTGGGTTGATGACCCTTGGTGTAAGTCCATGAACATTCATCCCCAAGAAAAATCCTAGATTGTAAATTTCATTCGATGTGTAATATGGATGACGGGTTCACACACATTGACACTTGCACGTTTTGAGGAGCTGGGAAGAGCTCAGATTGAGTGCATGAATGAGTCTTACCTCATTGCATGGCATATCATAATGAATTCCAACACTTGATTGCATATACTTGATTGGATTTGTTGAGAATGGTTATGTGTTGTATGTGAACATTTCAAGTGCATTTAAGGGGCGAGTAGCCTTTGTAGGGAGTACTCTATTGAGCGTGGTTCACCCTATACAGGACACATTTCAGGTATGGAGTATACGTCGGTGGACGGATCTCATTCGGGCCATCAAGGGTGAAGAAGGGCGGACATGTGGCCTTTAAAACCATATTTTGTAAAACATTGTGAAAGTTATGTATTTGAAATATAAATTCATGTGAATGAATGTAATAGAACTTGTATGTAACAAGTTTTATGTTGGAAACGTTGTTAATCATGTATGGGATGATTTTGGTATACTTTGGGATGGGTTTGAAATAAAAAATGGTCGAAAAAGGCAAAACTGGACAGACAGTACCGGTACTATGTACCGGTATAGTCAACTCTAGAGAGCAAACGGTACCAGTATTGGTACCGGTACACTTTCCTAAATTTTTCATTTTTAAATGTATTTTGTCATGCTTTTGGCCTATGTTTTCTTTCCCTCTAATGATGTAAATGGACCCTAATGTGGTATAATTCAAGGTATATTAGACCTGAGTTGGATCCAATGAATAATTGAACCCGGATTACTTTTATGGGTTATAATCCTGGTTAAGAGAAGCTATCACGTGGTGTTGGGTTAAGCGAAATCTACGCGTGTTTCCGCAGATTAATAAGTTATCAACGGTTAACAAAGGACCCCTGGATTTTGGGGTGCCACAACTTGGTATCAGAGCTTATATATGAATTACCTAGGGCTTGATGGGCATTGGGTCTAGACCATTGCATTCATTGTACATTTCATCTTATGTGCTTTACTTGCTACATGATTATGTGCTATGTGTTATGTGAATTATATGCATGGTGCTATGTATATGAAAAGAGGAACACTAGGTTTAGAAAACATAACCTTATGTTCGGGAAAAATGGATGAACGGGATAGTTCATAGTGTAAATGTCTACTATTGGGTGACATATGCACTATTAGTGAGACGATGAGAAAATTCTCAAATTTTACCCTATCTTAGGATACTATGTGAGACTATATTGTTATTTTACCTGTGTGTAGATGGCAAATAGAGGGAGAGGATGCTGAGACGATTGGTGGAACAACCAACCACCACCGGCCTTTGATCACCAAGCCTTTGTAGAGGCTATTGGTGAGGCGACAACTACTATAGAATAGGCCAGTGCTGCAGCGACTTCTATTGCACAGACTAGTGTGGCAGCCACAGACACATTTTGTTCCTCCCTACCTCACCATAGACCAAGGGAGCCCGTACCAGTTTCAGGGTGCTGCACAAGCACCTACCACTTTCCAAGTGGGGACTCCGCAGGCAGGCCAGATGGGTCAAGGCATGGGTCGAGACCGAGGACAAAGCTCACAAGCCGAGACTTCTGGGACCCAGGGGTGTGTCTACGCCATCACACCTCAGACTGAGCCAGCAGATCAGCTGGTTATCCAAGGTACATTTCTACTCTCTCGCTTATGGGCAAGGATATTATTTGACTCTAGTGCATCTCATTCTTTATTTTTGCATCTTGTGTGAAAGATTGGAGTTTAGAGGTTAAAACCTTGAAAGAGCCATTGTATGTGCCCTAGGAGCTCGGGTGAGTGTTGATCAGATATGTTAGGGTTATAAGTTAGAGATCTCGAAGATTCTACTCACCGTGGACCTTAGGGTCATGGACATGTTAGAGTTTGATGTTATCCTTGGTATGGATTGGTTGACGGCACATCGTGTCGTTATTGATTGAGATCGTAAAAAGGTCACCGCTTATACACCTAAGGGTGTTTGTTTCAAATTCCAGCAGGAAAAACATGAAGTTTTACCTTAAGCAGTGCATGACTCCCGTTGGCATGGACAGTTGATGGGTTGGCTAACAAGTCTTACCTTAGAGGACGAGATGAGACAAGAGTTGAATTTACCACGGGTGGTTTATGAGTATGATGATATTTTTTCGGATGAACCACTGGGATTACCTCCACATAGGGATGTAGACTTCACCGTTGAGTTGTATCACAGTACATCGCCTATTTCTATGACTCCACATAGAATGGCGCCTACTGAGTTGCAAAAACTCAAGGTCCAATTGTAGGAATTGTTGGACAGGGGGTTCATTAGACCGAGTACCTCATCTTTGGGCGCTCTGGTGTTATTTGCAAAGAAGAAGGACAAGACCCTTCGACTATGCATAGATTATCGACAATTGAATAGGGTTACTATCAAGAATAGGTACCCTTTGCCGATGATTGACGACTTGTTTGATCAACTGAGAGGGGCACAGGTTTACTCTAAGATAGATCTTTGCACTGGTTACTATCAGTTAAGGGTTAGGGAGGCAGATATCCCTAAGATGACGTTTAGGACGCGGTATGGGCATTTCGAGTTTACTGTCATGCCTTTTGGATTGACGAATACCCCAACGGCATTTTTGGATCTCATGCATAGGGTGTTCCAACACTACCTAGATAAATTTGTCATGGTCTTTGTTGATGACATCTTAATCTACTCCAAGTTTGAGGAGGAGCATGAGGGTCACTTGAAGGTTGTTCTCCAAACCTTGAGAAACCACCAGTTGTATGCCAAGTTCAGCAAGTGTAAATTTTGGCTTACTAAGGTGAAATTTTTGAGACATGTGGTGTCAGTTTTGGGTGTATCCGTAGACCCGGAGAAGGTAAAGTCGGTTAAGAATTGGGAGAGGCTGAAGTCGATCTTCGAGATACGCAGTTTCTTGGGATTGACAGGTTACTATCGGAGGTTCATTGTGGACTTCTCTCAATTAGCTGCATCTATGACGAGATTAACCCGGAATGTGGTGAAGTTTGAGTGGAATAATTCTTATGAGAAGGCATTCCAGGAGTTATAGAGGAGGCTTACTTCAGCTCTTATTCTGATAGTTCCAAAAAGGGGACAGAAGTACACAGTGTATTGTGATGCCTCTAAGGACGGACTTGGATGCGTTCTGATGCAGTCCAGGAGGGTAGTGGCTTATAGTTCTCGGCACTTAAAGAACCACGAGCAGAATTACTCCACGCACGACATGGAGTTGGCGGCCATAGTCTTTGCCTTAAAGGCTTGGCGCCACTATCTGTATGGTGAGCAGTTCGAGGTGTTTTCGAACCACAAAGTCTAAAATACATCTTTACACAGCAGGACCTCAACATGAGTCAACGCAGGTGAATGGAGAACCTAAAGGACTGTAACGCCCTAAATACCACCCTAGACGACATTACATTCTAAAACCATTTACATCATGAGAGCACTAAAATAATCCATTAATAAATAACACTTCATAAAGTCATCCATATAATTTACAAAATTATTCCAAAAAAATAGACCCATCTTGGCCTTTACATTTCAAAAATCAATTAATGTAGTACATCGAAAATAACAAAAGAAAACTAGACTTTGCAAGGTTCAAAATGAATATCCTAGTCCAGAACAAAAGAAAGTGTCGCTCTAGAAGTCCACCTCGGGATCCACGCTCTCATCCGTCGGAGTCTCCCAGTGTGCGGGCTCCTCGACTCCCAGCTCTTCCTCGAGAGGATAATTTGAAAAGGTTGTTAAGTAGGGGGTGAGCACGAAACTATGTAGGAAAATTCTTCCAAACACGAACATGGTTTAGAAAAGCATATAAAAGCGGTTGGTCTCCTTGTACAAATAGCATATGTAATTTTTGAAATAAAGCACTAAAATTTGAAATATTTCTCAAGTTTACGAACAACAATAAAATTAAACTGAAGCGTGTAACCAATTACCAACAATGAGCCATAATATTTCTAAAAGTAAACCAATAACCCACACATTATATAATATTGTCCTCTTTGGCATGAGCATCCTTACAAGGAACCTCTCACCGTCAAGGTTTTGTTTCTCAAGCATCCTTACAAAGAACCTCCCGAGAAGACCACACATTATCCTCTTTTAACATGAGCATCCTTACAAGGAACCTTTCACCCTCAAGGTGCTATTTCTCAAGCATCCTTACAAGAAACCTCTTGAGAAGGAATAAGTATCCTTACGAGGAACCTCTTACTCATGTTCGTCCAAACAACCATACAAGATATACAATACCAATTATTTTCTCAAATATCCAACAATTCCACAAGTCCCTAATTTACCAGCAAATTCTAAGATAAATCCTCAATTCTCACAAGTGATATTTTCAATACCAAATTTAAGAAAAGGTACAAGAGATCATCCACAATTTTATTTCAACACCAAACACTAGAGTTTTCAAAACCAAAATTAAGTGAAGATAGAGAGAGAAAAACTAGGGTTTTGATGGCTCCAAAACCATCACTTTGTTCAAAACATGATTAAGTTTGCAAAAACATCAAGAAACAAGGAACCCATAGCAAATACATATCATTAAGAGTCAAAACTTACGTATATAATAACTCTAACCTCAATGAACAAGAATGGAAGAAAATCCCTACCTTGATGTCTTGAAGGACTAGGGTTTTGATCTTGAATTAACCCTTAAATCTCTTGTCTTCCCATTTGATCTTGTGTTTCTCTCTTTCTCACTTCCTCTCTAAGGTTTTCTAGGGTTAGAAGTGGTGAAATGAAGGCTAATGAGGCATCATTATGTATTTATAGTAGAAGGGGACCGATTGTCCGAGACTTAAAAATTTTGAATTTTTATAGCAACTACCGGTAGTTCGGATATGTTGAATAATCAACTACTTGTTGACTACCGGTAGTTCAAGTACACCGGATAATCAACTACCTGTTGACTACCGGTAGTTCGGGTACACTAGATAATCAACTACCTATTGACTACTGGTAGTTCGGGTACACTAGGTAATTTTTTTACCAGTAGTTACTACCCAGATTTACCTACTTCACCTGTTTTTGATTTCCAATCGATTCCTAACCCTTACAAAACCATCTCATACATGTTTAACAAGGTTTTTCACATAAATCTTGATACCTACAAGTTCTATTGAGAATGTTTTCAAATATTTACAAGTCCAAAACTAAATTTTAGCTAAATATTTATGATTATCAACCTTAACACTTACAAAATATTAAATCACACTAATGATTTGTCTAACTCGTATTTATTTCTATTTTTCAAATCTATAGGATTTATGCATACCTCATCACCTATACTATCATTTAAAAATTAATTAATAAACAATTATATCACAATATGAATATAAACATGTGAGGGTTTACAAGGACTATGACTTCACTTTGTATTACCATCCCGGTAAGGCAAATGTGGTGGCTGGTGCACTCAACCAGAAGTCACGGGGAGTCTTGGCTAATGTGGCTTCCCGAGAGTGTCAGATACTCGAGACTATGGGACAATTTGGGCTACGCTATACAGGGCAGGCTCAGGGTATTTTGAAAAGTTTGGTGGCTACGCCTTCCCTATTGAGCAGAGTGATCGAGTCCCAAGGGCAGGACACGGAGATATTGTCCATTATGGACCGAGTACGGTTAGGTACGGGTGACGAGGGCTGGGCCATTCGTACATACGGATGGTAGTCTTTGGTATAGAAGAAGGATTGTGGCTCCCTAGTTGGCGAATTTGAGAAAGGAAATCCTTGGAGAGTTTCATTGCTCTCGTTTTGTTGTGCATCCAGGTGGCACGAAAATGTACCATAATCTTCATCTCCAGTATTACTAAAGTGGGATGAAGAAACACATCGGGGATTTTGTTAGTCGATGTCTCACGTGACAGTAAGTAAAAGCGCAGTACCAGAGACAAGCGGGATTACTACTACCTTTGGAGGTAGCTGAATGGAAGTGGAAAGATGTCACAATGGATTTTGTGACTCACTTGCCACGGATATTGGGAGGACATGACGAGGTATGGGTGATAGTGTAACACCCCACCCTCGACATGACATAATATTGTTCGCTTTGGGCCCAATGGCCCTCACGATTTTGGTCCTCCCAATACCCCAAGGAAAGGGCTTACTTATAAAATCCAGCAATTTTTCCATCCCTAAATGATGGGGGATACTAGGATCTCACTATCCACCCCCTCAGTGCTGCACGTCCCTGTGCAGCAGCTCGACAGCTACCTGCCCAACCACTACACGCGAGCATGGTAGGGCCCCGCACTCGATTCAAGCGATAGTCAGCTCTGATACCAATTTGTAACACTCCATCCTCCATGTGACATAATATTGTCTGTTTTGGGCCTACTGGCCCTCACGGTTTTGTTCCTCTTAGTACCCCTAAAAAAAGGTCTTATGCCATGTAAGACGAAGGGCTTACTTATAAACCCAACAACTTTTCTCTTCCTAACTGATGTGGGATACCAGAATCTCACAATCTACCCCCTTAGGGCTACACGTCCCCGTCCAGTAGTTCCCTAGCTACTTGCCCGCCCACTACATGCGAGCACGACAAGGCCCCATACTTGATACAGGCGAGAGTAGGCTTTGATACCAATTTATAACATCCCACCCTCCACATGGCATAATATTGTATGTTTTGGGCTCACTAGCTCTCACGATTTTGTTCATTCTAGTACCCCTAAGAAAAGACCTTATGTCATGTAAGGTGAGGGGCTTACTTATAAACCTAACAAATTTTTCTCCCTAACCGATGTGGGATACTAGGATCTCACAAATAGTAGACCGACTTACAAAGTTGGCACACTTTTTGGCTATGCGGATGACCTTCACATTGGAGGAATTCTGCAGTTTATATGTATAAGAGATTGTCCGGTTGCATAGGATGCCCGTATCTATAGTATCAGATCAGAATTCTAGGTTTACAGCTCATTTTTGGGAGAGTTGTCAACGAGTCATGGGACACAGTTAATGATGAGCACTATTTTTCATCCCTAGATAGATGGTCAAGCGGAAAGAACCATCCAGACTTTAGAGGACATGCTACGGTCATGCATTCTAGATCTCAAGGGTAGATGGGAAGAATATTTACCCTTAGTGGAGTTCACCTACAACAACAATTATCAGGCGAGCATCCAGATGGCACCCTATGAGGCACTATATGGGTGGCCTTGTCGTTCTTTAGCTTGTTGGACGGAGTTAGGAGAGAGACCCTCTATGGGTCTGGAATTGGTTACAGACACATCGGAGACCATGGACTTGATACGAAAGCGTCTTCTTAAGGCTCAGAGCCGGCAGAAGAGCTACGCCGACAAACAACGGTGACATCTAAAATTTGAGGTGGGAGATCATGTTTTCTTGAAGGTGATGCCTAAGAGAGGAGTGGTCAGGTTCTGCAAGCGGGAAAAGCTGTCGCCGAGGTATATCGGGTCGTTCGAGGTTCTCGAGAGGGTAGGTACAATTGCTTATTGGTTGGGGTTACTATCAAATCTATCAAGTGTTCACACGGTATTCCATGTCTCTATGCTCTGAAAGTACACCCTAGATTTAACTCATGTGGTGGATTGGAGCGAGCTTATTGTTGATGCAGATGGGACCTTTGAGGAGGGATCGGTACGTATCATGGATAGCCGGGATCAGGTTTTGTGAGGCAAAACCGTAAGGCTAGTGAAGGTGTTGTGGCAGCACCGATGAGTGGAGGAGGCAACATAGGAGCGTGAGGACACTATACGTACCAATTATCATTTCTTGTTCGATGATGGAGGTACATTCTTTTAGTCATCAATATGAAATGACTGTTGCATATGCATATGGTTGTGTGCATATGTGTGTGTGAACTTCGAGGATGAAATTCTTTCAAGGGGAGAAGAATGTAAAACCCGAAAAAATTAGAATTTTTTTTGAAAAGGGAAAAATGGTCATTTTATCACTATAATGCGAAATTAAAATATGTACTCTCTAGAGCTCGTGTGACACAAAAAACTTTGCCGTTGGATTCGTATTGCAAAATCTAGTCACCCAGGCTAATTTCGTCGAATTTCGAGATAGTCAAATTTTACGCGTTTTACGAGACGACTGAGTGTCAAATGACCTCATAAAGGTCCCCAAAAATAAAAATTTTAAAATTCTCTTATTATTGAATTAAATTTTAAATAAAATTAATTTGAAGTTAAATCAGGAAGAAATAAATCGTTTCAGGGCGATAATGAATCCAAAAAGAGGGGGTGTGTAGCGCGCTTAGAGCCAAGCTTTTAAAATTATAAATAGGAGCTAAATATCTGAAAAATTAGATATTTCCTCTCCATTTCAGCTAGTCTTCAACATGTGGGAGAAAGAGAGAGAAAAGGGAGAAAACCAATCTTTTTACGCTGATTCTCGAAGTTCCGGCGGTCGGATTCCGTTGAACCAAGACTTAAAGTCGATCACATCCACGAGGGCTACACGTACGTACCAAATATAAGAGATTTCACTGAAGATCCAAGGGGAGACTTTGGAGAAATTAAGGTTTTGGGGGCTTGGGAGGTGTTCTTGAAGCTTCTAGCTTTCAATCTACACTCCAAGAGGTAGGGTTCCTTCTACTTAGGTTTTATTCTTTCCTTTGGTGTTGTTAACTAAGGGTTTGACTTAGAAATTGGTCTAAGATAGATCTATGGTCATGAAATGAGAAATTTGGTATAGAAATGAATTATGTCGAGTTCTAGCTTGAATTTGGTATATGGAAGTTACTTGAGCTCATTCTGGTAACTTGGTAAAATTTGGACATGAAGTGTGTGCTTAGCATGTTTGATGCCATGAAGGTGTTTGATAAAAAGCCTTGTGTAATAGAAGTTGTAATTTTGATGTAATTGAAATAACATGTTTGAGTTGTTGTGATATGTGGATATATGCTTGTTGATATATTGCACATAAGGTTGATTTATGTAAGTTATATGCATATGATATAGATTTCCATGGAATATGATGATATGTGATTGAAATTGCTCCTTTGATATTCATTGCATGTTGAACATGATATTGACATCACATTCATGAGCATAAGTCATGAGTGTGAGTGTGAGTGTGAATGGTTGTCGTCAACACCATACTTGGTGGTTGACGGAAGGTTTGGAATAGTTGGGTCGAAGGCCTAGCTAAGCCGCATGGTTGCATGTAATTGGGTTGGAGTAGTAAGAAGAGGCTAGAAGATTCCTCAGGTGAACAGCCCGGTAGTTGGGGTATGTAACCCCTTGGTTTGGTCCATGAAGTGTATGGGTGTACGCGGAACCCTTGGTAGAAGTCCATGAATTCCATGTGGTTTTGTGACCCTTGGTGTAAGTCTATGAACATCCATCCCTAAGAAAAATCCTAGATTGTAAATGTCATTTGATGTGTAACATGGATGACGGGTTCACACACATTGACACTTGTATGTGTTGAGGAGCTAAGAAGGGCTCGGATTGAGTGCATGAATGAGTCTCACCTCATTGCATGGCATATTATAATGAATTTTATCATTTGGTTGCATATACTTGATTGAATTTGTTGAGAATGGTTATGTGTTGTATGTTAACATTTCATGTACATTTAAGGGGGGAGTAGCCTTTGTAAGGAGTACTCTTTTGAGCGTGGCTCACCTATACGAGAAACATTTCAAGTGTGGAGTGTACGCCGGTGGACGGATCTCATTCGGGCCATCAAGGGTGAAGAGGAGCCGACATGTGGCCTTTAAAACCATATTTTGTAAAAACATTGTGAAAGTGATGTATTTGACATATAAATTCATGTGAATGAATGTAATAGAACTTGTAGGGTAACAAGTTTTATGTTGGAAATATTGTAAATCATGTATGGGATGATTTTGGTATGCTTTGGGATGGGTTTGAAATAATAAAAGGTCGAAAAAGGTAAAATTGGACAGACAGTGCCGATATTGTATGCCGGTATAGTAAACTCAAGAGAGCAAACCATACCGGTATGCAGTACCGGTACTGAACCGTATCGGTACCTAGTACCAATACACTTTCCCAATTTTTCAACTTTTTTATGTGTTTTGTCATGCTTTTAGCCTATGTTTCCTTTCCCTCTAATGATGTATATGGACCTTAATGAGATATAATTCAAGGTATATTGGACCTGAGTTGGATCCAATGAATAATTGAACCCAGATTACTTTTTTGGGTTATAATCCCGGTTAAGAGAAGCTATCAAGTGGTGTCGGGTTAAGCGAAATCTAATGGTGATTTCGCGGGTTGATGAGTTATCAACGGTTAACTAATGACCTCCAGATTTTGGGGTGTCCTAAATTTGGAGCCTAATAATTGGATTTTTTAAGGCTAAGCAACAAGGGAGACTTTAGGCTTAAAAAGGGGCAATGCCTTTTTAGCGCAGTTGTGGTTGTGTTGGTTTGGGACGCGAATTATGACTTTTTTTGACCCAAAATTGGACCCTAATGCTACATATATGGTGACACCCAAAATTTCGGGTGTCTGTAATTATCCGGTTGATCACCCATCAACCCGCAGAATACTCATGGATACCGTATAACTCGATACCATGCCTTTATGTTCCATTTACTGGGATCCATACTTTAACAAAATTCAGGCAGAATCTCCTTTGTACGGGAAACTCTACCCAAAACACAACCTATACAATCATACAATCACTTGACCCAACCGAGGTCCATTTATCCATTTTTGATTTCATAGTATCAAATACTACCATAATCATCATTGTTACATACAAATATTCATTCATAAAAGAATAAATATTTCAAAAGAGTCTCATTTACATGCCTTTTTGATATAAAAGAAGTTTTTGTTACAAAAATTATACAAGACCAAAAGTAAATATACACAAGGGACTATAAAGTCAAAATAAGAGCCACAGACTAGCTCTGTCGTCAAAGCGGGCCCATAGCCTCACCTTCAGTGGATGCCTGACCGATACTTGAAAAATGTTCCCATAAAGGGTGAGCCAACGCTCAATAGGATAACACCTATAGAGAATTCCTCTCAACCTAAATGCATATGAAATGTCATATACAACAATCATTTCATGCATTCATTCAAATATGTTTATTATGAACAAATGTCTTAAATCATTTAATGTCATGAGATGAGACTCACGTAAGCAATACCAACACCTAGCCCCATCCCGAGCTCCCACAACACATGCAATGTCATGCGTATGTATCTGGGCATTCCAAGCCCCCCGGGTCATTGGTGTTATATACACTCAATGACTAATTAATTTATTTTCTTGTGTCTTTGTGGGGAGAATCAACAGATCTTCAGGACATCCCACTTGTGACTCCGTTTATGCCGTTACACTTTTCTGGAATTGCACCGCTGGAAAGTGTATAAACCAAGTAAGCGAGTCTTGCACCCGATAGAGAATCTAGCCCTTCTTGCTATCCCTGACACATTTATCCATTTAATTTTCCGTGCCACTCAGCCATACCTTGGTATGACTTTCCTGAGCCCACGATCAACCACCTATGTGGTGATTGATTTCATACCATGCACACACTCCCACCCATGTTAGTGCCCATGAATGTAGTGCAACCCATGCATAATGCAATACAATGTGTAATTGCCTTTGATACCATTTACAATATCCATTACATAATGAATGCAATATAATGACATTTTTAACACAATCTCAAGCATGTTATGTAAGATAATCAACATACTTGTATTCACCTAGGCATTTAAATAAACACCAAGAGGTATAATCAATTTATATAAATAGCATGTTTATTACTTCTAACATGGCAACATGTTTATTAATTCTATAAACATAAGCACAAGTCAACCACAATAATCATATATTAAATAATCATTTAACATACATATTATTTCATAATTACATAACAAGCTAATAATTTTATTAAACTTGATATGTCATTATAACATCAAATTATGCTAATGTACAATTAACATACTTTAAACCACTACAATTAACTTTCACCAAGTCAATCATAATATAATTTTTATTAATTACTAGGCTAATTATAAATCATATATTTGACCCACTAGGTACACTAGTCAAGACCTAACATGTGATATACATCATTAGCCTACCCATTTCATATACCATATTTTAGGTTGAAATTACATCTAAATAGGGAAAACCCTACCTCTCGTAGCGTGAGCCCACGTAGTAGACTCCAAAGAAGGCCCAAATTCAGCTTCCCAAGCCTTAGGTCTAAATTTTTGTACTCGATATTTTTTTTTTGAGAAAAATACGATATTTGGTATCATTGCGTAACTCTCGCTAAGTAGAACAACTTTAATTCTTGGCCCGAAGTGATTAAACGGGTAAATCTTCGCAGATCTGAGAAGGAATGAAGGAGGTCTAACTATTTCTTTTCTTTTCTTTTCTTCTCTCTTTTCTCTCTTTTCTAACTCACTGCCTTGCCGTCTTTGAAGAAGAAAAGTGGAAGACTTTGTCTTCCACTTATATATTCTAACTTTATTTCTTTAAGAATTTACGTTTGTGACCCGTACTTTAACAATTAATTATTATTTTATCCCTTTTATTAGAATTTTATTTATTTTATTATTATTATATATATTTTTTGGATTTTACATATATGCTAGGGTTTGAGTTGGAAAGATATATACTGATTTTAGGGGCTGGTAGCATAAGAAAATCGGACTTGAAGGCAAGAATCAAATATTGAAAAATCGAAACATTGGACTTGATAGATAATTGAAGGCAAGAATCGAAGGAAGCGACACGAAGAAAATCGGACTTGAAGGCTAGAGAGAGATTGAAGATTGCAACTAAGTTTTTATTCTTTTTCTCTTACTTTTAGTTCTTGATTTTTTGAGATGTTGTTTAATTTTAGAATTATGTTTTTCAATTACATTATGAACTAAGTTTTTATTAAGATTTGCAACGGAACCCAATGTCTAGTTAAATTGATCTACTCTCGATTCTAGTTCTATTGATCATATATGAGTTGTTTGTCATATTTTGTGTCTAACATATAATTGTTTGGCCAACAATTAATTTGATAACCTAGATAAAATTGGAAGATGAATTCTTAGTTTAGATCTGAATATGATGACATGTGTCTGGTTGATTCTTCTTAGGATTGAATAGTTGGGTTTGTGTATAGGAAATGAATATGCATATATGTTGTGTGTAACTTTTATGAGAGTTTGAACTTAATGAATATATTCCAACTTATTTTGCATAGGAATATAGTAATTTAATTGGGAGAGATTTGTTTATCTTACTATTAGAAAATGTTTGATAAATAATTTAAAATCTTAGTTAACAACTTATTTTGATCAATTAACTGGAAATAGAGTGAAAATATTTATACGAAGTATTAGGAGAAGTTGCAATATTAAATTCTTTAATCCGTTAAATTCAATCATTGATTATTAAATTTGATTTAGTTTTAAATTAATGAATTCATAGCTTAATTCTAGTTGTTTAAATAAAATCGAATTGATATAAAGTTAGTACTTGAAAGTAAATAACAATAATTCTCCGTGGGAACGATACTCTACTTATCACTTTTTTACTTGTTGATTGTGTATACTTGCACGTAAATTGTCAATACCAAATTCGGATAACATAATGCACCATATACTTCCTCAAAATATTTCATATGCAAACAAGGATTTTCATACTCAAGACCTTGAAACTGTGGTAAAAGTTGTATTGTCATTACTTTGATATTAAAATTTGGAGCATTTGTGGGGAAAAAAACATGATGGACTAGACTAATTTACAGACCCTATTGATGGCTTAGCAGACATAACAACAAAAAGAAATAAATAGTACATATAACACAATCTAGGTAACTTCCTTGTTCTTTTTCATACTATCGTAATACCCCGACAACAGTGCCAAAAACTTGACTTCGACTTAATCATACACACCTAAGTATAAGTGGTCAAGTTATAATATTTTTCGTGAAGTCTGAGGTTGATTCCTCAGGGAGTTATCTATGGGAAACTTAAAATAGAAGAGAGTGAATGAAACCTAACAAAAGATTTTGAAACAGTGGATTATGGTGTTTAAAACACAAATTTGCAACAATTAGAAAAAAAACCACTCTTTAGTTTGGGGATCGGGACATGCTTGCCATTACTTGAATTTATGATAGTGTTACCATATTACAGTAACTCTTGTGTCAATGGTAAGTTAATTGGAAGGCATTTGATGTAAAACCATAACATAGTAACCATTAGGTTAATTGAAAGGTATGTTCACCATACCACGACCATTTGACCCTAGCAAACCCAAAGGTATAACCATTCAAAGGTTTACTTTTATAACTTGATTGGAAGGGTCTATGCATTAATGAAAAACATAGCTCTAGATTATGCATTGAATCAAAAACATTGAATATAACGAGACTTTAACCCGTCGATACTTAATATCCCAACTTTTTCATAAAACCCAGCTTAGTAATCCATCAAAGCATTCATGAAGTGCATACAAACAAGAAAGATAGTATCGAAATAACAATAAACCCTAACTTGGTACTTGCATGAACCGTAAGCATAACCTAGGCTATACATTAGGAATACATAAGGTAGGCACCATCCATCAATTAAGGAACAATAAAGCATAACTGAAAAATGCAATTATCATAACTCAAGCAATGTTAGACAATGTCATTCCCCCTCACTAAAGAGTTAATGAAAAACTATCCACTCTTCATAGTTGTAAATAACCTAGAAAAGTGGGTAATCTTCATTCCTCTAAGCAAGGTTGGATTTACAATACAACAGAATAAAATTAAGACAAAGCTCCTAATTCTTCCCTGAGGTTAGATTGAAACACCACCACACTTCCTTTGCCAGGGCAAGGCTAGTAAAAGTGAAATCAGTTCAACACTCCAGGCAAGAAAAGGTCTTCAAGAAATGTAGAAGAGAGAAAATTGCAGTACCAAATCAGAAAATGGAATTCGTTTAAAAATCTGGGAGGAGGGGGTATTTATAGAGTGGGATTGAGTAGTAGTTACTGGAGTAGTCCAATCAGATTTCACAATTGCCATAGCTGACCAATGGAAAAACAAGGACGTAAGTCAGTTAAAGCACTGTCCGGACGCTACCATCACCGTTTAGACTGTGCTCATCCACTAGATTTCTTAGTTTGGCTTGAAATTGTTGACTTTTGAACTTTTTGCCACCATTGGTATGGTCCTTTGTATCGTTCAAATGGTGCTTTGTTACTAGTTTCCTTCTTTGTTTTCCTCCTTTTTTTTCCTCTTTGCACTTTACCCCTCTAAATTCTCCCTAATTGCATATAAAACTTTACAAAACATATTATTCAAATATTAGGCATAATATAATTTAAATCAACTAACCCACACAATTAACTCTAAACCCTAATTCACTAACACACTTTCTAGGGTTAATCATCATTATAATCGATTCACTATTATGGATATGACGTATTATTTGTATATGTATTTGAAATGAGTCTGTGTATAATATGGAGTGTTTTTGACAACCAAATATAGTATAATGTCGGTCAAATTTTTTTTAATTTGTTATAATTATGTAATTGACCTTATAATATATTGTCATTAAACGACCCTTAAAGGGCAAATAAGTCATTTTAAATTAAAGTCTCCCATTAAGATTTTTGTATGATTTTACAAGTATCACTATTTTTTGTCTTATTTTAACAAAAACTGTAGGGGTGGAAGTAAAATTTACCCTTTTGTTTTTCTAGTGTTCCTTCAACACTTTTCAAAATCCCTCTCTTTGCAGACCTTAATGTCCTATTTGGTAGAGTGAAAAATATGGTGGAGCGAAAATGGAGGAAGAAAAATGGAATAGAAAGAAAAAGTTTTCACCTTTTGGTTGAGAGCAAAAATAGGATAGACAAAAAAGTTCAAAGGATTTTCTATCCTCCTAGCTTACCAAAATTTTTTTGTTTAAATTTTGGCTAAAAATAGGAAAAAAAAAGAGAGAAGTTAGGCTATTTGTAACTGTAACACCCCAAAATACCCCTTGGACGTCATTACATTCAATCACTATTCATACCATGAGAGCACTAAGATAAACCATCAATAAAAAGGACTTTCTAGCAGTAATCCATAACATTTACATCAAATCCCAAAATATTATGCCATCTTCGGCCTTTACATTCCCAATGACAATTTACTATTATAGCGCAGCGAAAATTACAAAAGAAATCTAGACTATACAGTATTTTTAAAATAGCATTCTAGTCTAGAACAAAAAGTAAACGACATCTCTAGATGTCCCAATCGGGATCCAAGTATCCCTCTAGTGAAGCCTCCCCGAGGTGCGACTCGTTAGCACCGAGTACATCCTCTAGCCCGACATCTGAAAAAGGTTCAACTCTAGGGGGTGAGCACGAAGCTCTGTAGAAAAATTCTCCCAAACCCATACAAGGTTTAGAAAAGCAGATAAAGCGGTCGGTCTCATTTTTAAACATAACATAGATGCATAATTTGAAATAAAGCAGTGACATTTAAAAAGGATCTCAAGTTTATTTCAAAACATTACTTAAATGAATAAACGAGCAATCACCCACAAATAATAATCATTAATGGTTATAAATAATTCTCAATAATTCTTTAGGTAGGTGGCATACTTTGTGGTAACTTCCACCTCCTTTTAGGTCATCTTGGATTCTCAAACATCCTTACCGAGAACCTCTTGAGAATGAATGAGCATCCTTACATGGAACCTCTCACCAATCATTACATTGTTTCCCAAACATCCTTACCGGGAATCTCTTGGGAAGGGGTGAGCATCCTTACAAGGAACCTCTCACTATAATGGGCTTATTTTTCAAGCATCCTTACCGAGAACCTCTTGAGAAGGGATGAGCATCCTTACAAGGAACCTCTCACTCATGTGAGTCACCAACAACCCAATCAAAAGTACAATTCCACAATTATCCCAATTTACAAGCATTTATATAAGATCCCAAAATATATCATGCAATAATTTCACAACCCACCAAGAAAAGTACATGAGATCACGATAGCATCATTTCATGGTTCGATATGAAACACTAAGGTTTTGAAATCAATAATTTAGAACAATTTAGAGAAAAGTGCATCTCACTTGAAATCTAGGGTTTTTAATCAAGGGAAATGATTCAAGGGTTAATCAAACAATGATATTGTTTAAATCATGGTAATAGTCACAAGGGTATTAAGAAACAAGTATTATATAGCCTACATATATAATTTTAAAGTGAAAAGATTACATATATATAGGCCCTAGCCTCAATGTAAGTGAGTGAGAGAAAACCCTTACCTTTTGTTTTTGAGAAGTTAGGTTTTGATGGACTCTAAGGTATGAATCCCTTCAAAGCAAGTGTTTCTCTCTCCTTTTCTTCCTCTCTTTTTCTTCTTTCTTTCTTTCTTAGGGTTTCTAAGGTTGGAGGGGCCGAAATAGAGCCAAAATAAGCGACCTTGGGTATTTATAAGGCTAAAATGGGACTAAGATCGCGACATTTAAGTTTTAGAATTCTTTCAGCTGTACCGGTACAATACTGTACCGGTAGGGTTTTGCCCAGTTTTGCCTTTTTCCTCCGTTTTTTATTTCCAATCCATCCTAATCCCTTCCAAAACCAACCCAAACTTTCACAACATACATTTGTACCCCAAACATAGTTGCTAGAAGTTCTTTTACAATTCATGTCACCTATTCACTAGCTAAACTAGCTTTAACTATGATTTACACTAACATTCGAAATTTCTACTTTTTCAACCTATCAAATTAAAACACACATCACTACACCTATCCACACTTTTACCACAAGTAGTTTCTATATATTTATATACATATATAAAAGAAACTATGGGGTGTTACAGTAACGCCCCGATTTTTCACTTTTATTCGAAGACGTTAATTGATATAAAAACACTCAAATAAAATAACAAAGCGCTAATTGTCCCAATAAAATTTCATTTATCAAAATTATCTTCTAATAAAAATGAATCCGTTAATATACATAAATCTCTCAATATAATTACAACATCAATTACATCGACATCTCCTCGTATTTAATATTCTGATTATGTCGTTCCGATCTTTTCTCTAAAATCGACCTGAAAATATTAAATAAAGCGGGAAAGTATACAATATGACGAGGAAAAAATATGTTCAATTACAATTATTGTTTGAATTTGATAACTCAGCTTTCTTCCTCTTTTCAAAATAACGATAGCACAAGTTGGAATACAAATCATAGGATAATCAAAGAAATACTCTTTGCAAAAAGATTTAAGAAGAGCATAATGCATACCACTCCGGAACTCAAAATCATTGTTTAAATATGATAACTCAGTTTTCTTCCTCTTTTTCCGAACTTCTCTTGTCTTATCTCTGGGAGGTCATCAATGTGTTTTCCTCCTAATTCTATAACCAAATCCCCTATTTATAAGCCTTCAGGACTCCTAAGAATATTCCAGAGAAATATTCTAAAATGTGGAATATCCTAGGAATATTTTAAAATCTTCTAGGACTATCTAGATCTTTCTAAAGAATCCGTTTTTGCCCAAAACAATTAAATTCATCTTGGTTTAAGTTCAAATTAATTTTATTTGAACTTTAATTCAATTATACGGAAAATCTATAAAATTTATTTGTGGGGACCTTTGTGAGGTCAACCACCACCTAGTAGTTGCCTCAAAATATGTATAAAATTCGACTATCTCAGAATTCGATGAAAATTGTCTGGGTGACTCAGTTTCGTGAAACGAATTCAAATATGAAGTCCGTCATGTCATCCAAGCTCTAGAGAAATACTTATTTTAAATCAGCACTGTAATACGAATTACCATTTTGCCTTTTTTCAAAAGAGTTCAAATTTACCCGGGCTTTACATTCTTTCTCTTTAAAAGAATTTCATCCACATAATTATGTTTAAACTATTTCTAAAAATTTGGGATCTCACACTATTCATGGTGATTTTACTTTTTTTTCTTTTAATCCTTTCTCATCTATTAAACATATGCATTGAAATTTCAAGAAAAAAGAAGACAACTTGAAGATAATCTAATCTAGTAAGAATGTTTATTGTCCAACTGAATCCCAATAACCTCTCTCATTTAACAAGCCCACAAAATAAATTGTGATTGAAAAAATATGTTGTTACAAAATATAATAACACGTGTTATTTTGATATAGAAAATCTACCTACTATTTCCTACCAAGCATCTTGTATAATGATAAATTTAATCTACACTAGCAATGCACCACGTGCGTTGCACGTTGATGACACCAAAAATAATTTCAAGGTTGAGTTCAGATTTCTAGAGCAGGTCGGGAGGTCAGGCTAAGAAGATGAAGAGCTTAGGTGACCAGAGTCCAACCTCACACCAACTAGAATGACATAGGGACAGCTAGATAGACAACAAGCATCCCCACAATAAAGGGAGTGAGAACAGAAAGCTAGAGTTAAGGCATAAAACTCTCAACCAACCAAGATCTCCTCTCGAAAATCAAGGGATATCCTAGGAATGCAAGGCAAAGATTTCGGTGAAGATCCCTTAGAACTAAGAATCAGTCTATATATGCTGGATAGTGCCCCCATTGAAGGGGGGACCGGAGAGGAAAAACACTATTCTGTAATTCAATTCAAGTGATCAATAAAGAAAAGGGAGTAAGAGCCTCCATTAAAGAGTGGACTAGCTAGGCTTGTAGCTAGTGAACCACTATATTTCCACTGTGTTGATTGTTGATTCCAACTCTTCCTTAAACCACAATTCACACGAGTCTAGTAGCTCAGTTTTATATAGGATCACCCCGTTCCCGTCTTCAGCTCATCCACGTGGTTTTACACCATCAGTTTGGCGCCGTCTGTGGGAACGACCGTTCTTATTTTACAAATACGCTGATCTTTCAGTGACTGATGGTCTCAACCCGCAACATGAGTCGAGGTCAAACCAACCCGCCACGCATGCAGGATCAACAGGAAGCCACTAACGGTAAACAAGCCAAAAATAATCCGAAAACTAATCCCCTCACATGAGACCCCCCAACGAACAACGAGTTGGATGTTCTCCATCTTGTCAATCAGCGTCTACTACAGCAGAATGAGGAGTTGCTAAAACTCTTGAAATGCCCACAGGAGGCACGACCAGCCCAAGAAGGCCTAGGTAATCTCCCTCGCAGGAAACAGTGCCATCTCGACCCTCTCAGAGAAGTCGACGAAGGAGGAGAGAATAGCCAGACAAGGGGAGGAGATCCACAACTGCCTCCCGGGAATGGCCATAATGAAGAGGTACAAAGTCGGGCTGACGGAGGAAGGAGCGATTTCATCCCCCACCAAAAAGAAAGAAGAGAACAGTATTGGGAACAACGCTACGAGGATATCAAGCAGGAGCTCAGCCACATGAAGGAGGCTGTAAGAAGCAAGGCTCATGTCACAATGGATGCCTTGGTACAACAAACTGAGTCACCATTCACCACGGGGGTGCTGGACTTCTCTCTCCCCCTAAAATTCAGGTTGCCTCAGATTGAGGCCTTCGACGGGACAAAAGACCCTATGGATCACCTTAACACATACAAAAACCAATTAGAGCTGCATGGGTATCAGGATCCCGTGCAGTGCAGGGTCTTTGCCATCACTCTTAAAGGTTCAACCCTAGCATGGTTTAGCAGACTCCCCCCAGCTTCAATCTCTTCCTTCAAAGAACTCTCAATCTCTTTCGTATCCCACTTCAGATATACAGGAAGCCGAGCTATCATATCTTGAACGTAAAGCAAGGACCAGACGAGAACCTCAGATCATACGTTCAGAGGTTCAATTTAGAATCTTTGAAGGTAGATGTCCCGGATAAAAAGTTTGCCACAACCGCCTTCATTGCGGGGCTCGAGGTATAATCAAAAGATCTGATATTTTTCATATTAAAGAATTCTCAAGCAAGTATGGCCAAGGTGTTGGCTAAGGCAGAGAAGTATATCAATGGTGAAGAAGCACTTCTTTCAAAGATAGGAACTTCTTCATCACGAAAAGAGAGAGAAAAGGAAGAAAAGAAGGGGGAGACAAGTCCCAAGAAAGAAAAGAAGCAAGGCAGATCTCCAAGAAAAGACAGAGATCGATCCCCAAAGAGGAGAGGCAATGTGAGAGATCGTCTGGGGCCCCCGCAGCCAAAGCTACAGCTGAGGTACCCACCTCAACAACAAACCCCCCTTACGGCCTCCATATCGCAAGTCTTGCATGAGGTGCAGAACGAGAAGTTCCTGAGATGTCCGTCTCGGATGAAGGCAGATCTGGCAAAGAGAGATCCCACCAAGTACTGTAATTACCATAGAGATCATGGTCATCACACAGATGATTGCATTCAGCTTAAGAGGGAATTGAGTTTTTAATCCAACGAGGACAATTGCATCGCTTTGTGGCCCAGGAATACCCAAATCGAGCTCTTCTGCCTCCACCACCCTAGCAACAGCCTCCTGCGCATCACCAGCAACCCATGAGGGAGATCAGAGTGATATCAGGAGGATTTACAAGAGGAGGAGAATCCAGCGCAACCAGGAAGGCCCATCTGCACCGAATCCGAGGTGATAAGATGTTAGAGGTGTGTACTGTAACCAAAATACCACGGCTAGACACAACTATAGCCTTTTCAGATTCAGATTTGGAAGGCTGCCACCATCCCCACGATGATTCGTTGGTAGTAAGAGTCGTCATAGTTAACAGGATAGTGCATTAGGTTCTGGTAGACAATGGGAGCTCGGTAGACCTCATATTTGCGTCTGCCTTTGACAAAATGGGCATAGGAAGAGAAAAGCTAGAGCCAGTGAATACCCATCTGTTGGGATTCTCGGGAGAAAGGGTACTGCCCCTGGGGTCAATTCAGCTCGTACTCACCATAGGGGACTCCCCTTACCAGGTCACTACAACCGTAAGGTTCCTAGTGGTCGACGTTCCCTCAGCGTACAACATGCTATTAGGAGGACCTTCCTTAAACGTAATGAGGGCCATCCCTTCGGCATACCACCTCGTCATAAAGTTCCCAACAGAGAATGAAATCGGAGTGGTCAGAGGAGATCAACGCGTAGCTAGAGAATGTTACATGGCCTCTATAAAGCAGAAAGAGGTGGAAAGCATCTAATTGGACGAGCTTGACATGAGGGATGAGCTAGAAACTAGATCAACGCCATCGGAAGAGCTGGAGCCTGTTCAGCTTGATGGCGAACCAGAACACCTCGTCTACGTCGGGTCTAAGCTAAACAAGGAGATTAAAGACCTTCTCATCCAATTCCTGAGAGAAAACGCTAAAGTATTTGCTTGGAAGCAAGAAGACATGGAAGGCATTGACCCCTTGGTCATCACCCACAAGCTAAGCATAAACCTTGCCTGCAAGCCCGTCAAGCAAAAACGACGAAGCTTCGCCCCAGAACCCCAGAAAACCATCAATTAGGATGTTGGCAAGCTTCTCCAAGCCAAGGCCATCAGGGAAGTAGATTACCCTGTTTGGCTAGCCAATGTAGTCCTTGTTAAGAAAACCAATGGCAAGTGGTGATTATGCATAGACTTTACTGATCTCAATCGAGCCTGCCCCAAGGACAGCTTTCATCTACCTAGGATCGACTTGATAGTAGACGCTACTGTGGGGCACGAGCTTCTCAACTTCATGGATGCTTTCTCAGGGTATAACCAGATCAGAATGGACCCCAATGACCAAGAGAAGACCTCATTCGTGACAGAACAAGGAACATATTGCTACCAGGTTATGCCTTTTGGTTTAAAGAATGCAGGAGTCACGTATCAACGCCTGGTAAACAGAATGTTCTAGAAGCAAATTGGGGTAACAATGGAAGTCTATATCGATGATATGCTGGTAAAGTCATTAAAGGCCGAGCTCCATATCCAACATCTGGCAAAATCCTTTAGGGTTCTCAAGGAGTATAAGATGAAGCTCAACCCTGCCAAATGTGCCTTCGGGTTTCAGCAGGAAAGTTTCTAGGCTTCATAGTAAATAACAGGGGAATAGAAGCCAATCCTGCCAAGGCAAAGGCTGTATTAGACATGCAACCACTGTCAAACACGAGAGAGATTTAGTGACTGACAGGGAGAATAGCTGCCCTGAGCCATTTCGTGTCTCGATCAAGTGACAAATGCCATCCTTTCTTTCGAATACTGAAGAAAGCTTTTGAAAGGGATGCCCAGTGTGAAGAGGCATTTAGATCCTTAAAGGTTTATCTGAGTTCCTCCCTAATTCTGGTGAGCCCCGTCGAAGGAGAGGTGCTCACCCTATACTTGGCTGTCTCAGATTTCTCTACCAGCGCAGCGCTCGTTAGAGAAAAAGACAAAGCTCAGCAACTAGTGTATTACTGCAGCAGAGCTCTCAAGGGTGCAAAGGAGAGATACCCGAAGATGGAGAAACTTATCTTAGCCTTAGTTACCACAGCCAGAAGACTCAGGCCCTACTTTCAAGCCCATACCATAGAAGTCCCGACAAACCAGCCAATAAAACAGGTGTTACATAAGCCTGAATCCTCTGGGAGATTGGTAAAGTGGGTCATCGAGCTCAGCGAATTTGACATCAGGTATAAACCAAGAACTGCTGTAAAAGGTCAGATTCTGGAGGATTTCATCGCAGAATTCACAACCGGAACACCTATGGAGACCACGCAGCTAGTACCAAACCTCCTAATATGGAAACTCTTGGTAGATGGTGCAGCCAATGCCCAAAGAAGCGGAGCGGGCCTAATTTTGACTTCACCAGACGGAGTGGATGTCGAATACGCCATGAGGTTTGGGTTCAGATCCTCAAACAACGATTCTGAGTACTAGGCAGTTATTGCAGGGCTCAATCTAGCTCGCTCAATGGAGGCAGAGCAATTAGAAATATGTAGTAATTCACAGCTTGTAGTAAGGCAGATAGAGGAGTCTTATGAAGCCAAAGGAGAGAAGATGATCCTTTACCTCAGAAAGGTGCAGGAACTGATCAAGAAATTTTTACAAGTCAAAGTCAGGCACGTTCTCAGATCTGAGAACTCAAGAGCAAATTCTTTGGCTAGACTTACAACCGCCTCACAAGAAAGTTTGGAAAGGTTAATTCCAGTGGAACATCTAGCAAAACCCTCTATTGATCTTGAAAATGAAGGAATATTCCTTATGCAAGCCTCACTAGGCTGGATAGACCCTATTCTGGGATACATTCAGAATGGGATCTTGCCAGAGGACCCCAAGGAAGCAGCAAAGCTAAGAGCCAGGTCAGCCAGGTTTTCTATTTTACAGGGAAACCTTTACAAGCGAGGTTTTTCAACAGCTCTCCTTAAATGTGTGGAGAGTGAAGACCCCAATTACATACTCAAGAAAATTCATGAGGGAGTGTGCGGCAATCACATCGGAGCACGGACATTGACAGAAAAAACATTAAGGCAGGGATATTATTGGCCCACAATGCTCAAGGATGCCATGGAGTTAGTCAAAAAGTGTGTAGTCTGCCAAATAAACGCCAATCTCCTCTGTTGCCCACCAGAGCTCCTGACCTCGGTGATTAGTCCTTGGCCCTTTCAGCAGTGGGGTCTGGACATACTTGGGCCCCTTCCGATTGGTTTGGGACAGTGCAAGTTTGCCATTGTTGGGGTGGATTACTTCACTAAGTGGGCAGAGGTGGAACCTTTGGCTACGATCACGGAGTAGAAAGTCCAGAACTTCACATGAAAATCTATAGTCTGTAGATTTGGAATCCCCAGGGCTGTACTCTTCGACAATGGGAAGCAATTCGACAACCCTAAGTTCAAAAGATTTTGTGCTGAGTTGGGAATAAAAAACTACTTTTCAACCCCAACTCATCCACAGTCCAATGGATAAGCAGAGGTAACCATCAGGACCATCAAACCTGCATTAAAAATCAAACTTGAAGGCCTGAAAGGGAAATAGGTGGAGCATATTCCAGAGGTGTTATGGGCTTATAGAACGACTGTAAGGTTAGCCACCCAGGAAACACCGTTCGCCTTGGCTTATGGAACGGAAGCAGTATCCCCTGTGAAAATCGAGATCCCATCCCCAAGGGCCAAGCTCTCTGATGCAGAGCGCAATGATGAGTCACTCCTACTGAACCTCGACCTCTTAGATGAAAAAAAGAGACAGAGCTCTGCGGCGCATCCAAGATTACCAGAGAAAAACTACGAGATACTACAATAGAAGATTCAAGCACAGAAGCTTTATGGTGGGAGATTTGGTGCTTAGATAACTTTTACTCGCCATAAAGGACCCCTCTCATGAAAAGTTAAGTTCAAATTGAGAGGGTCCCTTCATCGTCTCCAGGGTGATAAGACCTAGAAATTACAAGCTGCAGACCGAAAAGAGGAAAGTCCTACCTCATTCCTGGAACGCAGAGCACCTCAAAAAGTTTTTTCAGTAAGTACTCCCTGTAATAGAATTGTTTCTAATAAAGTGGCAAACTTTTGATTCAACCAAATATGAGACAAGTATGATTCTCTGAAATAGCTTAAAGGCCAAAAGGAGAGCTCCACAGCTTAGAAAGAGCCCAGTAGCTCATGAAAACTCTGGTTTATAAATAAAGGAAGAGCTCCATAGCTCAGAAAGAGCCCAGTAGCTCATGATAAACTCTCGTTTATAAATAAAGGAAGAGCTCCATAGCTCAGAAAGAGCCCAGTAGCTCACGATGAACTCTCGTTTATAAATAAAGAAAGAGTCCAGTAGCTCATGAGAAACTATTGTTTATAAATTAAAAGAGGGCTCTACAACTCAAGTGGAGTCCAAGAACTCATGATAAACTCTCCAGTTTATAAGTCAGTAGGAGCCCAGAAGCTCGCGGTATACTCTTCTGTTCAAAGAAGAACGCCATAGCTCAGAGGGAGCCCAGTAGCTCATGATAAACTATTGTTTATAAATTAAAAGAGGGCCCTACAGCTCAAGTGGAGCCCCGGAGCTCACGATAAACTCCTCAATTTATAAATCAAGGAAAGAGCTCAATGGCTCGGAAAGAGCTCAACAGCTCAGAAAGAGCTTTACAACTCAGAAGGAGCGAGAGCATTCACGAATGAACGAAAGGCACTACGAACTATTAACCACAAACTAGGCGGTTCGGAGAAAAAGGTCAGCCACTCAAAATAGACCATAAAAGGAAAGTAGATTATGCCATGTAACATCCAACGGTCCAGCAACAAAGAAGGAAAATTTGTTCAGATTGCATCAAAGAAAAAATAACTATCAAAAACAAAGTCGCTCAAAGAAGGCGTTAGAAGCTCCCAAAACAGAACTGCTAGTTCTCCTCCAAGCGTTTCTTCAATTCAACCACTTCCTCCTTTAAGCGGGCATTCTCTTCCCTTAATTCCTCCCTCTCCTTCTCCGCCTTCGAGAGTGCATTGAGAAGCTTGGCCCCAGCGGAAGAAAGAAAAATCACACTCAGAGAAGAATTAGGGGATGAAGGAGACTCACACAGCTTGCACCTTTTGGATGACGATCCCACCTCCTTGACCTCCTCAGACTCTGAGGGAGAAAGGTCTGGCGAGCTGCAGTCGAAGTGAAAATCAATGGAAGCTGACACTGCACTGAACAGGAAAAGGTTATCAGATGTCATCAATTGTGGGAAGGACATGGATGCAGACTACTTCACTAGCTCAATCCTCATTGCCTCCGACAAATCTGGGTCAGGCACAACTGCACAATAAAGCAAAGATCAGAACAAGAACGTTGAAAAAGGGGGAATAATCAAGAAAACTGCTAAGCCCCCTTACTTATGTGATTAAACTTCCTCCAAGAACGTGGGACCCTGTTTCCTTGTCGACGGTCCTCAACAGACCTCCAAGAATCCTTAGAGGCAAAGAAATAGCGGCTAAGCCACCCAGGGGATGAAGAAGGAATGTCAACTATAAACTGGCATTCAGAGAAATATCTCCACCTAAAACAGCTAAAGTAGGGAACATCGTCTTCTTCGAGACAATAGAAGTACATGAACTCAGCAGTCGTGGAAAACTGGTCATTGCCTTGGAGACGCCAGAACAAAAAGAAGCGGATGAGCACAGCCCACCCTTGAGGAGATAAACGAGAGGGGGCAAATCATAATACGCCAAGATACACCCAACAGAGGGATGGATGGGAAGACGAAGGCCCGTATCGAAGGCATCCTCAAAGAAGCAGACCTCACCTCGAGGAAGATAGTTAGGGGGCTCGTCTGGAGTAGGAACTCGGAGAGGCAGTCCCAACTCTTGGAGGAACAGTTTCTTGATCCCTTTCAGGTCAGAGGAGGTGAGTAAGGAAGGAGTCAAGAAACGAGACTGAAATTCCCAGTCAATTCCGAAAGAAAAACGATCTTCGAACAAAGACGAAGTAGGAACAGCCATTAGAAGTCACAAGCAAGGGTGCCGAAAGGATGAGAAAGATTCAAGAAAGCCTCCAAGATCTATAGGCAAGAAAGAGGAGAACGCAAAATTTATAACCTTGGCCAATTTTGGAAGGACCCAAAAACCACGCCTAATTTAAAGCCTTGGCCATTCTAGAGACTTCCCAGATTTGTAAGGAAAGTGGAGGAGTGATGGGAATCTCCTAACAATTAAAGTTCACAAAGGCAGTGGAAGCAGTCTAAAACGAAAGAAAGGCAAACAACAGTACGCACTCATCATCATCTTCCTCAGCCTCAATCCCAAGGTTACTTAGGAGGTACAGAATACCTTGACCCCAAGTCATACCCCCCGAGTAAATTTCTAGGCTTTATGATGAATAGCAAGGCCGAGGTCAGCCCAAGGTCACCAAACTCAAGGTCAGTTCAAGGTCACCAGATTCGAGGTCCTCTCAAGGTCACCAGCTCAAGGTCAGCAACATGCTTGTGATGAACCTCAGCATCTCCTCACCACTAGAAAGTGTTAGTCAACCACCCAGTGATCCCTCGAGGACACCAAAAACACGGCTAAAAGTACTAAGGGGTCCAAGATAAACCTCTTGCCTAAGGAAGGGGCCAAAAACCAGACCTTTATCCACCTCGGCCGTGCTTAATATTCACACAAGTCCGGTACAATAAGCTGCAGCTCCAAATTTTTGGGGTATACTAAAAGCCCGTGGCCACAGGTATAACAACACAGACCCCTCCATGGATGACCTTCAAACCCTTAATGCACAGTTCAGGTCATATTTCAGTGGGAACAAGATAGATCTCCCTAAGTCAAAGTCAGCTCAGACCCTCCATGACACGTCCCCCACATGAAACGCCTAAGCTGAAATCAAGAAGACTGCTCCCAAGAAACCTAAAAGCTCCCTCCAAGAAGAGGGAAAGGAGCTGAGCATACAGAGCTCTCAGGAACAAGCTCAGCATAAGACCTGTCGAAGTCAAAGGTGAAAATTACAAAGAGACCATACGTTGGAGTCACAGGAGCGAACGTGGAGGGGAATTCACACTAAGGGTCAGACAAAAAGATGTGTCAAGATCACGATAAATATCATCAAGAACAGTCAAGTACTTTCAGCTCAACAGGGTATGTTCAGCATTTGCCTGAACAGCACGAAATAACCAAACAACACAATAATCCTTGCTTCAAAGGGAGCTCAGCACCCCTCAAAGCAAAGAGGGGGCAAGGAAATACATAAAAATATAAAGCAGTCAAGAAGAGCATGCCAAGCAGAGCAAGAAAATGCACAAGTCCAAATTCAAGGAAGCATATATATTGACATCTGCATCATGGCTTCACCAAATAGCTCAAAAGTTTGAGAGAGATAAAGTATAAAAATTACAACTGATTTTAACAGAAATTACAAACGAAAATTCTAAACTTCTAGAGGAGGAGTAGACAGAAGATCCTGCGATATAGCAGATGCAGCCTTAATAGAAGGACCAGAGCCTGGTAGCTCAGAAGGCAAGGACCCAGAGGCTGAGGAAGCTGGATTCCCAAGGACGCTGATCCCAGGAGCTGGATTCTTAGGGATGCTGGCCCCCCAAACCTCTACTCGGTCTGTTAAAGGGTCTTGGGCAAGAGCATCTCTCACGAGGTCAGCAAAAAAGGAAGTAACTTGAGGAATAGTTGGAGGGACAAGCATTTCGTAGTCTGATGCTTTGATAGGAAGAGTTAAGGTGTCCTCCTCACCATTAGAGTAGGATTCCTCCAACTCCTCCTCAGTTGGGACAGAAAAATTAAAGTCCAAATCCTTGAAGGTCTTGGAGGCTTTGAGCTGAAAAGTGAGCCATCCAGAAGCTCATTGAGTGGTGACACCGTCCTCCAACTCAGCAATCAGGTCATTCTTCTCCTTGAGCTCCTCGTAAAGGGCCCCGTTCGCCTCGCAGATAGCCAAATGCTCTTGCTTCAAGGTATCAAGAGAGCAGCGGGCATCAAAGGCATCTTAATTAGCCTTGGACCAGAGCTCAGTCTTGTGTTTCAACTCATCCCCCAAAATCCTTAGCTCATCTCGAGCCTACTTCTCTCTCTTCTCAGCCTTGGACTTAGCTGTCTGAAAGTCCAAGAGTTCTGAGGCTCACTTCTCCGCCTTATCCTGAAGGCTACTCACTTGAGCCTTGAGATCCTCATTCTCAAAGGAAAGCTAGGCAACTTTGATCTCATAAGCCTTCAGGGCTTTGACAAAATCCTCAGAAGACTGGACCTTGCCCAGCAGACCCTTCACAAGAAGAGCTAACTAAAAAAAAAGGAGAGAAGGGGGCCTAAAAAGGTCAGCATAAAGATACAGCAATAAATCCAAATATGAACATGAAAGTACAGGTACTTACGGTAGTAGCCCCCTGCAGAGCTGAAGCAATGGTTTCCTCGAGAGGCATGGAGCAAGCCCTTTTAACGTCAAAGTCAGAGAGGATAGAGGACATAGCCCCAGCCGCAAGCTCAGCATTCTCAAAGAAGGAGTCCTCTTGCCCCTCCACCTTAGCAGTTTTTCCCTTATCAGCCTCAGGCCTCGTCTGGGATGGTTTGATAAGTTTGCCAGATGGCCTGAATAGAACAGTCTCAGATTGAACCTGAGTAAGGAACCCCAAAGCCCTCTCAACCTCCAAAGAGGTGGGGGAAGCTTCACCTGACCCTTCAGGCTTGCTGGGAAGGGGCTGCTGTAGCTGAGAAGGAGACACCCCTTCACCTGGCGGGATACCCAGGGATGGGACTCGGTTGTCAATAGCCAAAGCTGAAGTGGAAGAGGACCCCCCCTAATTTTTTAGCCTTAGCTCGAGTAGTAGGGCTGCCTCCAGAACCAGCCTCGGCCTTTCTCTTGCTGCCTTTCCCAGCTTTCTGTAATTTGGCGATTTTGGCCTCAAGCTTCTCAGAGGTCAGCTTCATTTTGGAAGATCCTGGAAGATCTGAGCCAGGGTAATTAAGCAGATAAGGGGCAAAAGAGAGGAAGATACAAAATAATAATAATAATAATAATAATCAAGGAAAAGGAATAAGGAATCAATCAAGGGTACCTGTCACCTCGTCAGGGACAAAGACAAAAAAGGGAAGGGGGACCTCGGGAGGGAGAAGAATGGGAGTCTCAATGAAGAGGGGAGTGGAAGATTCTGATGGTAATTCAAGGAGATTGAACCCCCTCCTAAGAATGATGCTCTGCTGAATGAGCTCAGAATACCTCCTTGATTTGCACTTCTTAAGTTCTAACAACACCAGCTCGTCCTCGGCACTAAGTTCAGGTCAGGAGCCTGACACAAAGCATGAATAAAGCAAATTCAGAAATACGATCACCATGCCCGACTCTGATAAACTCAGAACAAGAACTCATCCAAGTTGTCAGGAACAGACCAGCCCCTGGAATAGGGAGGGTATCTGTCTTGTCCAAAGGATCATACTCCCATCCTAAGCCACCCATATAGAAAAAGTGTTTCTTCCAATTCTCATGAGAACTAGGGAGATCGGTTATGACTAATGGAGCCGTGGGTCGCTTGGAGATATACAGGAAGCCCTCAAAAGTGTTGAGCTTAACGTTGAACAACTCCAAGAGTAGAGAAACGGTAGGGACTCCAAGTTTGTTTCTCTTAAAAAAAACCAGAAGACCAACCAGTACGCCCCAAAAGTTGGGAGGAAGCTAGACTGGACAAACATTGAAGTGTTGGAGGACCCATTTAATAAAGGGGTGAAGGGGAAAGCTCAGCCCATTCTCGAAAGCAGCAAGGAAGAAGCAGACCTTCCCATGCACCTAAGAAACATACGAGGTGTATTTGTCTAGGTCCCAGAACTTGACCCCCGAGGGAAAACCGAAACGAGCACCAATGGCCTTTAGGTCGACGGCAGTAAAGTCACTAGAACCTGCACGCTCAGCTGTCCGAAAGGCAGCTCCTACCCCACGGCATTGCTAGAGACCCCTACTCCACTAACCTTAGTTTTTGTCATTGCTAGGCTGTGAGGGTAGAGGAGAGGAAGTGGTGGGAGGTTCATCATCATTCACCTTAGGATTAACAGAGTCGACACTTGAAAAGTTGTCAATTTCATCTCCTACCTCTCCCAAATCAACATCGTCCTCGACAGACCTATCTCTGAGGAGAGAAGCAGACAAAGGGGTGGCACTAGTAGAGACAAACATAGTTTGGCAAGAAAAAGGAAGGTTGTAAAGGCGATAGAGAATGGGGATACTTGTCAGACACTCCCTAATAACTATGGGGCTAGCGCAAAAACTACCAACGCTAAGGATTCTCACAATGGAACCCCTGTTCACAAAATAAGGAAGGGGAGACAGATAGAGATCACGATTCCAAAAATAAAAGAATCAATGCCTAGAAATGTAGCAACTACCTCAAATTTGAGGGATCTAGAACGAGAAAATGCGAAAAGGGGGCAAGAAGACGTACCTAGCTATGAGGAAGCAACGAACGAGAACCCAGAGCCAAATCGAAGGAAGAAAGCACTACGAACGCTCGAATCAAGCATAGAAAGTACAACTTCGTAAGAGAAATCAGAGATTTTGCAGTCACAAAAGGATCTGAAATGGCGAAGAGTAGAACAAACCAAAGAACGAAGAAAGAAGATGAACAGCAGAAAGGCAATTTTGTTAGCCGTTTGAGCATTTAAAGTCTGGGGGACACAAACTGAAATGTGCACGGGAATCGAGGGGCTTATGATTACCTGGAACCGTCAAGAGATGTCATGCACGTGCAAGTCAAAATCCGTCACGTGTGAGTTTAGCTCGATCTAAAATAGCTCAGCCCTTGGCCATGCTCACTTGAGCCAAGGGCTGGGGGGCAGCTGATGACACCAAAAATAATTCCAAGGTTGAGTTCAGATTTCTAGAGTAGGTCGGGAGGTCAGGCAAAGAAGATGAAGAGCTCAGGTGATAAGAGTCCAACCTCACACCAACAACAAACCAACTGGAATGACATAGGGACAGTTGGATAGACAACAAGCATCCCCATAATAAAGGGAGTGAGAAGGGAAAGCTAGAGTTAAGGCATAAAACTCTCAACCAACCAAGATCTCCTCTTGAAAATCAAGGGAGATCCTAGGAATGCAAGGCAAAGATTTCGGTGAAGATCCCTTAGAACTAGGAATCAGTCTATATATGCTGGACAGTGCCCCCATTGAAGGGGGACCGGAGAGGCAAAAACATTATTCTGTAATTCAATTCAAGTAATCAATAAAGAAAAGGGAGCAAGAGCCTCCATTAAAGAGTGGACTAGTCATGCTTGTAGCTGGTGAACCACTATATTTCTACTATGTTGATTCTTGATTTCATCTCTTCCTTAAACCACAATTCACACGAGTCTAGTAGCTTAGTTTTATGTAGGATCACCCCGTTCCCGTCTTCAGCTCATCCACGTGGTTTTACACCATCACACGTAAATAATTTTTTTTGAAAAAATTAATAAATAAATATTTGTCATTTGTGTACTTGAATTAAATATCATCTAAAATTTATCAAACTTATTTTTTCATCGCTGATGCTTGACTATAGAATTTTTGAAACCTTTGTATGTTTTCAAGATTTTTTATTTTAATTTTAAGAAGAATGATAGCAAAAATAATTAAGTTCTATTTGTTCTATAATTTTGTAATTGAAAGTGATTTTTTAGTGATGTTTGAAAATTATATTTTTTTAAAATTAATTTGCGCTTATTAATCATTGAAAATAAAAATAATTATCAATATACCAATCATATTGAAACCTTCATGTATTTAGGATTAGTTAGGTCAATTAAGATAAAATTTAATATACAATGCTATAATATATATTATAAAGTATCTTAAATTTTTTTTAAAAAAAATCAAGTTTTCATATAAAATCTTAACACAGTTTAAAAAGTTTATTGTGACTAAAAAATTATTTAAAATTATATATGCATTATTATTTATCTTAAAAATAAAATGGTTAAACATTTTGATGAAAAATAAAATGTAAATATGTAGTCATAATATTATCTTTATAAATCAGATGAGTAATATTATATTAATGGAGTTTTTAAAGGTTTTTTTTAATATTTTGTTAAACTTATAATAATACGTATATTTTTTAAGAGTAATATAATCAATCAAAAAGTTTCATAAAAATTAACATTTATAAATAGAGCATAGATAATTTAAAAATTAATTTGATTAAAATTTCACTTATAAATCATTGAATAAAATAAAAATAATTATCAATATACCAATTATGTGTGATTCTGATATCCCACATCAGTTAGAGAGGGGAAAGTTGTTAGGCTTATGAGTCAGTCCCTCTCTTTACTTGGCATAAGGACTTTTTCCAGGGGTATTGGGAGAAACAAAACTGTGAGGCGTTGGTCAAAATTGGACAATATTTTGATATGTGGAGGGCGGGGTGTTACAAATTGGTATCAGAGCCGACTCTCACCTGGATCAAGTGTGGGACCTTATAGTGCTCACGTGTAGTGGGCGGGTAGGTAGCTAGCTAATTTTTGCACGAGGATGTGCAATCCTAAGGGGGTGGATTATGAGATCTTGGTATCTCACATCGTTTAGGGAGGGAAAAGTTGCTGAGCTTATGAGTAAGTCCCCCTCCTTACATGACATAAGGTCTTTTCTCAGGGTATTGAGAGAAACAAAATCGTGAGGGCTAGTGGGCCCAAAACAGACAATATTATGCTATGTGGAGGGTGGGGTGTTACAAATTATATTGGAACCTTACTTTATTTAGGATTATCTAGGTCAATTGAGATTAAATTTAACATACAATGCCATAATATATTTTATAGAAGATATTAAAATTTTAAAAGAAAAATCAAGTTTTCACATAAAATCTTAATACAGTCTGAAAAGTTTACTGTGACTAAAAAATTATGTAAAATTTTATATACATTATTTTTTATCAAAAAATAAAATAAACATACAAGGTTAAACATTTTGATAAAAAATAAAATATACATGTGTAGTCATAATATTATCTTTATAAATGAGGTGAGTAATATTATATGGATGGAATTTTTAAAGGTATTTTTTTTTTGAATATTTTTGTTAAAACTTATAATGATGCAAATATTTTTTAAGAGTAATATAATCAGTCAAAAAATTTCATAAAACTTACATTTATAAATAAGGAATATCTATACTACTAATAAAATTTATGATGCATATATTTTTTAAGAGTAATATAATCAATCAAAAAGTTTCATAAAAATTGACATATATACATAAGGAATATATAATTAAAAATGATCTTAGATGTAATTTATAGATTTAAATGCTTAAGGATATGATGGTAGTTTATATATTAAGAGTGGATGGACAGAATGACCTTTTTAATTTTTTATGAAGGTAAAATACTGAATCAAAATTTTTTCATGTTAATGTATTTTTATATATCTATATCTATATTTATACTACTAATAAAAGTACCTTAAGATTAAAAACTTTTGAATCTTTATTTTACCATTATAAAGTAATACAAAAATAACTCTATTTTTTCACAATTAAATATCTAAATTATCATCATATTCTTGTGACACCCCAAAATCCGGGGGTCATTAATTTACCGTTGACAACCCGTCAACCCGCGAAAATACCCGTGGATGTCACATAACCCGACACCTCGCCAAAAGCATCCCTTAATCGAGATCATAACCTACGATGTAATTCGAATTCCAACATTCATTTAATCCAATTAAGGTCCCAAGACACCATGATTCATACTCCATTAGGGTCCAATTTGGTTATTAAAAAGAAGGAAATTCAAAGCCCAAAGCTTGGCAAAACAATAAAAAAAAAATTTAAATTTTTGGATTGACTACCGGTAGGTGTTTATCGGCTACCAGTAAATCGGGTCCCTTTAAATATATATATAAAAAAATGTCAATTGACTATCGATAGCTATTTTCTTTTGGGCCACGACTGCCTGTTGACTACCGATAGTTGTTAACTTTTGGACCATAAGCTACCGGTAGTTCATGCCCAGAAGACAACTGTTTACCTACTAACTACCGGTAGTTTTTACCAGTAGCTCATGCCCAGATTTGCCTATTTCACTTGTTTTTCATTTCCCATTCATTTCAAATCTTTGTAAAACCAACCCAAACTCTTACAAACATCTATTTAGACATCCAACATGGTTGTTATAAGATCTATTACAATATTTGTATGCGATTTCAATTAATTACATGCCAAAATAAACATTCATCATAATTTTTTTTACAATCTACTCAAAATAAGCCATATTCCGACTTCTTCTTCTATGAGGCTCAAAGTGAGAAACATCCACCGGCGCAAACCCCGCACCTGAAATATTTTTCCATAAAGGGTGAGCCACGCTCAATAGAGTATTCCCTAAATAGGTTACTCCCCAACCCAAATGCACATGAAATGCTCATATGCAGCTTGTAACGCCCCAAATACCACCCTGGACGGCATTACATTCAATAACCATTTACAATCATGAGAGCAATTACATAACTTCATATTCAAAAAGAATTTACTTCACCATTCAGGCATATACAATAATATCCAAAAGAATATGCCCAACAATGGCATTTACATCTCTCAAAAGAATATCAAAGTAAGTCTTGCAGCGAAAATACAAACTAAACTAGGCTACACAATGTTTCAAAATAATACCCTAGTCTAGAACAAAATATGGGGTCTAGCTAAGAGTCCTCCCCGGGATCCACACTCCCGTCTTGCTACAACTCCCAGGTTACGGGTTCCTCGTGTCCTAAATCCTGCTCATGCATACAATCTGAAATGTTTGTAAGTAGGGGGTGAGTACAAGACTCTGTAGGAAAATCCTTCCAAACCCATTCAAGGTTTTGAAATCAAGCAAAACAGGTAGGTCTCATTTCGAACATACATATCGATGAAATTTGAAAGAAAATAAGGACATTTTAAAAGAGATCTCAAGTTTGTATAATAATAAGGAATTGAAAGGGACTAAAGTCAACTTTAAGTGAAAACACTTTTCAA
>CM042190.1:8569513-8579791 GCA_023539305.1 Ilex asprella | reverse complement strand
AGGGGGGGGGGGGGGAGGGGAGATTGTCTCAAGTGGTAGCTGGTTGGGGATCTGGTATGAAGTGGACTGACACAATCAGATGAGGACCTTACATAATTTAAGTCCATACCAGAAAATGTACTATTGAGCTAATGCACAATCCCAGTTCAAAAGAAAAAAAGAAACAATGCATAAGCAAAATATCATGCTGTTTCAAGCTTATAGTCTAGATTGTTTGAAAATTCTAATTCTGGCATTAGAGGGTTCAGTTATGAGGCTACTTTTTGGTACTACTAGTATGATTTTGTTTTCCTATTATAAAGAGAACAAAAAAGCATTTTATGTTTACCCCTAGGACTATCTATTCAACCAGCTCACACAAGCCAAGATGATGGAAAATAATGGTTGAAATAGTAATTTTTAGGTCTCTTGTGTAATCATATTATCAATTTTTTGTCATTTCATATGGAGTAGCCGGATTGTTGAAAAGTGAAAACAATAGTTGGAGATCACAGTACATTTTGTATCAGTACAAAATCTTTATGTTTCAGTTTGGTGGTCATTGTTATGTTCTTGATTTTTACTTATTTATGTATATCATATCAAAGGTAGTTAATAGGTGATTATTTAGTACATGGATTAGTGGTTTTCATTAGTGGATTTTCTTATTTATTACTTTGGTAGTGGAGTCATGGGGTATAATCCTGAATATAAAGGCCCTACTATTATTTAAAAGGGGAGATTGCATAGTGATGGATAATCTGCTTATGAAGGTTTTGGAGATTGGGATCTCCTCGAATTGAACAAAGGTTTCTGCCTCCCTTGAGGTGGGCTAGCTTTCTCACATATTCTGATTTTTTCCGCTTTATACATTTCCCAAAAACTGCATATACCAATTGGAGATTTTAACCTGAACGATTTTTAAAGAGAATTCAAGAAATTTACTGAGGAAAATCAATGCATGCAAGAGGACTTTCACTTGTTGAGGAGAATATAAATGCCACCCAATATCAGCAGTCAACTGGCATAAAGAACAATACCCCCTTGTTGATGAGAAGGAATAAAAAATCATTGATGAGCCAGCAAGCAAGGATACAGTTGTATTAATTGCTGCAAGAGCATCAGGGTTATAGAATCAATATGCTATTGATGCTGCAATTGTTTCAATGGTAGCAGACCCTATAGAGGCACGGGCCGGAATTAAAGTAGTTTGCTTCCTCCTCTTCAATCCAACTGACAATAAGACAACTCTTGCATAGGCAGATAGAACTGGTAAAATGTATAGAGAGAGCAAGGGTGCTCCAGGGCAGATTCTCAATCTAGCACATAACAAATCAGAAATTGAATGGAGGATATATTCTATAATTGACAGATGTGGGTTCCATTTCCTTGCAGTTGCTTGCCAGGAAGTATCTACTGGTAACAAAGACAGTACTGCTGGTCTTTGGGACTCCATTGGCCTTCTCCTGACCTCCTCGTTATGATAATGCTAAAACAGTCAGTAGAGCTTTAGATCTTGGTGTGACTGTTATGATCTAGTGATGATACGCGTTCTTATGCTTTGAACTTCAATGTTGCAGTCTAATTATTACAAACTTATTCTAAGCTTATCTGTTGTGAAAATATCTTTCATGTTGATTGTTACAAGGACATGGAAGTGGCTTGGCTGCCTTCTGTTCTACCTGCAAATCAAACTTTGTAGACAAAGCTTTTAAAGGGGGAATGAAATGTTACACAATTGATTATATATATATGTATGTACGTATATTATTAAAACTAATTAAGATGAGATTATCTAATAAATGGGTTAGTAGTGAAGCACTATTGAGTTTTCTAAAGAACATTGGGGGTCTGTTTCTCCTCAATTCGAATGTTATTTTGTTTTATATACTTCCCAAAAAATGCATGTAATGGTCATCACAATGGTTTTCTTTTTTTTTTTTTGCTGTTGCCATGTCATTTAGTGCTCAAGAGACATGTAGGTTGCATTCTTTTTTCCATATGTGTGTATATATTGGACCATGAACTTGGACCAAAAGTTGCAGCCTAGTGGGTTCAATGAATTTATACACTTGTTTGTTGCTTCATGGAATTCTAATTATGATTAGAACCTGTCAACCTGGTTTGTCTTATTGTTGTTAACTGACAGTAAGCATTATTTATATGCAGAATTGTGTACTGCTCGACATAGAAGAGAATTATCTAGTCCACGGAAAGTAATGTTTGCAATGACTCATTATAATCCCAATTTTAACCTAACTAACCAGCAGGTGCAATTGTTTATGATCACCCTTTGCAACAATTTTGATTATTTGTGATCTGCAGTCTTGCTTACCGTTTTCAGTTTTAGGATGCAGAAGAAGCTTTCTTTCATATTCTATCTTCTTTAAGAGATGAATTGGCAGAATGTTATGCCACAAATCATGGTTCTTTGGCAGAGGTGGCTGCCTTTCCAAATTGTAGGATTCTTACTCCAACGAGGTCTGTGCACCAAGGTGAACAGCAAAGATGGCAGCGAGCATTCATTGGGCCTTTCGATGGGATTCTTGGCAGTATTTTAACTTGCCAAAGCTGTTCATTTCAGGTTGAATGGTACTCAAAAGAATATTTTTAGTCATGAAGTGATTATCATAAATTTTCAATGGTCGACAAGTCTTCCTTTTTACTTAGCATATCTAAAAAATCAATGCTATGCATGGGTTGTTTAGTTTTTACAATATTGGTTGTTCATGCATAATGATAGCAATTGGATCTATGAAGAAGAAACTGATAAGGAAATGCTGCCATTTTATTTGTTGCACACCCTTCAGATTGGCATGAAAACTTTGTATCCCATGGTCTACAATTAGTCAGTTACCTGTCTGTGCTGGTTGGTTTTTGGTTCGGGAGGTCTCCCGTGCAAGTGTTTTAGGATAATGGGTCATCTCCTCACATTTTCTTTTCATGTGGCACACTTCCATTCATAATCTGTAATTTTGCAGATGCATACTTATTTCATTCATCTTTCTCTACTCATTGGCAGATCTCTCTGGACTTTCAATTCTTTCATAGTTTGCACCTTTCGCCAGTGCTCAGTAGTGGTGCGGCCATTGTATGTTTATGCCAATTTATCATTTTTTTTTATCTTAACCCTCTTCTTGTGTCCATATTCAAATCATATCTTTTGTCCCAAAGATGCTACCGTTTATTTTTCCCCCCATATGATCCTAGGTGGCTGGATGCTCTGTAGAGGATTGCTTGAAGCAGTTCTTTGTTGCAGAAAAACTGGAGAATTACTGCTGCAGCCACTGTTGGCATACTGCTGCAATAAAGTATTTATCCATGTTAGATGAAAGTGAGGTAGTAAACTATGACATACTATTAAGTTTGTTAAATTATTAAATTTAGCTTACTAGAACTAAATTCTGGCACAAATATGATGCATATCCAAGAGTCTCTATATTCATATAGTTTACACCTTTTGGGGTCATTTGGTTGCAGTATTAAGGGGTGGATTAAGTAGTCACGACAAATTAAAACTCTTTAATCCAACCTTATATTATATTGTGTTGTCAAAAATATTTCATATTATATCTAGGCTTATTTCGTATACGTATAAAATATGTAGATGAATAAT
The DNA here is from genome assembly GCA_023539305.1 of Ilex asprella. Lineage (NCBI taxonomy): Eukaryota > Viridiplantae > Streptophyta > Magnoliopsida > Aquifoliales > Aquifoliaceae > Ilex > Ilex asprella. The sequence continues at coordinate 8,576,196 of CM042190.1, read as the reverse complement.
ACGCTATACACGAACTATTGAACCAATTTTAATACCACATGAAGAGGTGGTATTGTAATACAATGCAATCGTATTGGGTTATTTTACTATTTTGCAAACTAAATAAACAAAAGCATGAATAACTAGATTAGATTGATGGTTTTTTGGTCAATATGTAATTTGTACTGTACTCTATTATCCCACTCTTAATACAATGTCTTAGTAAACATTGTATTACCATGGTTGTTATTTTTATCCGATATATGATTTTGTGTTTTATGCACTTATACAAAATTAACCCGTATTAGTTAATACAATCCTTCATTTTATAATATGGTAACCAAACAAATTCTTTGTATATCATCATTTAATATGTTCCTTGGTTTCCTGGAACTCTATTTCACTGATTTGATTTCTCCTATTGAGTTTTTCTAAATGCTAATCATTATCTTGTTGCTGTACATTTTACTTACATGGTTTTGGTGCCTTTTTTGTCAGACAGATATTGAACAAATTAGTAGCTGCATCGAGCAAAGTTCTTGTGGTTGCAAAAATCTTTCTCGCCTTGGAGCACTACCTTGGTCGAATAGATTTTCACATACTTTCAAACAATTGAGTATTGCACGTAGTCCAAAGGTGTGAACACTAACTTATTATCATTATTATGAACCACGAACACTCTAAAAAATGTGACATATCTGTGTTGAACACGTAATCGAACACCGACCCTCCTTAGAGACATGTCCGATACTCTTCTATCCATGTTTATAATTAAATGATAAAATTTTAATTTTGAACACGTATTTGACATTTTTTGTGACGTGTCTGACACATCTTTAGACCGTGTCTACTATTAAACAATAAATATTTGTTGACATATGATTAACAAAGTTTAAAAATTTGACTAATAAGTATCTTATACTGTGAGATAACATATAATTACCCGGACTATATGTGTTGAAGTTGTACTCAAATTACAATAATAAAACTAAAAAGTACATAAAAGTTTTTAAAAAAAGAGGAATTGAAAAAATGAGAACAATCATGTAAATTATATATGTTGGGTGCATGTTGTTTACGAAAATTGATGATTATGGACTACCATGATAATTTAGTCTAGCAATTTACACTAGATGATTGGATATAACATTTACTTATCGTAAAATACTTATTTTTTTATGAATAATACATCATTATCACTATAGTTGCGATATATAATATAATTTTATATCTAAAATAAAATTATTTATAGCGTGTCGTTAACGTGTTCGTGTCCTATTTTTTTGAGAAATGTTGTGTTTGCGTGTTCGTGTTGTGTTGTTACTTGCTCACTTTTTCTTGGTTTACAAAGGATGCTTCTCTCCTAACAATGATTTGTCTTTCAGAATGATTCAACCGTCTCTTTCAAAATATATTTGCACCCTTGAAATATAATAATATGTTTCCTAAGCGTAAAATGTGTGTTCAGTGTAGTAACTTAGAAAATTCGAGGTTGTCTATTTAGGGACAAATGGTATTTGAATGGTGATATTTTTCACAAGCTAAATTTAAACTCTTTTGATTGAGTGGAAAATGGTGAGAATAAAAACTGGTGTAGTAATTCAGATGGAAACAGTCGGCCAATTCTCAAGAATCATCTTGTTATAATCAAGCTTATTGATTATCATTTATAACTGATTCAAACTCATAATCAAATTTAATCGGCCGGAGAATATTCAACAAAATTCAGTTTTGAGATGTATGTTGCTTTGAAGGTAGGGAATGAAATATAGGGTGATAAATAGATAGATGTAAACATGTACTCTAAGCATTAACCGTGTCGGCAATCCGTTGACTAAAAATCAAAGTGTACACATAAACACTAGTTTTCAAAAATGATTTTTACCATCTATAAAACATACTACGTGGTTAGACTACATTGGAGAATTAACAACGCTTAATCACAAACAAGAATCATCCATTGGAATGCGCCGAACCTTGGGCCGAAGTAAAACCCATCAAACAAGAATCGGCAATAAACAATATGTAAAACCACTATAAATGAACAAGAAGATTGAAAGGAAATGCTTCGACTATATTTGATTCAAAATGTTAAATTTAAATACAAGAACAAAATTAAACAACAAAGCTTTGAAATAGAAATGGAATATATAATAGTTGTCTTCTCCGAAACTCGACAAAGCTTTCAAAATGTAAAATTCAAAACTAAACTTTTAAACTAAGTGAAGGACTAGAGGGAGCTCTTCTATGTGTATAGGAATGTATATATATAGCCTTTTTTAATTCCTCCTCATTGGCCGAATGTGTGGCATGGGTGGTGGGTGATTTCCCAAAAAAAGGTTCCTCTGCCGGTGTCGTCCTATCAGAGTGTGCATGTGAAGCCTTGGAGGTGTCAGCAACCAATCAAAAGAGAGCCCATGGGGATTGGTAACCTTCCCTTCAGTGTGGGAGTGGAGGAAGCCGATCCTTGTGGATGAATCAAAACTTGGGAAAGTATGTGTTGTACCCATCAGATGATCAATCGGTTGAAGGAGAGGTTCAACCGGTTGAGGGATATCCAACATCTTGTTACAAGTTTAATGAACTCTGATAAATCAGTTGAACGTTTGTGTTCAACCGGTTAAAGCCTGGGCAGTATCTTGGTGGCGTTCTGTAAACAACTTTTGCAACCGGTTGAACAAAGGTTCAACCAATTGGAGCTTGTCTGTCAGCTCGATGAACAGGTGGAAGTTCAACTGGTTGGTCTGCCTTTTTCTATTTTCTTCCCTTTTGCTCCTCTACTTCAACTCCTCTTCATCCTAATGGTTTCCCATGACTTTATGCTTGCTTCCATGTTCTCTATCTACTTTTGTATCTACAATCACAAATATACTCAATTACCCCAATTTCAACACAATTCGAAGGATTAAACATTAAACATGTGTGAAATGAGGATGAATTATGCTATGAAATATGCAATGTTATGTACTAAACAGTCATATCTGTGTCCGTCCTTTTATATGCCTATGCTAGTGCAGTTTGGCCTAAAGAAATTATTCATTGCACAGTAGAAATGGAGGCTTACATGGGAGGTTTCTAATAAGTCAAATATGATCTATTAGGCTGATGGAGAATTTATTATCAGGGTAAAACTGAGTTTTCTAAAATGTATAAATGATTTTTTCATCTCTAAGTTTGTAGATGGAAGTGTTCATGCACTCAATGGACCTTAGTGTTTGACTGCTTAAAATCCAGAAGAAGAGGAGTAATTCTGGGAAAAATGCTGATGGATACTTTTTTTGGCCTAAGAATCAGCGGATGAGTTGTTGTTAGGGGTGAAATGCCACTCAAACACAGAGCCAGCTGGTCCTACTCGGCCGAGGCCTTTTCAGTGTTGAAATTACTGTTTACTGGTTTAACTGTGCTGAGAACATGCATACATTCTGATACCCAACCACTTTTGTAAAACTGGGTGGCATAACTCTTGAAGTAAATAATGGGAAAAATATGTGCTTTGAAGCCAAATCTTTTAACTAGTTTATGTATTTCCTTTTTTTTTTTGAACATTGGTATGTTTCTGTTACTAACTTGATATTATCGACTTACTCTTTAACATTTTTTCTTCACATCTATACCAACAGATTCTATGCATTCACCTGCAACGTGCTTCAATAAATTTATTTGGAGAACTGGTTAAACTTCAGGTGCTTCATTTCCCACATTTGTTCTACATCTTGAACTATATTTTGTGATTTGATGAAACTAGTATGTTTGATTTTGTAGTCTGTCCTTAACTTAAAACAGCACTTGCAAGGATAAGCTACTATGTTGCTATTTCTTTAGTTGTCGTTTTTTACTCAATATTTTGCTCATGTGCAAATAGCCTCTGAATATCAGTCATAATAAACTTTTTTTTGGAAATTTTGCTCCAGACATAGTCTGGTATTCTGTGTTGGACCTTCAGAAATTTTGGCTATGATAATGCTATTCATTTTTGTGGTTTGTTGTTGATTATTGTAGGGTCATGTATCTTTTCCGTTGATTTTGAACCTGTCCCCTTTCATGAAGAGTGGAGTGGGAATAAAGAACTGGGAAGAAAAGTTTCCCAGTGGGCGATCGAAGCAGCAATTTCAACCACTCCCTTACTCCAACCCCCTTAGCATGAAACTTGATAAAAGAATGCTAAAAGGCATTTGTGAGCAAATGGGCAAAAAGACTTCTTTTGAAGCAGTGGTTGCAGCAGAATTCAGACAAACTGCAATTGAATCCTTGGGTAGCACTTGTGGGCAAGTTTTTCAAGGAGAACCTGCTTTGCTTGATACTGGAGGCTGCTCAGACACCACATTGTATGGTATGCCTATGCAGTCTGGTGACAAGGTTTGTTAAGTACTCACTATGCAATAGTTAGTTTGGACATTTTTTTTTGACATCGGTTGGACTTAGGTTGTGCTTAATATGTCAATTATGAATGTAAAACCAATGGTTTAGCAATTAGGATGGTGCAACAGCTAATCATTAACATAATACTAAAAGGTATATAATTAAGGAATATACATCAAGGAGTAGCTGTAGGGACTTGACAATTTTTATATTCTTCCTCACCTTGTTGGATGTACAAGTGTCATGTGACTTGTGCTGTGGACTCTATTTAGTTTTTAGTAAGTTTATTACTATGGAGTGGCTTGTGGTTGCTTGTCAAAATTGTGGTTTAACATTGGAAAAATGGCATGTACAAGTTAATTGGTTCCCAAAGTTTCAAATAGAAGCTTGATCCACAAAATTTAGGGAAACAAACTGTCATTATTTTTATGCCTAGTTGTATTCTGACCCAGAAATGGCTGTTGTCATGAGTTTTCTCCTAGGTGTTCGCTTCATTCCTTAATTTGGAATATGGGATTTCATGTAAATCTTATACTTCAATTCAGAAAATTTTGGCTTTATAATAGTGCTTCAGCATTTTAGTGTTACATTAACAGTAACGCACTTGTTGGTATATATACATTTGCTATGCATAACTTCTTAAAAGTCTGTTTTGGTACAGGTCATTAAATGAATGAACAGTGGAAAATTGATATGGAGTGAAATAGGGAAAAATGATATGGTTGCTTGTGATTTAGTTCACCAAGGAAAATGCTACATAACCCTCGACAGAGTAGAATGAAGAAAAAGGATAAATGTAGCCGGCGCCAAATAAATTGGGCAAAGACCTTGTTTGGTTTGGTTTGGTTTGGTTTGTTTATTGCATGATGCATCAAATGAAAAACGTAGTGGCCTGGATTAACTACGGTACAATTGGGTGCTTCTTCATTCCCCTTCCCCCCTCTGTTATCTGTTCGTAAGTACTATGTTTCTTATGTGGATGATTTTGTTTCTTAAATAGTATGCCATGTGCTAATTGCATATCATATTTCCATATTTAGGCCTTCTCACCTATACTAGAGAATTATTAATGTTTGTTTATGGGCATGGTGTTGTTTTCATTCGATTAAAAGTTTGAATCTTAATGAGGTGCTTTTTCTTGATGCAGGTGGGCAGGACTTGCCATTTGGCACCTTCGGACCGCCCTACATATCGTCTAGTGTCTGTTGTGCAGCACTATGGACGAGCTGGAAGTGGACATTACACAGTTTACAGAAAAGTGGGAGCCAAGTTAAATGACAAAGATCCTGGTGGACCATCGGAGTCTACTCTCATGCGTTGGTTTTGTATTTCAGATTCTGAAGTGTATAGCGTATCAGAGGAAGATGTTCTTGCTGCAGAAGCTAGCGTGCTTTTCTACGAGAAAATTCAGGAGGGCTGAGAACATTACTCATTGTGGCTGTACTGTTTGGGGTTCGCAATTTCACTTGGAGCTGCTGTGGTCTGTCATCCCAGACAGCCCACAATCGGCCATACCTACCCACTCCCGCTTCTCGTCTAAGGCATTTTTTATTTTTTTTTTTAATTTTTTTTATGGAGGGGAGGGGGGAAGCATTTTGCAACTTGGAAGATGCCGAGGAAATTAAACAAATGGATTGAAATGATGAACTTTCTTGTGAAAAAATAATTTTGTTTTTACAAATTGCTGACCTTGTATTAGATAAATTTTAGGATTTAAGTTTTGAAAAAAATTAAAAGAGCTTGCTTTTTTGAGAAAGCAAAACAGGTTTTACCAAAAGAAAATTTTCAAACTGAAATTTCTGCTGAATTGAAAATCATAAGAAAATAATTAAGCAAATATTCAAGCGAAAAGTCCTTGAAATTAGTTTAGGGCTTTTTGGAAATCAGTTAACTGTTATGGACTTTTAAGAGAAGAAGTTCAAGCGGACATTTTTTGGGACTTTCAAGGACAATCATGTGTACAAAGCTGAAATAATCTGATTCTCTTTCGATATATAGTTAAACTTGTTGAAGGAACAATAAGATCTTTCCTTTGTCTCTTCCAGACGATTTCAAAATAAAGAAATGGTTAATATATTTAAGATAATTATGTATTTACAAAATGCTGTTTTAATTCATCTTTTTTGAGTTAGGTTCTTAAGACAAGACAAGAAATTGAGGGCCTGTTTGGATATGTTTTCAAAAACTAGTATCTGAAAACAGTTTTTGAAAAGAGTTTTAAGAAATTGGTTTTGATATTTTTTGAAATAAAAAACTTGTTTGGTTAGATGATTTTAAAAACAATTTTATAGTACAGAAAATAGTAAAACTTGTTTGGACAGCCTAAGTTATTTTTAGTATATAAT
>CM042190.1:8529966-8564513 GCA_023539305.1 Ilex asprella | reverse complement strand
ATATATATATATATATATAAAGAGAGAGAGAGAGTGGGAAAAAAAAGGAATGAAGAAATTTGTTGTTAAGGAGACTCGAAGGGTAGACCTCATTAAAGTCCAAAATTGTTCTCCTTGTTTTCAAAATTTTCAAAAAAAACTCTGAAAACAAGTTAAACTTGTTTTCTGTTTCTTTGACTCAATTCTCATTTTTTCTGAAAATTTTGAGAACAAAAATACTAAACAAACAGCATTTCCTTGTTTTTAGAGATTGGAGAACAAAAAACAGTTTTACAAAACATAACCAAACACCCCCTGAGTTTTTTGAAGAGTTCGTATGTGTTTTCACAAGTAAGTTAATTCGAGATCGAAATTGGACCTGAGAGAGACTAGACTTCAAGAGTTTTTATGTGTTTTCATGCCTTTTTGTTGAGACTCCAGGACAAATTTTTTTTCTTAAGAATAGGATAATTGTCACTGTTTATGGACCCGCACTTGGGTGGTTTATCTATGACCAGGATGAAGTTTGGGAAAGGGATACAATTTCAATTGCAAATTAAACTTTTGTTGTGCAATTTTTAATGATTTGATAATTCATTTTTTCTATGTTAGGAAAGAATTTGAAAAATTAATAATAAATCATAGTAGAATCCAAATTTAGTGCTACCATTTTTTTTGGATTCTAGACAATACGTACATTTTATTTTAATAAGTTAGAATTGTAATTTTCCATTTCCTAATAATTTTTGTGCAATTTTTAATACTTTGATAATCCATTTTTTTATTTTAGGAATGAATTTGAAAAATTAATAATAAATCATAGTAGAGTCCAAATTCAGTGCCGCCAATTTTTTTTAGATTCCAAACAAAATGTATATTTTATTTTAATAAGTTAGATTGCAATTTTCTATTTTTTAATAATTTTTGCTCAATTTTTAATGCTTTGATAATCCATTTTTTTTTAATTTTAGCAATAAAATTCAAATAAATTAAATCTCCTTAATTTTAGATCTTTCATAATTAAATTATTCATATAAAATTCATATTTAAAAATTTAAAATAGATTTAAATCTCTTTTATATTTATCATAGTAGTTTTGATTTTATATTTATTATATCAATATATAGGATAATTTGTTTGGAATTGGAATATTACGTGAAATTGCTTTAGATGTAATTTTTGTAATTTATAGATCATATTTTATAGTTTAATTGTAAATATGGTAAAATACATTGGTCATATACCCCCACATATATACTACAACAATATATTATTTTGAAGTTCAAAGACAATAAATGATCTAACCAATTTCGTCTATTCTAATTGGCAACAGTTCGATCTTTTAAGATTGTCCCAACTGAGAGATCAAGCGTCCAATTCTTGCTAAGTGCAAGACTTAGTTTTCTATGTTGCCCTATTTTAGGATTCTATTATGTCTTCTTTTGGATTTCTCTCTAACTCTCTGTAAATACTTTATTCTTTTATATAGATGGATTGTGTTAAACCTATAATAGTGATTTACCAATGCATACTCCTACTGGGTGAATATGTAATTTTATTTGTCAGGAATTTTTTTTTAATGTGAAGTTATCACTTGACACATTGGTACACATGTGCGTCGCACGTGGACAATTTCAATTTGTAGTGGTGATGTTAATTTTATCATTATGTTGAAACAATCAAATAAATATACGACTAGAATAAAAGTATATGCCCTTTGACACTTGTTGCCTGTATATGTTTTATGTTGCGATGTGTTTCAACCACCATAATCTTCCAAAAAAATTATGCTATATGCTAAATTGATTACTTCAAGACTGATTGAGACTATTTTTTTATGTGTGACAAATCTATTATACTTTTTTGATAATAAGCCCAATCCCTTCTCCTGATGTATTTGCCTATTCTTAGAATGTAACGCTCCAAATACCACCTTGGACGGCATTACATTTTAAAACCATTTACATTAGGAGAGCACTAACAAAATTCATCAATAAATAAATTCCATTCATCATATATATGTATAATTTCTATAATATTATCCCAAAAGAATAGACCCATTTGGGCCTTTACATTCCAACAACTAACTAATGTAGTGCAGCTGAAATCAAAAGAAAATTAGACTTCATAATGTCTCCAAAGAATATCCTAGTCTAGTATAAAAGAATGTGTCGCTCTAAGCGTCCACCTCGAGATCCACATTCCCGTCTAGCTGAGTCTCCCAGTGTACGGGTTCCTCGACTCTTAACTCCTCCTCAAAAGTATAATCTGAAAAACATTGGTTGTAGGGGGTGAGCACGAAGCTCTGTAGGAATTTTTTTTCAAACTCGAACAAGGTTTAGAAGAGCATATAAAAGCGGTCGGTCTCATTTTTTTACAAATATCATATACAATTTTGAAATAAAACAGGGACACTTTAAACAGATCTCAAGTTTATGAACAACAATAAAATTAAACGGAGAGGTGAAACCAATTAACACAATGAGCCATACAATTTTCAAAAGTAAACCAATAACCCACACATAATATAATATGTCCTCTTTGGCAGGAGCATCTTTACAAGGAACCTCTCACCCTCAAGGTTTTATTTCTGAAGCATCCTTACAAGAAACCTCCCGAGAATACCACATATTGTCCTCTTTTGGCATGAACATCCTTACAAAGGAACCTCTAACCCTCAAGATTTGGTTTCTCAAGCATCCTTACATGCAACCTCCCGAGAATACCACATATTGTCCTTTTTTGGCATGAGAATCCTTACAAGCAACCTCTCACCCTAAATGTTTGGTTTCTCAAGCATCCTTACAAGGAACCTCTTGAGAAGGAATGGGCATCCTTACAAGGATCCTCTCACTCATGTTCATCCAAACAACCATTCAAGAAGTATAATACCACCAACTATCTCAATTATCCAACCTATTCTCTCAAACCACAAGTAACTCCAAAAATCCTCAATTCTTCACATGTGATAATTTCAAATAGAACAATTTAAAGAAAAACATACAAGAGATCATTATCAATATCATTTTATTACTTAACACAAAGCACTAGAGTTTTCAAAACCAAGCTTGAGTGAAAATAGAGAGAGAAGTTCATATTTCTAAAAAACTAGGATTTTTGATGGTTCTCTAACCATCCCTTTGTTCAACACATGATAAAGTTTGCAAGAATATTAATAAACAAGGAACCCATAGAAAGTACATATCATTAAGAGTCAAATCATACATATATAATAACCCTAGCATCAATGAACAGGAATGGAAGAAAATTCCTACCTTGGCTCTTGAATAACTAGTGCTTGAACCTTGAATCACTCTTAAATCTCTTGTTTTTCCCTTTTGATCACGTGTTTTCTCCTTCTTTCTTCCTCTCTAAGTGTTTCTAGGGTTAAGAGTGGTGTAATGAAGGCTAAGGAGATGACATTAAGTGTTTGTAGGGCAATACCAGGGAGCAAAACCCGACGTTTACTGTTCAAAATATCGGGTTTTCTTTCGGGTGTACTGGTAGGCTATTTCGGAAGGGTTCCCTTCCGAAAGGCTGTTCCAGAAGGGTTTCCTTCCGGAAGGCTGTTTTGGAAGGGTTTGTCTAGTTTTGCCTATATTCTTTGGTTTTCCTTTCCAATCCATTCCAAAGCCTTCCAAAACCATCATAAACCTATACAATCTACATTTACATGTCACACATAGTTGATATAAGTTCTATTACAAATTATTTCTTATATTCACGAGTTGCAACCAAGTTTTGACTAATATTTACAATATTAACATTTTCTACGGTTATAACCCATAGGGTTCATTTCTACACCATTACATATATTAAATTACTAAACAATCTATCATTATATTACTTTTATATATGTGGAGGTTTACATTGAAGTATTGATAGAACCACTACACGACCAAAAAGGGGACATAGCCTCACTTCAAGTTTTTCCAAAAACTTCTTATATATTGAGAATTTTAAGAAATAATTAAAGAATGTGTAATTTATCTGTCAGTAAGAATACTACAAAGGGTTTTGGTCTATATGATAAAATTAAATTGAAATTTAGTTGTACTTGAGTGATTATGTGATAAAAATATTATAAATGGTTAATTTTATGATAAATTGATCAACACTAAATTAGTTTTTTTGATTTAAATAAAAATAGATAATATTCTAATTTTTGTGTGTGGAAATCAATTATATATTTCATACACAACTAAAAAATTGATATTAACTACAATTTATTGAATGACCTTGTAAAATAAAATCCATAGTTACACCACTATTTGAGTCCCTTACCTTAAACTTATGATGCAATCGTTGAGGAAAAAAAAAATGATTCTATCCTTAATTAAAGGCTTGAGTAAGTGCCCTTATGATTCTCTCTTGTTAGATGATAAATTGTTATTGTGTCGCTTAACACTTGATTATTTTTTAGATACCCATATATGTTGCTTCGGATTTGTATGTGTGCGAGTCCAAGTAGCATACATTCTCCAAAACCTATTTTAACAGAATTCTCTTGAGAACATACTTGCTTAGAGTGGTCATAATCATTAGTTGCATGAATCACGTTGACACAGACTTTATGAGGAATAAGTTTGATAAAATTACCATAAAGATATTGTTTTTTTATAATGGAACACAAGATAACATGATAATCCAATAAATCATTATAAAACATCTTCAAATATATATTTGGTTGCAAATACAACTATGATTAATAGCGAAATGCAACTTTAAGTTTGATACAAACCGATATGCATAAGACGTACATGTTTTAGTTACATTTATCCGAAGGATTAGAATTTTGGGAATTAGAAGTGACAAAAACTAACTCAAGCTTAAATCTAAGTAATTCCCTAGGGCTAACTTATTTCTAGTTAAAAAAATTTAATTCTAAATTTATTGTTAGATTTATCAAAATATGTAAGATATTAGTAACTGATGGAACGTTCAAAAATTAGATTTTTAAAATGCTTGAGTCCGTATAAATTTTATAAATCATTGTTATTACTTGGTATTTACTCTCAAGAACTCTTAGTACTTGTTTTTACTATTTGTAGAATCCGTAAGGTCTAAAAGTTCAATAAGTTACAACACCTATTAGACCAACAAAAAATATTTTAGTTTTATATTATGAATCCATCAAAAAAAGAGAAATCAATTAGATTAATTTTTGGATCAAGGATAATATAGACTCTATATTATTGTTAAATCACAGTTACAAAATTATTTTTTTGTTAGTGTGGGGTAAAATTACAAAATATTTTTTTTCTATTAGTGTGCTTTTATGAATTTTATATTAGTAATAATTGAATTTGTAGATTTCTTTAAGGGTACACACAAAGTCATATTTTTTTTTGATTTAAGTCATAAGTGTCTTCATATATTTATCTAAGGATAAAATAGAAACTAAAAGTGTTTTACTTTTGGATCAAATTATTAGTGTGAGGTTTAATTATGCTTATAATATTTTTAAGGGCAGAAGAGGAATTCAAAAGTATTTCATCTAAACTACTTTTATTAGTAGTATAGATATATCACTTTCTAGGACATTGACAACGTCACCGTTATTATGCATATGACAGTAACAGTGCCTCTGTTACTATTCTGGGATAGTGAAAAGGGTAATGCTATGCTTACCAAATCTTTCATCCCAAATGACGTAGCAAAGTTTTTCACTATCAGATAAGTGTGTCTCATTAATATTCAATGATGGAGATTGTGCCACATCATTTGGGATGAAAAATTTGGCAAATTTTTTTTGGTAAGAATAAAATTACCCTTTTCACTAAGAAAATGCTATGCTTACCCAATAATACTCCACTGTTACTGTCTCCAGAATAGTGACAATGCCACTATTATTATCTAGGATAATAATAGTGTTTCTGTTATTATCTCGGAATAGTGACAATGCCATTGTTACTGTTCAGGATAGTAACAGTTATCAAATGCCTATCTCACAAGAAGAGCATACACAAAAAAGTGAAAAAAAGTGAAAATTTTCATAATACACGGTGCCAATGTTGTTGTCGTCATTGTGACACACCCACAGTGACACTATGTATGTAAAACTTGGAAAAATTTTAAAATTTTATTAAGAAGGGTAAAATGATAATTAGTCGTTACGATATGGGTTGAAAATCTGATTTTTTATAGAACTCAGATAACGAAATAGACCTCATTGTTGGATTGTTTCACAAAATCTAGTTACATAGTCAATTTTCGTTGAATTTTGAGATAGTCATTTTTTTTTTGCGTTTTACGATACGATCGGGTGTTGCGCGACTAAAGTAAATGCGATCAAATTTTATTTGCAGAACTTGATAAATAATTTAAATTTAGTTCAAATAAAATATATTGAACATAACACGGGACAATATTTAATTGATTCGGGATGAAATGGAATAAAAAAAAAGGTTGGACGTGTGGCTCACTTGGAGCCAAGTAGTGGGGAGTGTAAAAAGGGGGGAAAATTTAGTTTTCCCCATTTGTGAGCTAGGTTTTCTAGAAAAGAGAGAAGGAAGAGAGGAATGAGAAACAACAAAGTCTCCTTCACTTCTTCTTATAATCTATGACTTCTCGTTCGTCGGATTTCTTCGGGACAAGAACACAAGTTATTCTACGCGACGAGAGCTACACATACCAAAAATCTCGAATTTTGCTAAAGTCTCAAGATCGGGATTTTTGAAAATCGAGGTTTAAAACTTGAGTTAGGTTTGTTGGAGGTTCTTCTACGTGTATTACGCTTTAAGAGATAGGTTAGTTAGGTTTATTTTCAACTTAGGTTTTGCGTATGAAATGGGTATCATGGTTGGAGATGAAATCTCTTATTTTAAGATAATCATAGTGTAACTAGAGTATAGGAAATGGTATAAGAATGTATAAAATCAATTCTAGTATGAATTGAGTTTGTGGAAATTGCTTGCATGTGATTTCATGAGGAATGTGATGAAATTGGGAATGTTATGTGTTTAAATATTTTGTACCTTTGGGTGTTTGATAAAATGTCTTGAATAAAATGAGTATGTTATTTGAATGAAATTAATATAACATGCTTTGGGAAGATTTTGGAATGTAATTATATACTTGATGATATAAGTTATATTGATGATTTTGAAATGTTGGTAGACATTTTTCTCCGAAATTACAGTTTTGCCATTAAGTATCTCTATTTTGATCTCTATGACTACCCTAAGTTTTTTCGACGTTCTAGATTCATTTTTAATGTTACTTTAACCTAAAAACATTTAGTTTTATGATTTATCTTAATACTAAAGTAAATTTATTGGGATATATATTTTTTTAAAATACAAGGTTTATGTATGTTTTTAATCGAGTGACCCATCCGAGGCCCAACATACCACCATTGGTACTCTATTATTGTCCATTTATAACATTTGAAGAAAAGAATATATAGCCCAAGAGCTTGGCAAAACAGTTTTTAAAATTTCTGTTTTTTACAATGAGTACCGGTACACTGTACCGGTACTATCTGCTCTCTGGGTAGCAGGGCAAATCCGGTACTGTTTGTCCGGATTTGTCTTTTTCACATGTTTTTCATTTTCAATCCATTCCAATCCCTTCCAAAACCTATCTCAAACTTATACAACATATATTTGTTCATCAACATAGTTGGTACAAGTTCTGTTACGTGCGGAGGTTTACAAGTCTAAATTGAGATGTAAATGGAAGTTTGTAGATACTTTCATTGAAAACCTTCACGAGACACAACTCTCCACTAAGAGTGATCAAGGGTTTAAAAGCTTGTTGCATTTGCTAAATGCATTCTTATACCCTATGAAAGTGACTTGAGATTTCATTTAGAGTTTTTAATTGGAATGAATTTTGAATTAGAATACTGTGTAGTTTTTATACATGTTTTGTGTGTTACCTCTGTGTTGTATGTAATTAGTTCATTAGGTCGGATAGGCATGTAGGTTTTAAAATATGTTAGACTATTTAAATGAAGAAATAAAATAAAAAAATTGAAAAATTGAAAATGAGAGAACCAACCGATTGAACTTGAACTGGAACTGGTTGGGTCAGAGGGAAAAAAGTGATTCAACCGGTTGAAGTAGAGTCAAATTTCGGTCTTTTTAAAGGGAGATGAATGGTTTTTTGTATCATACTTGCCTTCTATCTAAATCCACTCTCTCAAACTTTCCTTACACTTGCAAAATACATCCCACTATCACAAGACCCTTGAATCTTTCATTTACTTTCTCTTTCTCATTTTCACCATTTAATTTTTATGAGTTTTTGGTATCGTAGTTCAAGTGGATGTTTAATTAGGGAGGATTTAGAAGTGTTTTTTTTGGTGATTTATGTCATTCTCTTGTACAATCTCACATGCCAAACGTTGTAGACATTAAAAATTTAATTAACAAATTAATTCTATAATTGAGCTCAAATTAATTAAATAAATAAAATTGGGTTGGATCTATGAAACCCCCGAAAATGTGAACTATTTATAACAAATAAAATAAAATAAATAATAGTAAATTGTCACCACGGAACATGTTGCAAACTTGAATTTTTCTAGAGCTCGGATGACGAAACAAACTTCGCCGTTGAATTCGTCTCGCGAAATCTAGTGGACATGTAAAATTTCATTGAATTTCGAGATAGTCGGATTTTCACGTTTTACGAGACGGTCGGGTCTCAGGTGACCCCAAAAACGAAAATTTGGTCAAAAGATGGGGAATTTGAAAATAATTTAATTAGAGTTCATAAGAAATATTTTGAACTTGAACTGAGCGAAATTTAATCGTTTCGGGATTAAAACGGACCCGAAATTAAAAGGGACGTGTGGCCAATTGTGGGCCAAGTGTTTTAGAAATATAAAAAGGGGTTAAAAGTCTGAAAAATCAGACTCCTCCACACCCATTTCAGCCGCTCAATGTGAGAAAGGGAGAGAGAAAAGGGATTTTTTTCAAGGCTTTCTCTGACGATTTCTCTGGCGACCGTAGCTCGGATTCCGTCAGCTAGAAGAGAGAGTTGCTCTACGCGACGAGGGCTACGCGTGGGTACCAAAAATAATGAATTTTACCTAAGGTGAAATTCCGGGAGTTGGGAAAATCAAACTTCGAGTTGGGTTTTCGGGTCTTGGGAGCTTCCTACGGGATTCTCACGCTACAAGAGGTAGGGGTTCTCCTACTTGGGTTGATTTCTTACCTAGAAATGCCTATGATATATGGGCTGGATATATATATATATATATGTATATCTATATATATTGACATAGGTATATATATATTTATATGTATATGGTTATGGAATAATGAAGATGGTGGATAGGTTGTTAAAAAATTACACTTGCCTATTGATGGGATTTAGGTGAAATAATTTTATCCTAAATTGGTATATAGAAATTGCCTATTGGAATTTCTTGAATTATGTGGAAATTGGGCATGATATGTGTTACCATGTTGTTTGCCTTGAAGGTGTTTGACAAAATGCCTAAATGGATTGAAATTGTTATTTGATAAATAACATGTTATGCCTTATGTGGTAAATGAAAATCATATGTGTACAATATGATTTATGTTGAAATTGTGAATTTCAGATATATATTTTGATATATCAATTGTTGTGATGAAGCATGAAATTTATACGTTTATAATGTAAATTGCCATGGAATGGAATTGATTATGTTAATTTAGTCCATATGGCATGCATTACATATGTGACATAATGTTTTTGCAATGACACATCGCATTGCATATGCACGGAGAATTCACATCATGAGTGGTGTGTGTGTGTGCATGGTTGTGTTAATACCATATGTCGGAATGTGGTAGAGACAGTTCATATGGCATTCATTACATATGAACCTTGCAAGAGAAAAGCAATGGGCCATTATATTGCATATGTACGGGAACATCATATACATGAACATTGTGTCATAAGGATGTTGTGCATGAGTGTTTATACCACAATCTATGTGGTATTAAATGCATGTGGTTATGGGACTTGCTCATTGGCATTATTGCATATAGAGCATGACATTGGTAACTCCATTCATGGACATTAGTCATTAGTGGAGGCATGTGTAGGTGATGCATGGTTAATCAACACCACACTTGGTGCTTGATGGTGGGCTCGGGAAAGTTGGATTGAAAATCCGACTGAGTCGCACGGTTGCATGGAAAACTTGTGTCGGGTATAGCAAGAAGGGGCATGGCGACTTCCTCGGGTGAAAAACCCCAAACCACTTGGTTCAGCCACTCCCCTGAGGTGAAATTCCGAAAAAGTGGCATGGCCCATGGAGCCGACGGTGTAATTCCGAGAATCCGTTGCCCAACAAGACACAAGATTTTGATATAAAAATATACTCATCCAATGAGTATCATATTTTTCATCGAAGACGGGTTCATTACACATTACATTGTGTTGTCGAGCCGGGAAGGGCTCGGGGTGAGTGCGTAAATGAGTCATATCTCATTTCATGTTGAGCCGGGGCGGGCTCGGGTTGAGTATATGAGTCTCATCTCATTTTATGGGGCTTGGGTAGCCCGGGTTTAACATACATGGCATTGCATGTAAAGGGAGCCGTGATGGGCTCAGATTGGTGCACATGGGTGGGTCTCACCTCATTCATGGTATGACATAATAGCATTACATCATTTAATCGCATGTTATTGATGGAATGGTTACGGATTTGTGGTGTGTGCATGTGAACATTTCATATGCATATAGGTGGAGGAGTAGCCTCTGTAGGAATTTCTCTACTGGGCGTTGGCTCATCCTATACTGAAAACAATTTCAGGTATGGGACATGTTCCGGCAGATGGCTCACTTTCGGGGCCTCCTGATTGAAGAAAAGCCGAGTTGTGGCTTTTGAATTAAGTTTTGTAAAACTCTTAGTTAAATTCCATTTTGGCATGTAAAATTATGCAAGGGTGTGTAATAGAACTTGTATTAACTATATTTGGGACCAAAATGTATGTTGTACAAGTTTTGGATGACCTTGGATAGGTTGGGTTGATTTTGGAATAGATTGGTTTGGGGGTTGAAATCAAACATGATTGGACATATGGGAATTTAGACACTGTCTAGTGTATGAGCCATAACTTTTTATTTTGATGTCCAAATGACCTAAAATTTTGACAGTAGATAGTAGACACCCATAGCTACAAAAGTGTCTCTAATGAAAAATTTTCAAATCAACCTCTAAGGGGGTCAAAATTGCACTGTAAATCGCAGAAAAATTCGGCAGTCGGATTGCTCCGGAGCAGTGTTCCGGAGCAGTTTGGTCCAGTGAGATTGTTGCTCCGGAGCAGTGCTCCGGAACTGTATTGTTCCGGAGTTGCCGAAAGACAAATGTGTAATTCTAAAGCCTTCTTCCCATGCTTTTGGACTTTGTTTTCTTTGATTCCAATGATGCAAAGGGACACTAATTGAGTTATTTTGAGGCTCATTAGACCTCAATGGATTTAAATGATTAATGGAACACAGATCACCAGAGTGGGTTTAAATCCCAATTGTGGGAAATGTTATGGTTGTGGTGTCGGATCAAGTGACATCCACGGGTATTTTCGTGGGTTGATGGGCTATCAACGATTAAAAGGACCCCCAGATTTTGGGGCGTCACAGGACCTAAATTTCATAAGCCCAAATGATACAAGTCTAAATTTAATAGGCTTAAGTTGGACCTAAATTCCATAACCCAAATAGTACAAGCCTAAACATAATTAACCAATCTTGTTAAATTAAAATGGACTTAAATACCATGGGCTCAAATTAAACAAACTTTTAAAGGTAACTTTAATTCCATAAACTAATACCTACAAATTTATGGGTAGCCCACTACCTAAAGCCCATATAAGGGTAATCAGGTAAAAGTACTCTCATATGCATAAATATTACCCGTATATGTATAACTGCTCTTAGCACTATAAATAGAGGTCTAGGGGAGGGCTAGAAGGGGGAAGAAAGGAAAAAAGAAGGAAAAGAAGTCAGGAGGAAGAAAGATCGGTGAAGCTCTACCCGAAGTTCACTAAAGCCTTACAAGTTCATTTCTGGGAAGAAGAACACACTACCTAGGTCATTCTTCAAGAAATCCAAATCATCTTCAAGCCATTCAAAACAAAGAATGGTGAGGAGATTCGTAAAAAAATCATCAATTTGAAGAATGAGAGATACGTTGATCCGGTTTCCGTATTCATCAAATCTACCAAAGCCACCACCAATTAAGATCGAGAAATACGCCAATCAGGCCATCATCTTCACCAAGTTAATCATCTTCACCAAATTTACCGAGAATCAAAGGACAATGCATGTGAGCAGCACATTGAAAAGAGTCAACACCACATCCTTTACTTAAAGTCAATTAAATTGACTATTGTAACCTGACCTTACTTTTTGTTAATTTATACACAAAATTTGTCGTTACAAAATTTGGCATGCTCAGTGGAACCCTCTCTTTCTCTCATATCTCAATTTAAAAATTCGGCAAGTCTGAAAACAATGGCAACCAAAGACATCATGATTACTTTTACCGACAAGTCAACGAACCTGGTTGAGGAGTCAATTCTAACAATCCGTTCTAGAACAAAGGCGGGCAAATCTCAACTTTCGCCACTAGTGGAGCATCGATCTAGGCAAAGAAAAAGAAAGACTCTTCCAACCAAAAAGAGCTAATCTGCCCATTCGTCTATCGATCTAGAGGAAGAAACAAACGATTCTCTGTCCAACACACACTCGAGGTTGACTATGAACTGGCAAGAAGGTAAAGAAATGAAAATCACCGCACTCACGAATCTACTTGAATTGCAAGAACCTTAAAAAAGAAGTAGTTAAGAAACTTCGAGTCCGCCTGGTACTAAAATGCCAAAAAATCCAAAGTTTTCAGAACAACAACAAAACAAGAGCAATATGATCGAGCCGTGGCACAAAATGCCATGCAAGATTCATCACAAATGTTTGTTGTTGCACTCTCTATCCAACAATTTCAACATATGATTGCTAAAATCATTCGAGCCCAGTATGGAGGAGCTCCCTAGTCTTCGTTGGTATATGCCAAACAAATTGACAAGATACAAATGCCAATGGGCTACCAACCCTGAAGTTTCAGCATTTTGATTAGAAAGGCAACCTGAAATAGCATGTTGCATATTTTATTGAAACATGCAATAATGCTGGTACCTATAGCGACCTGATGGTGAAACAATTTGTTCATTCCCTTAGAGGGGCTGTGTTTGACTGGTACACTAATCTAACAGCAAGGAGTATCGACAATTAGGACCATATTGAATGGGAATTCCTCACTCGATTCTATAACACTCAACGAACAATAAGTCTTCCTAAACTTGCAGGAACAAAGCAAAGAAAATACGAACCTATTACTAATTACATCAAACGCTAGAGAAGTCTTGTTTTCAATTCAATTAGGACCATATTGAACGGGAATTCTGACTTGATCCAAAATGTGTACACCCAAGTGCAGACGGTCAAGTTGTAGTAATGATCCGGTTTGAGTCCGGAGTCGAATCCACAAGGAATTAGTAGTTTTGGTGTTTCAAAGTAATCAGTAAAGGAGACCAATTGATTGTAACCTTTGAGATTTTAAAGTTGTGAGTAGTGGGTGACTTCTTGAACAAAATATTGAATTCTTTTCAAGAAGTTTTCTAGACAAAATATAAGATGAATTCAAATGGCACGAAAGTCACTCTTTAGTTCGAGGGTCGGGACATGTGGTCAATTATCTGGTTTATTATATTTATGCTTGATAACTCAATTAACTCTCGTGTCAACAACAAGTTAATCGGAAGATAAAGATGGACTGTGAGAATTAAAATCATGGTTCCGATGTCTTATTAGAAATTTACAAGAATTGTTTATACTGAGAGTTATCGCGTCCACAAACAAGCAAGTGGTTTTACATGACATCCAACCATGGCTTTAATATTACATTCTTTTAAATAAAACACAATAATGGGGATGATTAAAGGGTAGTCATGAAGATCTAGCTGGGGTACTTGCCTTGAAACGAGGAGTCTTTCCATGCAAGAGTCATCCGTGTCATAGAAAGACTTTCGATTATACAAAGTACCTTAGCTTTGCTAGATGCAATCAATCATCCAATAAGCAAGGGAATATAAACGTTAAGCATTAGAACAAAACATCATATAACTTTCGGATAATCAATACATGTCCTTCACCTCTTACTAAAGAGTGAATGAGAAACTACTCACTCTTCATTGCTTTGGTAAAGCTGAAAAGTGAGTGATGCTCATCCTTCTTAGTAGAGGACTTCACAAAATAAAATTACAATTATCAAGAAGCTAATCTTCAACTAAGAATGAGTGAATCACTGATTGGTTGAAAATAGTTGTCGTTCCCTACCTCTCAACACCACCCTCAAATGTGTATGGCTTATGTGTGAAGGGAGTGTCACTCTCCCTCGGGATGATGCAAGAGATAGGAAACAACGGATGTGAACGGTGGGAAATGGATGAACAAAATGTGTGAAATGAAAAGTGGAATGTGCACAAAAGTGCTCCCCAACCGCAAGGAGTCTTTCTTGGTCGGTGTTTTACTTGGAAGAGTATTCCAAGGTCATCTCCTCAGGGAAGGAAAGGGAGTTTTGTGAAAGTGATTTTGCAAAAGTGAAAAGAAAGTGTAAAATCTTTTGTTTGAGTTTTGTGTTTGGTTTGTAAATGAAATTGCAAGAAAACAAGTGTTGACTAATCCAAAGGATTCATTCCAATGGGAATACCAAATCAACTCAAAGCCTTCCTCCGATTGAGCATGAATAAACGATTGATTCGGGGGAAGCTAGGGACGAGATTGGTGAGTATCTAAGCATAACCCGTGACTAGGCCTACGGGATATCAAAGGCTCACCAACTCTTCCACTCTCAACCCCGTCAAACCAAACCATTTGACTCAAAAGGGAGGAATGAAGAAAAGTTGATATGGAATCCCCAAGAGGAGGTCTTCCCTTGGATTAATCAACTTAAATCCTAACTACTCATATTAAAAGCAAGACAAGCATAATGTAAATGAAACATATTGTAGAGACATGAAGATTTAAACTAAGTTAATGCAAGAAACATAAACTATGAAGAGAGAAATACAATACCCATTTTAAACTAAGAAATGAAGAACTTGAAAGCATAAATGGTGAAATCTAAGAAACTAAACTAAACTTGCAAAGCAATGGAATTAAATGACATTGAAAGTAAATAAGGATGCTTACACAAGTCTTACAACAATGAAAATGGTGAAGAACAAGCAAAAACGAAATTTACATTACACTACCCATTGTCTTCCTACTTGGAGCTTTCTATATCTACTCCTAAGCTTAGGTAGCCTCCTCCCTGAAGAACTTGTAGAATGCTGAATATAATGGTGTGTGAGCCTTTCATTTTCGTGCAAGGTGGTCCCCTAGCTGTGAGAGCAGACCTCCCACCAATGGCAGGTGATTTGGATGGGTTACACAGGCTAGGACAGAGCTAGCCTGCAAGTCACATGCCTGCCCACTTCTCTCACATCCTCATTTATGCTAAGCCTTCAAAATCTTTCCAATGTGTAAGGGAGGCATGCTCTTGTGTAAGGAAATGTTGGGGGGCGAGTGGGAGAAGTATAGGTGGGAACCCCAAGCCTCAAAGTTGAGTTACAGGCTGTTTTTTCGGCCAGAAGGTTTGTGGTACCGGTACTAGGTACCGGTACCATATGGTACCGGTACCGGGTACCGGTACTGTTTTTCTGCACTGGACCACCTTCGATAGAAATGGCATAACTCTTGATCTAACCGTTGGATTGAGCTGAAATTTTGACACGATACATAAAACATCTAGATCTACAAATTTCATGTTTTGAACTTTTCCAGATTCTGAGTAGATCATGGTCAAAATGGGGGATAACAGAGGCAGTGCTTCCTAGTGATGTGGCAACTGGTGCCTTTGTTCCAAAACACCAATACCTCATTGATTTCTTCACTTTTAAGCCTCCAATTCTTCATGTATTGTGTCCATGTCATTACCACACATCCCACATAGTTGCAAGGTCCTAAAATCCAACATTTAAGCTATCAAAACATGCAACATCGAGAATTCCACATTATTCATAAATTAGGCTAACACTAAGTAATTAAATGCAAAAGTTGAGTTATAATGAATGTAATGAAGGAATTAAATGTGCAATATTATGTGCTCATCAATCACGTTCCACCCTTCACGGCTTTGGCAAAGATCTCGAAGAGTGGAATAGTTTCACTCCTCTAAGAAAGAAGAGAGGTCAAATAATGGAAGTGCAAGACATAAATTAAAGCAAGTATAAAATAGCATAAATGTAAAGACTAGAAGTAAATAGAGACATAAATGTAAAGACTTAAAGTAAATCAAGAACATAAATGTAAATACTTAAAGTAAATAAAGAAACTATGACTCTTAAGCAAATGCAACTGTAAACATTAATGTAAAGAAATGAGTGGGAATCTAAACTTCCCAACTCTCTAGTAAAGATTAAACTAAGACAAAGAAGAGGAATTAGAAGTGCTACAAGAGCTACAAGTGCTGCCCAAGTGCCTCTAGTGCCAAGTGCTCCCTTTCTCCTTACAAATTAAGTGTATTTATAGACAAGGAGAAAGCAGGGGAGGGGTAAATGAATAGAGTCTGGCACCAAAGTCAAAATGGAAAGCCAACCACTCTGCAGGCAGTCTGTCAAGGCTAGGGCATTCAAACAGTTTCTCTGTCTTTGCTCTCCATCGTTCAAATGTTTGATGGATTCAGTGCCTGCCATTCAGGTCAGAAGACACGTGGTTCTCTGTGAAAATCTCCCTCCAAGTCCTCTGTGCAAATCTCCCTCTAGAGTCCATGCAGAGTCTGACTGCTCTATCTCTCCAATAATTCCAGGGACATTCGAACGTAGATTGTCGTTTGAACGTGGCACTCAAGTGCCTGAGCCTTCTGACTGCAAGTCTGCAACACGCCATGTCTTCAATTAGTCTGATCTTGTCATTGCCCCAGTGGACGTTTGAACAGTGTATGACGTTCGAATGTAGTGCTCAAGTCTCCAAGGCCTTGGTTCTTGCGTGCAACATACTTTGTCTCATCTGCCTGGTATTTCATTAGTTCAGGGGAGCGTTTGAACGTTTATTGGCGTTCGAACTTTATATGTGTCCTCCAAGCTTCTCCACTTTTGTTTATTAATGTGCTGTTGTTATTTTCAAATGTAATTTTTGTATCCCTTGAACCCTTGTTCACTTTAAGACCTAAAACATCATCACTTAAACTCCATTAAAGTATAATTAGTCCAAAAAGGGTATAATAATATGTTATATTTGAGTACTAATCAAATTCCTCACTCAATTCTATAGCACTCGACGAACAGTAAGTCTTCCTGAACTTACTGGAACAAAGAAAAGAAAATATGAACCTATCACTAATTACATCAAACGTTGGAGAAGTCTTGTTTTCAATTGCAAGGAATGCATTAGTGAAGCTTTTTTTATTGATATGTGATGAGTGCATAATATTGCATATTTGAAGCCCTCATTACATACATTTAAACTCAATTTTTGCATCTAAGTACTTAGTGTTAGCCAATTTTATGAATAAAGTTGAAGTTTTGATGTTGCATATATTTATAGCTTAAATCATTGATTTTAGGACCTTGCAACTATGTTGGATGTGTGGTGAAGGCATGAACACAATACATGAAGATTTGGAGGCTTAAAAGTGAAGAAATCAAGGAGGTATTGGTGTTTGGGAATAAAGGCACTGGCTGCCACATTATTTGGAAGCAGAGTCTAGGTTTTCCTCCATTTTGACCATGATCCGCTTTGAATCTGAAAAAGTTCAAAACATGAAAGTTGTATATATGGATGTCTTCTGTATTGTGTCAAAATGTCAACTTAATACAACGGTTGGATCAAAAATTATGCCGATTATACAAAAAGTGGTCCAGAGTAAAAAAATAGTACCAGTACGCAGTACCGGTACGCCCGACTCCAGTAGTTTCGAAGTACCGGTACGCTCCCTGAAGCACCCCCGAACCTCCTGCAACCCATCTCCACTTGCTTGGAGGCCCACCTACACTTCTCCCACTTGCCCCCAATATTTCCTTACACATCTACATGCCTCCCTTACATACTTTGAAGACTTATGAGGCTTGGCATTTATGGAGGATGGGAGATAAGTGAGCTTGCCAGGGAGTTGCTGGGTAGGCTTTCCTAGCCTATCAAAGTCCATCCATTCAGCCCCCACTTGATAGGTAGCCTGTACACACCTTAGGGGGACCACCATGCACGAAAATTGAAGGCTCACACTCCATTATATTCAACATTACACAACCATTTGAGAGGTGGTTACCTAAGCTTAGAAAGCTCCCTAGGAAGAAGATGATGAATAGTGCCATAGTATGAGAAATTTGTGTTTTTGCATTTTCTTCTCCATTTCAGTTGTAGTAAGCTTTTAATTTCTTGTAATCTTTAACTGTTGCACTCTAATATCATTTACTTCAAGTTCATTTCTAGTTTAATTACATGTTCTTCATTTCACCATTGTTGTTCATGTTTTTCTTCATTTCCTAGCTTTAAAATGGGTATTGTATATTTTTCTTCATAGCTTAAGATTTCTTGCTTTAAGTTAAGTTCCATGCTTCCTTTCCTCATTATGTCCATTTAAATTATGTTTGCCTTTCCTTTAAACATGAATAGCTAGATTTCTAGTTGGCTAATTCAAGGGAGACCTCCTCTTTCGTTTTCCATTTCAACTCATTCTCTTCCTTCCCTTATGAGTCTAATGGTTCGATTTGACGGGGTTGAGAATGGATAAGTTAGTGAGCCTTTGATATTCCATAGGCCTAGCCACGGTTTATGCTTAGATATTCACCAATCTTGTACTTAGCTTCCCCCGAATCAATCGTTCATTCATGCTCTATCGGAGGAGGGATTGGAGTTGAAATTGTATTCCTATTGGAGTGACTTCTTGGGTTTGCCAACATTTGTTTGTCATTGCATTTTCATTAAGAACAAAACTCATCAAAACCAACTACAAGATTTTACATTTTTTCATTTTACAACAAAATCACCTTCACACAACTCAACCATCCTTCTCTGAGGAGACGACCTTGAAATACTCTTCCAAGTAAAACACCGACATTCGAAAGGCTCCCTGCGATTGGGGAGCACTTTTTTTTACATTTCACATTTCATACATTTTGTTCATTCCATTGCATCACCATCATTTCGTTGCCTTTTCTCTTGCATGAATCTGAGTGAGAGTGAAACTCACCCACACACATAAGCCAACTACATATTTAAGGGTTCATGTTAGGAGCTTAGGAACAATAACGGTTTTCCACCAATCAATGTGTGTGTCCAAGAGATGCATTGAGGACCACTCTACAACCTTCAGGGAAACATGCCCCATACTTTCAAAGAACTTATAACACGAGCCCATCACTTAGAGATTCAAATTTTCAAGCACAAAAGTTACTTTCTTAGTGATCCTCGTGAAAAGAAAGATGTGAAAGCCTTCAAATCAAAAGAATCTTTGGCAATCTCCACTACATCAGTGAAGATTTTTGATAAAAAACTAAAGATAGACTTCCAGGTCAAATTTAATCCAGATTAGACTCAAAAGAAGACAAGACCAAGTTTGAAAGAACTTGAAGAGAAGACAAATTCCTTCACGATGGTGAAGTGTCAAATATTTTTGATCAACTACTCGTGTTAAAGCTTATAGAGCTTTCAACCAAGCGGCCAAAAGAATCGGGAATGATTGATAATCCAAAGTATTGTAAATATCACCAGATTATTAGTCATCCCCTTGAAAAATGTTTTATCATGAACGAAGAGATTCTTTGTTTATTAAATGAGAAAAAAAATAAACTCAATTATAGCAAAGAAATGACAGTTGTAAAAATGACAATGGTCAATTTTGGGTCCTTCGACCCTATACCAATTCCAAACAAAGGAGCACAACCTGTGACATCCCAAAAACCAAGGGTTCTTTGTCAACCCGTTGATCATCCATCAACCCATGAAATATCCGTGGATACCGTATAACTTGATATCACACCGTTATGCCTCATTTACTAGAATCAATAATTTAACAAAATTCGGATAGAGTCTCCTTTGTACAGGGACTTCTAACCAAAACACAACCTATGCAATCATACAACATTTAATCATATGACCAATCCGAGGTGAATTATACATTGATGCATAGTACCACATCATGAATTTATGTGTCAAACATAATTAATACAAGTTCGATTACAATCATTTTCATAGATTTAAATGTCCAAAACCGAATTTCACTAAAGTTTAACAAAACAAGGTTTAAAGCCACAACTTTGCTTTCTTCATGCTTGAGGCCCCAAATACGAGCCATCCACCGGTGTATAATCCGTAGTTAAAATGTTTTCCCATAAAGGGTAAACCACACTCAATAATGTATCTCCTAAAGAGGCCACTCCCCAACTTAAGTACATATGAAATGTCCACATGCAACATTCTACAAGCAACAACCATTCCAATCTAGAATATGCAATGCAATGTTGGAAATCACTATACCATGCCATGAAATGAGATTAGACTCACTAATGCACTTCAAACCGAGCCCTTACCAACTCCCATAACATGCAATGACAACATGTATGCATTTATGTTACACATCAATTGACCATTATAAATATTTGGGTCTTTCTTGGGGTGGGTATTTGTGGACATACACCAACAGGTACGAAATTGACATGAAATTCATGGACTTCCACCAACTGCTCCGTGTACACCGACACACTTCATGAACTAAACCATAGGAGTACATATCCTAAGTAACTGGGTCTTGCACCTGAGGAATTGTCTAGCCTTTCTTGCTAAATTCGAACCTATTTTCAATGCAAACCATACGAATTAGTCAAATCATCGATCCAACTTTTCTCGAGCCCAAGTATCATCCACCAAGAATGGTGTTTGATTAAATCATGCACACACACCCACCAAATGCGATGTCTCCGTGCATATGCAATGTAATGAACAATTACAATATCAATATCCTGTCTAATATGTAATGAATGCCATATGAACTATTTCAACCAAATTTCAACACATTCCATGAGCAATTATATCCAAAGCATATAATTTTCATAAATCATCACAATGCCAATATATCATTAAGCATATATCAACTCTTTTATCCAACAGCAATTCCCAAGCATGTTTTCATGTAATCTTATGCAATTAACACACTTTATTTCACATAGACATTTAATCAAACACCTTCAAGACATCAAATCATGTAATCATATAAAATGTCCAAATTCATCACATAGCTCAAGAAATCACATTAAATGATTTCTACATACCTAATTACCTAAACTTCCAAGAAATCACAAGCTAACAATTTCTAATTACCAGTTCATATAAGCATTGAATTTACCCATTTTCATTTTTCATTTCATCAAATCACAACCATAGGCAAGTGTTAAATACAACTAACAACCTACCCATTTCATACAATCATCATAGGTTGGAAATAAGCTTAGTTAGGATGAAAACCCTACCTCATGACGCGTAAGACAATGCTAGGAAGCTCCAAGACCCCAAATCTCGGCCAAAACCAAACTTTTTCCAAAATCTCCCCTTTGAACTTCGGTGAAACCTGTCCTTTTAGGTACATAGGCATAGTCCTCTTTGTGTAGATAGACTTTAATACTTGGCTTGAAGGATTCTGACCGGTAGAACTCAGTAGATCGTATAGAGAAGTTGGAATTCTCTCTTTTTCCTCTCTTCATCTTCCAACATTAAAAATCGAAAAACCTAGCAGAGATTTTGTGTAGAAAAGCAGATTTTTGTCTCATATTTATACCCTTTAATGCTTGGTCCACGCCGCACCACACGTTTCTTATTATCGGGTCCATTTTCGCTTCAAAACGATCAAATTTCTTCCCGGATTAAGTTCAAAATATTTTTATATGAAATTATTTTAAATTATAATAACATTTTAAAAATTTTATTTTTTGGGTCA
Source organism: Ilex asprella (assembly GCA_023539305.1). Taxonomy (NCBI): domain Eukaryota; kingdom Viridiplantae; phylum Streptophyta; class Magnoliopsida; order Aquifoliales; family Aquifoliaceae; genus Ilex; species Ilex asprella. The sequence goes on along the minus strand of CM042190.1, from coordinate 8,542,564 downwards.
TTTTTGAGGTCACCCGACACCAGATCGCCTAAAAAAATGCGAAAGATCTAACTATATTAGAATTCGATCAAAATTATCTGGATAACTAGATTTCACGAGACAAATTCAATGGTGATGTTTGTTTCATCATCCAACCTCTAGAGAAATACAGGTTTTTAACCTGCACTATAGTGACAATTTATCGTTTTACCCTTTTTCATAAAAAGTTCAATTTTTTTTGGGTTTTACACAACCATCAGCTCCGATACATCTTAAAGAACCATCACAATTGTTGACTACTTCTATTTCTGCAAAAGAAACACCATCAATTGAAAGTAAGGAACTTACCGTTCCTCTTCGTCAAGGAGGTGTGCATGTATAGTTCATAGTTGATGAGATAACAACGGTGTATGCATACTCATGTATGCCAAGACATAAAAATTCCAACATTCTCACATTTTATGAACTCATGACAGATGATCTAGATGTTTGGGCATCATTATATGAATCATAAGACGAGATCGGGGATGGTTTGTCAACCTTTGTCAGTAAAAAAGATAAATACCAAACCTTAATTACTAACACAAAGTCATCTAATCTACTAGGTGACTCAGAGCTCATGTTGGGAGCACCTATTTTGGATCTCAAACCAAGTGGGTGGCCTCTTTTGAATGATTCTGTGGCTATTGAAGAAGATTGGGGGGAATGGACTACGGTGAAACCTTGTAGAGTATGTAAGATACAACATTCATCTTCTTCAACTAGTAAGCCAAAACACCTCAAAATAAAGAGGGTATCTCATTCTCACCGAAATTGAAGACGTGGAGGAAAAAACAGAGTGCCTTCCCAGCAGATAACCATTGATAATGAAGACTGTAAGTTAATTTCTCGCACACCAGTACAATTGATGGAATATTTTCCCAAGAAATTATGTACAAGGGAATCAATGAAATTTTATGTGATCAGTGCTCATGAAGAAAAATGCATAACTGATGCTCCACTAAATAAAGATTTAGATACCAAAAATGCCCAAAAAGAGGTATCGACAGACGAAGAAGAAATGATTGCAAGGTTTAGAGAAATTCCATCAAAACTAAGTCTTCCTGATGCACTTGAATTACCTGAAGAAACCCGACAAGTGTTGGTACAAACTTTGTTAAACTCGAAAAGATTCAAAGAGAAGATCTTAACTACTGCCGACCAAGTTAGTCAATCCAATTGCATGACAACAATCTCATTCACTAATGAAGATTTGAAATCAGGATCTCTTCTCTACAGTATCCCCTTTTACTTGACTGGGTGTATTCGAAATTATAAAGTATCTTGTATCTTGATCGACTATACGTGGATCGACTATCAACATCATGCCAATTTGCATCATGAAGTAACTTGGAATCTCTATAGAGGAGTTGTCAAAAAGTAAACTAACAATTCAAGGTATTAATCAATGGGGGCAACATGTCATTGGTATGATTTGCCTTAAGATTGAGATCGAGATCAAGATAGAGAAATTAGTGTCTTTTGCACTTTTTCATGTCATTGACTCCAAAACATCTTATGAGTTACTATTGGGGTGACCATGTGCTTGATGAAAACCATTGTTGTATTCCCTAGTCTCCGCACATCACCCTCTATTGTGTATATGACTTATATGTGTCAGGGAGTGTCACTCTCCCTCGGAATTATGTGGGAAATGAGGCAACAGAATGGTGGAATGAAATGAAAAATGAAATGCAATGTGTGAACAAAAGTGCTCCCCAAGAGCAAGGAGTCTTTTGTGTGTCGTGTTTTACTTGAAAATCTTGTGTGAATGCTGAATATATGGAATGTTAGCCTTGCATTTTCTTCAATAGGGGTCCTCTAACATGTGTGTGTAGGCTTACCATCAATGGGAGGTGAGATGATGACTTGGATAGGCTAGGAACAACCTACCCAGCAACTCCCCAGGCAGCCCCCTTCTCTCCCATCCTCATTGATGTCATTGTCTCCAAAGTCTTCTAGTATGGTGATGGGAGTGGTAGAATCAATGGTGGGACCCCCAAGCAAGTGGAACATGAGTTTCAAGCATGTTGGCACTGCTGGGCAAGCGTACTGGTACGTTTTGGTTGTTGTACTGGTATTCTAGATCAGTTTTTGTAGAATTGTCATAACTTTTGATCCAACCGTCCAATTGAGCTAAAATTTTGACACAATATAGAAGACATTCAGATCTATAACTTTTATGTTTTGAACTGTTTCAGATTCAAAGTAGATCAAGGTAAAAATTAAGAAAAATAGAGCTACTATAATCAAATGGTGAGGGTGCTGGTGCCTTTGTTCCCAAACACCAATACCTACTTGATTTCTTCACTTTTAAGCCTCCAAATCCTCATGTAATGTGTCCATACCTTCACCAAACATCCATACATAATTTCAAAGTTCCAAAATAAATGATTTACACAATAATTACTTGCAACATTGAAAATTTAACATTATTCATAATTTCGGTTAACTATAAGTACTTATATGAAAAAGTTGAGTTAAAATGCATGTAATGAGGCCATTAAATATGCAATATTATGTACTCATCACAGCCTCCAACTTAAGATTTTCTAGTCCCTAGCAAACAAAATATAAAAATTAAGAAAACAAAGATAAACCTATAGTAATTATGCAATTGCATTTAGCACATGCAACAAGCCTTTAAACCCCTGGGTGATCCCTAGTGGATGAGCTTTGTCTCGTGAAGGTTTCTAGTGAAGGTACATACAAACTTATTTTCCTAGTATCCAATATTTAAAGCATATTCCATTATCTTAACTAGCACTGGGATGTCAAAATAGCTTTGTCCAATGCATCCAAACTAATCACACATGAAACACATCATAGCCTTAAATGCTATTGTAGAGTATCCACATACACATTTCCTTTCAAAACTCGTGTGTGTGTGAAATGGACATATAATTTAAACATTTACTCAATGGAATCCACATTCTCATAGCTATCCACATTTACCTTTGATGCAAAACTCACCAAGGGTTCTCTCAACAATGAATCACACTAGGATTATCTTGGCATGCTCTCCATGTGTATATGTGAGATGGAAACTTATGCCCAAAATGAAATATGCTCACATATAATCCAATAATGAAGTATGCATGTACAAATAAAATAACCTTGGCATAATCTCATGAAAGGGATGCTAGGACATTTAGATAGCAAAATCAACTTCTCTTTTCCTTTAAAATTATGCATCCCCCATGCTTCTCTAGATCATTTAGGACTTTCACGGGTTGTAATGAGGCCTTGGGGTGATATTGAGACAAGTTATATGAAGGATATAGGATAACAAAGTGCAAGGAGTCTTTTATGTGTCGTGTTTTACTTGGAAAAGTATTCCAAGATCATCTCCTCAGGGAAGGAAGGGAGTTATGTGAAGGTGATTTTTTCAAAATAGAAAATTGTAAAATCTTTTGTTTGTGGTGAGTCAAGTTTGTAAATGAAAATACAATAAAAACAAGTGTTGACTAATCCAAAAGGTTCACTCCAATGAAAATGTCCAATCAACTCGAAACCTTCCTCTGAGGGTTTACAGATGAACGATTGATTCATGGGAAGCTAGGGACTAGATGGTGAGGATCCAAGCATAAACCGTGACTAGGCCTACGGAATATCAAAGACTCACAACCACATCTACTCTCAACTCAGTCAAACCAAACTATCATACACTGAGACAGGAAAGAAAATGAGTTGAAATGGAAAACCTATGAGGAGGTCTCCGTTGAATTAGCCAACTAAAAAACTAGCTATTCATGATCAAAGGAAAGACATGCATAATGTAAAGACATTGTAAGAAATGAAGCTTGAGACTTAACTTAAAGCAAGAAAACTTGAACTATAAAGAAAGAAATACCATACCCATTTTAAAGCAAGAAATGAAGAAAACTTGGAAGCAACAATGGTAGATTGAAGAACATGTAACTAAACTTGAAATAAAAGAGATTACAATGCAAGAAATTAAGATTAAAGGAGAACTACAACTTACTGCAATGAAATAAGTGAAGAAAAACATAAAATTCTATTACACTATTCATCATCTTCCTAACTATTCTAAGCTTAGATAGCCACCACTTCAAATCTTGTGTGAATGCTGAATTTATGGAGTGTTAGCCTTGCATTTTCGTCCATAGGGGTCCTCTAGCATGTGTGTGTGTAGGCCTCTCATTAATAGGAGGTGAGATGATGACTTGGACAGGCTAGGAACAGCGTACCCAACAACTCCCCAAGCAACCCCCTTCTTTCCCATCCTCATTAATGCCATTGTCTCCAAAGTCTTCAAGTATGGTGATGGGAGGCATGTAGATGTGTAAGAAAAGTCAGAGGCAAGTGGGAGAATCAATGGTGGGACACCCAAGCAAGTGGGGCATGATTTGTAGGCGTGTTGGCACTTCTGGGCAAGCTTACTAGTACGCTTTGGTCGTTGTACCGGTACTCTAAGCCTACTAGAGTTTGAAGTACTGGTACTATGTACCAGTACACTTTTTCTGCTCTGGACCAGTTTTTATAGAATTGTCATAACTTTTAATCCAAACATCTGATTGAGCTAAAATTTTAACACAATACAAAAGACATCCAGATGTATAACTTTCATGTAACACCCCACCCTTCACATGACATAATATTATCCGCTTTGGGCCTACTGACCCTCACGGTTTTGTTCCTCCCAGTACCCCTGAGAAAAGGCCTTATGTCATATAAGGTGAGTGACTTACTTATAAACCCAGCAACTTTATTCTCCCTAACCGATGTGGGATACCAGGGTCTCACATTTCATGTTTTGAACCTTTTCAGATTTGAAGCATATCATGATCAAAATGGAGGAAAACTGAGGTACTGTAACCAAATGGTGTGGGTAGTGGTGCCTTTCTTCCCAAATACCAACATTTCCTTGATTTCTTCACTTTTAAGCCTCCAAATCGTCATATAATGTGTCCATGCCTTCATCACACATCCATACATAGTTACAAGGTTCCAAAATACATGATTTACACTATAATTACCTGCAACATAAAAAATTCAGCGTTATTCATAATTTTGGCTAACTCTAAGTACTTATATGCAAACGTTGAGTTAAAATGCTTGCAATGAGGCCGTTAAATATGAAAATTATGTGCTCATCACCTTGGTTACATGAGACGGGAGTTGTGCCATCAACTTTGTAGTAATACTTCAAATATTATCATGATGGAGAAGTGAGACAAGTCATTGTTGAGACTAAGCCTTTCTCAACAGAAGAATCTCACTTTGCAAACACCAAATTCTACTTTGAAGTGGAGCTTATCACAGAGGCCCTTCCTAGTACCATACCAAATATCAAACTATCAACAAATGACATCAAACTCTTGAAGAATGAACTAACCTTGCCTGTCACTCAATTATCAAAACTAACGATCTTTGGCCCACCACTAAAGGGCTTTATAAAACCTTCTATAGAAAAAGAAAGAAAAGATCATAAAGATGTTTTGTTTGATCCACGTGTTCAAAAACTCTTTGAAAATGTAGGTTACGGTAAAGGTGAACCATGCCTACTTGGAAAACTCGATCTAGGTCTTTTAAGAGAGGAAACTGATGAGTCGATGATAACACAAAGGGTCGTTAAAGGAGAGAACTCAGTACAACATAAATTTGGGATATAATATCATCCCACTCTAATCCCATTCAAGCTAAAGAAGGCTTCATCAAATCCTATCATGATACAAAATTTTGAGTGCAAGGATAAATAGATCATACAATCTCGTGCTTCTATTTTTGATCGACTTGGTAAAAAAGATACTTGAGGTACGTTGTTTGATCGATTGAGTGGAGAAAATCTTCTTCTAGAATTTTTATAAAGAGCTTTGGTGTTCACACGTCTTGGAAAATATATTGACCAAAATGTACCAAACTTTTCCAAGTAGGTCAAGAAACAACGAAGACGAAACAGACATTATATACCAAAGCTTGCAAATTTAGATGAAGAAGGCACTATTAATCTCAAAAATCCTATAGCCACCTAAGACTTTCTTCCAAGAAATAAGAAAAGGCAAAAAATGGTGCATACCAAAAGCATCGAAGAAGCCGTCTCAGTGAATTATGTCACCGTTGAGCAAACAACAGTGGAAGAATTTGATATTGAAGAATTATCATCAACAAATGAATCCAACCAAATTTTGACCACCCGTGAAGGATGGGAGTAATATATAGTTAAGAATATTGAGGATGTCCATGAAGGTATTGATAACAATGATGCAATCATCTATTATGCTATTATGAATGATATTTTCTCCATTATGTTGTCACCGCAGTGGTTTTGTCAAAAATCAGTTTTACATGTTTTAGCCAAAGTTAATACGTTGGTTAAGTTTGGTTTCATTTAAGAAGCCAAAAATCCCGTGTGGATTGGAAACATCGTATCATTGAGAAAGAAGGATAGAAATATGAGAATTTGCATCATTTTTCAAGACTTGGATTAGGTGTGTTTGAGGGATGTTTCTTCCTTGCCAAGCAATAAATTCAAGATTGATGAATAAGTCATCTCTATAAACCATGTGACAATTGATGAAATGTCAGAACTAGAAGGCTCAACTTTTGATGATGAGCCCAAACTAGAATCATCAAAATTTGAAGAAGGAGGCCAAGCCACTGTAGATAATCTAAAGTAATAGAATCTAGGAACGGAAGATGATCCAAGACCAATATTCATCATTGCTCGTCTGAAACCTCAAGAGGAAGGTGAGCACTTTAAACTATTATAGGAGTATAAAGATGTTTTTTCATGATCATACAAAGAAATGCCAGGGTATGATCCCAAAGTTGCAGTTCATTATCATGCTATTAAACATGGTGCTTATCCTATTAAGCAGCCACAACAAAGATTTTGCCTAGAACTAGTCCTGCAGATCAAAGCTGAAGTCAACAAGTTGATAGACACTGTATTCATTCGAGGAGTCAAATATCCAAGATGGATTGATAATATTGTATCAATCAGAAAGAAAAATGGACAAATTTGAGTTTGTGTTGATCTTAAAGATTTAAATCAAGTAGGTCCAAAAGATGACTTTCCATTGCCGATTACAGAATTCATGGATGATGCGACCTCATAACATGAGGCATTATTTTTCATGGATGGTTCCTATAGATATAATCAAATTCAAATGGACCCTAAGGATAAAAGACTCACTGCATTTCAAACCCCCTAGGGAGTTTACAGTTAGAAGGTAATGTCCTTCGAACTCAAGAATGCTGGTGCCACATATCAACATGCAAAAAGTTTGAATGTTATGTTGATGATCTGGTCTTTAAGACAAGAAGGCACGAAGATCATCTTGAAGATTTGCACAACATTTTTGAACGACTTTGAAGATATCAACTAAAAATGAACCCCTTAAAGTGTGCCTTTGGGGTTACTGACTTGATCTGAAATGTGTACACTCAAGTGCAGACTGTCAAGTTGTAGTATAATCCGGTTAAGTCCAAAGTCGAATCCACAGAGAACTAATGTTGGTGTTTTAGGATAAATAGTGATAGAGACCAAAGTGATTGAAACCCTTGAGTTTTGAAGTTATGATGTTTATGGAATATCTTGGATAGAATATAAGATTCTTTCCAAAGGATTTTTCTAGACAAAATATAATATTCTCTCAAATGTTAAAGTCACTCTTTAGCTCAAGCATCTGAACATGTCATCAACCATCAGATTATTATATTATGCTTGGGAACTCAATTAACCCCTTTGTTAACAACAAACTAATTGGAGTATAAAGATGGACTGTGAGAATTAAGAGCACGGTTCCAATGTCTTTATAGAGATTTACAAGAATTGTCTGTGCTGAGATTCAACCCGTCTACAAACAAGCAAGTACTTTTACAAGTCATCCAACCACTGTGTTAATATTCCATTCTTAGTTGAAGCACAATAATGTTGAAGATTTAAATGTAGTCATGAAGATCTAGCTGGAGTACTTGCAAAGAACCAATGAATCCTCTTATGCCAAGAGTCATCTTGTCTTAAAAAGGACTCATGGTTGTACAAAGTATCTTATCTTTGTTAGATGCATTCAATTATTCAATAAGTAATCAACAGAAAAAACATTAAGCATAAATGAAATGCAAAAAAATAACTTCCGAATGATTTATTCATGTCCATCACCTCTTACTAAAGAGTGAATGAGAAACTACTCACTCTTCATGGTTTTAAGAAAGCTAGAAAAGTGAGTGATTCTTGTCCCTCCAACTAGAGGAGTTACAAGAGAAACTACACTACACAATCAGCCTATCTTTGATGAAGAATGAGTGAATCAATTTTCACCCTTCATGGCTTTGGTAAAGCTAGAAAAGTGGAAGAGTTTCACTCCTCTAAGGGAAGAGAGAAGTTCTAACAATGGAAGCTAATGAAACTAAAAATGAAAGTAGAAGAAAGCTAGTTACTTTAGAGGGTTTTCTCCTCAAGCAAAACATGATCTATCTCCCTCTATCTCTCTCTCTATATATGTTTATTGATCTATCTTATATCCATATATCTATATATGCCCATTTATGTCTCTCCAAAGAGGAGGTATTTATAGACAAGGAGGAGGGGGTAAAGAAAAGTAAAATAATAGTTCAAAGTCCTTAAAGTCCAAGTGAATGCTCCAAGATCCGAATGAAAAATCAACAACTCTGCATTCTGTCTGGGGAATATGGTCGAACGTGGGATGGCTTTCGAATGTTGACTCCTGTCTTTTGTAATGGGCATTTGAATGCTAACTGGAGTTTGAACGTGGTACTTAAGTAGCTCTTGAAATCTATAGTAGATAGGAGTCAACAACCTATGTCTCATCACCCTGGCATTCCTTTGGAGGTCCTCAAATAATTCAAGATGGTGTTCAAACGTGGATTGGTGTTCAAACATTGTACTCAAGTAGCTCTTGTTCTTCTGTGAGAATAATTGCAACACTCCATATGCCATCACCCTAGCACTCTTCCAGGGTTCTTCAAATAATTCAAGATGGCGTTCAAACGTGGATTAGCGTTTGAATGTTGGTGCCTTTCTTCCAAGTTCTCCAATTTTCTTTCCAAATAGGTGGGTGTTTCATGAATTTGGTGTTTATTGGCTTTAGGCCCTTGTACAATCTTTTCCTGAAATGTCATTGTAAAACCCGAAAAAATTTGAACTTTTTATGAGAAAGGGCCAAACGATAAATTGCCACTACGGTGCGGGTTGAGAACTCTTATTTTTCTAGAGCTTGAATGATGAAACAGACCTCACCGTTGGATTCTTCTCACGAAATATAGTTATCTAAATATTTTTTATTAAATTTTAAGATATTTTTTGCGTTTTACGAGGTGTTCAAGTCTCGGGTGACTTAAAAATAAAAATTTTATGAAAATTTTAAAAGTTAAAAAATAATTTAAAGCAAGTTGAAATAAAAATATTTTAACTTGAACAAGAGCAAAATTTAATCGTTTTGGGCCAAAAACGGAACCGAAAAAGGGGGTGTATGGCGCGACGTGGACCAAGCGTTAAAGAGTATAAATAGGAACAAAAATCTGATTATTTTGACAAAAAATCTTGGTTGATTCTAGTGTGTTAACATGTGAGGAAGAAGAGAGGGAAAGGAGAAAAAAAGAGAGATTTCAAGGCTTCTCTCTACGATCTACGCCTCTTCGTCGCTCTATTTAACTCGAGCCAAAAATTAAATCGATCTCCTCGACAAGGGCTACACTCATGTACCAAAAAGACTGAATTTCACCGAAGTTTTTGAGACAGAATTTTGGAGAAATCAAGGTTTGGGCTTGAGGGTGTATTCTTGGAGCTTATCAACGTTCTTTTACGCTTCAAGATGTATGGTTTTCATCCTAGTTAGGTTTATTTCCGACCTAGGATGATTGTATGAAATGGGTAGGTTGTTAGATTTGATTTAACAAATGCCTATTGTATTTAAAATGTGAAATGGGTATTGGAAATGGTAGAATAAATTCTATCTTGACTTGAATGCATAAGAATTGCTAGATTGTGATTCGTGGAATCTTGATAATTGGGTATGTGTAAATCACTAAATGTGATTTTTTGATTTATGTAATGATTATGGGCATTTTTATGTGATTACATGATTTTATGTCTTGAAGGTGTTTGACTAAATGTCTATGTGAAAATTAAGTGTGTTATTGCAAAGATTATGTATGACATGATTGGAAAAAATTGTTGTTAAATGTGAAGGTTGGTATATGCTTATGATATATTGACATTGTGATGACTTTATGGAAGTTATATGCTTTCGCTATAATTTTTCATGAAAATGTTGAATGTGGTTAAATTAGCCCATATGTCATTCATTACATATGGGTCATGATATTGATATTATAATGGTTTATTACATTACATATGCATGGAGACATCGCATTTGGTGGGTGTGTGTGCATGGTTTGATCAAATATCATTCTTGGTGGATGATACTTGGGCTGGGGGAAAGTTGGATCGAAGATTTGACTAAGTTGCATAGTTTGCATGAAAAACTTGTGTCGGGTATAGCAAGAAGGGCTAGATTCTCCCTCTGGTACAAGACCTGATTACTTGGTTCATACACTCACCTATGGTAAAATTTCAGAAAAGTGTATCTGTGTGTGAAACCGGCGGTGCGGTACGACACCAAAACTCAGCTACCTAACAAAGACATATGATTTTGTTTTATAAAATAGTCATTCGATGTATAACGTCCAACAAAGACACATGATTTTATTTTATAACAAAGACACATGGTTTATTTCAAAAATTATCATTGGACGTTTATCATCAATGACGAATTTATACACATTGACATTGCATTGTATTTTTAAAACCTTTTGGAAGGTTTCACTCTAGTGGGCAAAACCTTCCAGAAGGTTTGGCAGCGAACTTGAATGGGTACGGGTTGTCAAAGTAAAAGTACTTCACATCTGCCATAAATCTGTTTTGATCTTCTGGGCTCAACTACGGTGGTATCTGTCTTGTTGCAAGATAATTACATATGTCAGCATACTAAGGACACACATAATGAATTGAAACTAAATGTTCATTAGGGAAGAAGTTAGGGATAGGAATGTGCTCATCAGCCTCTTGCACTACCAGTTGGGACAAATGATCCGCTACCATGATCTCCACTCCCTTCTTGTCTTGGTGTTGGAGCTTTTCGAATGTAGGGGTCCACTTTTCTACCCATTTCAAACTCTCTGATCGGTCTTGCTCATCAACTTCCTATAAATTAAGATTCCCCTTTTCTTCCAACTTTAGCATGCCTAAAAGCTTCAAGTGTTCTTCCACCAAGGTGTCGATGCTGTTGACGTCATGCACCTTCTCATCATCTCCCAGTTTCTTGGATAAGTTAAACACTTAGAGGTCCATAGTCATGTTCCCAAAAGTAAGCTTTATAAGACCTTTCCTACAATTGATAATAACATTAGAGGTAGTAAGAAACGGTCTACCTAATATAACAGGGATTTGGGAGTAACGGCTACCAATAGGGTGAGTCTCAAGCACAATGAAATCAATAGGGAAATAAAAGTTATCCACTTGAACCAAAACATCCTCAACAAATCCCTTCGGTGTTCGAATGCTCTGATCTGCCAACTGAAGAGTGATTGAAGTCTGCTTTAATTCTTCAAGTTGGAGTTGCTTGTACACCGAGTAGGGTAGAAGGTTGACAGTAGCCCCCAAATCAAGCAATGCTTGCTCCACCTAGTAATTTTTGATTGTTTTGGCAATGGTGGGGCAGTCGGGGTCTCTAAACTTTGGAGGACTGTTTGTCCTCAAAATTGAGCTCACTTGCTCGGTGAGGAATGCTTTCTTAGGGACATTGAGTTTCCTCTTCACGGTGCACAAGTCTTTCAAGGTCTTTGCACATGATGAAATTTACTTTACAGCATCAAGGAGTGAGATGTTGATCTTCACCTGCTTAAACATTTCAAGTATATTACTATAGTTAGCCACCTTGACGGGTGGCTTCAAACGATTACGAAAGGGAGCAGGCATGGGGGAAACAAGAACACTTTCATCAACCAATTTCTCTTTCTCACCTATCTTATCACTCACCTCACCTCTCTCGGTGTTGTAAAACTCCACATTCTCTTTTATATATGTATATATATAGAAACTACTTGTAGTAAAAGTGTGGATATGTGTAGTGATGTGTGTTTTAATTCGGTAGGTTGGAAAAGTAAAAATTTTGAATGTTAGTGTAAATCATAGTAAAGCTAGTTTAGCTAGTGAATGGGTGACATGAATTGTAAACGAACTTCTAGCAACTAGGTTAGGGGGACAAATGTATGTTGTGCAAGTTTGGGTTGGTTTTGGAAAGGTTTAGGATGGATTGGAATTGAAAAATGGAGGAAAAAGGCAAAACTGGACAAACCCTACCGGTACAGTCTACCGGTAGAGTATTGTACCGGTACAGTCTACCTGTACACTTTGGTCCAGAGAGTTATATCTACCGGTAGAGCCTACCGTTAGAGCCGAAAGAATTCTGAAACTTAAATGTCGCGATCTTGGTCCCATTTTAGCCTTATAAATACCCAAGGCCGCCTATTTTGGCTCTATTTCGGCCCCTCCAACCTTAGAAACCCTAAGAGAGAAAGAAAGGAGAAGAAG
>CM042190.1:8468047-8529956 GCA_023539305.1 Ilex asprella | reverse complement strand
TAACCATGAAATCCCTTTTTCTAGTTTTAAAAACCCTAATTCTTGGAGAGTGATGTATTTCCTTCTTGAATGTTTTCTTTATTATGAATATCGAAACCTTAGTGCTTTGTGTTGGTTAGAAAATTATGTTATTGTGATCTCATGTATTTTAATAGTTGGTGGTGAAATTGTTCAATGCTATACTTTGGGGATTTTGCTTATAAATTGGAGATTTGTGAAAATTGTTGGGCATTTGAGAACATCTTGTGGTATTGAGTTCAGTCTAGGGTGTTTCAACGAAGTTCGTGTGATTTTACTCAGGTTATTGTGTACTTATTTTTCTGAGTTATATTGTTTGTTTATGTGAAAACCCGAGTAAATTTAAACTTTTAAGAATAAATGAAAAAATGGTAAATTGTCACAACGATTCGGGTCGTAAACCTAAAATTTTCTAGAGCTCGGATGATGAAATGGACCTCGCCATTGAATTCGTCTCGCAAAATCTAGTGGCCATGTCAAATTTCCTCGAATTTCGAGATAGTCAGATTTTTTACGTTTTACGAGGCGGTAGGGCCCCGGGAAACCCAAATACTAATTTTTTGGGAAAATTATGAGATTTTTAAAATAAATGAAGTCAAAACAAATTATAAATATTTTGAACTTGAACCGGAGCGAAATTTAATCGTTTTAGGACAAAACGGACCCAGAATAAAAAGAGGCCGTGTGGCGCATTGTGGGCCAAGTATTCAAAAAATATAAATAGGGGAAAAATCAGATTTTCCCCCATTATTCAGCCATTGCTAGCCGATAGAGAGGAGAGGGAAAATAGAAGAAGAAATCCAACTTCTCTCTACGATCTACAGAGCTACGGGGCTCGAATCCGTTCGGGCCAAGCGGGAAAGTCGCTCTCCTCAACAAGGGCTACGTGTACACACAAAAAACAAGGACTTTCACTGAAGGTGAGAAAATAAAAAATTTGGAAGAGAGGGATTGGAGCTTGGGGTGAATTCTTGGAACCTCTACGGTCGTTCCTTCACACTACAAGAGGTAGGGGGTTTTCCTACTTAGACTTATTCACAACCTTAAATGTTCTATGGAAATGGGTAGGTCAATATAGATATATATGACTTGCCTATGGAATAGATTTTGATGAAATGTGTATTGAAATTAGGTAGAATAGCTTCTATCTTGAAATGGGTATGTAAAAATTGCTCAATGTAATTTCTTGAATTATGTGAATTGTGGGCATGTTATGTGTTTACATAATGTCTTGATTTGGAAGTGTGTTATTGCTTGATATGAGATAACATGCTTGGACTAGAGTTTTGGATAAAATGTTGATAAATGTATATTGGTTTATTGACATTGTGAATTATGAAAATTATATGCTTTTGATATAATATATCATGGGCTATATGAATTGGGATTGAAACGGTTCATATGACATACATTGCATATCGAACATTGTAGTAGGGTTGCAATGAGGCATTACATTTGCATATGCACAAGAACATTGCATAAAATGGGTGGTTGTGCATGGAAGTAATCAACACCACATGGGTGGATGACGAGTGAGCTAAGTCGATGACTTGGCCTAGTCACACGGTTTGCATGGTGCTGAGGGTCGGGATTAGCAAGAAGGGCTAGAAGATCCCTTGGGTGTAAGGCCCGGTGATTTGGATATGTACTTCCGTTGGTATTAGTCCATAAAGTGTGTTGGTGTATGTGGGACCGGTGGTGGAAGTCCATAAATCCCGTGTCGGTTGGGTGCCGTTGGTGTAAGTCCATAAATACTCACCCCATACAAGACCCAGGATGGATAATTTCATTTGATGTATAACATAGATGACAGAATTATACACATGAAAAATTACATGTGTTGGAGAGCTGGGAAGGGCTCGGGATCATGGATGACGGGCAAGTTCACATTAGCAATTGCATGTTTCGAAGATCCGAGAAGGGCTTGAGTCAGTTATTGAGAGTGAGTCTCATCTCATTCCATAGCATTACATGGTAAATTTCTAACAATGATAGTATATTTATGTTTGGAATGTATGAATGGTGAATTGTTTGCATATGAGCATTTCATGTGCATTTGGGTTGGGGAGTATCCTATTTAGAAAATCCTCTATTGAGCATGGCTCACCCTTTATGGGAAAATATTTCAGGTGCGGGGTTTACGCCAGTGGAAAGGTCTCATTTCAAGTCTCAAGGATGAAGAAATCCGACTTGTGGCTTTAATAGTTCATTTTGTAAAGTTTTATTTAAAATTCCATTTTGATGGGTAAATATATGGAATTGAATGTAATGGAATTAGTATGGATCATGTTTTAGGTGAAAAACCTAATTAAACATGTTTTGGATGGTTATGAAATTGTTTGAAATGAACCGAAAATGATAAAGGAAGGAATTGTGGAGATACGGACAAAACCTTCCGGAAGGTCTATTAAAACCTTCCGGAAGGTTAAGGTAAAATCCTTCCCAGTAGGCAAAACCTTCCGGAAGGTTGATAAAAAGCTTCTGGAAGATATGAAAGGTTAAGGTAAAATCCTTCCCAGTAAGCAAAACCTTCCGTAAGGTCGATAAAAACCTTCCGGAAGGTCGATAAAAACCTTCCGGAAGATCTGAAAGGTCAAGGTAAAACTCTTTCTAGTGGGCAAAACCTTCCGGAAGGTCGATCAAAATCTTCTGGAAGATTTTGAAGGTTAATGTGAATAATTTTTAGAAAATAAAACCTTCTGGAAGGATGACAAAATCCTTCCGAAAGACCTTTTCTAGTAGGCAAAACCTTCTGGAAGGTCTATAAAAACCTTCCGGAAGATTTTCCAAAAATCTAAAATTTTAAATTATTTTGTCATGTAATTGGACTTTGATCCTTTTAGTTCAAATAACACAACATGACATTAAATGAGGATGTGTGAGTTAAAATTTTGGTAAAAGGGGTATTATGGACGTGATGTCTGGTTATGCGGCATTCACGGGTATTTTTGCGGGTTGATGGTTGATCAACGATTTTAAAAAGGGACCCCCGATTTTAGGGTCATCACAGCTTGGTATCAGAGCTTAGGTATACGAATTACTTAGGGCTTGATAGGCATTGGGTCTAAACCATTGCATTCCTTGTGCATTTCATGTTATGTCTTTACTTGCTATATGATTTTGTGCTATGTGTTATGTGATTGATATACATGGTAAAATGTGTATGAAAATGGACACATTAGGGTTAGAAAACATAACCTTAGGGGTGGAAAAAGGGTGAACATGATGGTTCATAGATTTAAATGTTTACTAGTACAAAACACACGTTCTACTAGGGGGACAATGAGAAAATTCTCAAAGTTTGCACTTGATCCCTAGTTAGGGATACTAAGTTAGTGTGTTATTGCCATTTGACATGTGTGTAGATGACAAGTAGAGGAAGGGGATGCAGAGGCGGTGGGCAGAACAATAATCAACCACCACCGGCCTTTGACCAACAAACATTTAATGAAACTATGGGCATGATGGTGGCTACTGTTACACAAGCTAGCGCCAATGCCAATCAGGGAGGCACGAGTAACCTCTAACACTTCAAGGCACGCAAACCTCCAGTTTTTAAGGGAGGGGCGGATCTGATGGTGGCTGACCATTGGTTCTAACAAGTAAATAAGATCTTAAGGGCTATGGAGATCATCTCAGATGCCTCTAACATAAGACTAGCTGTATTCCAGCTAGAAGGAGAAGCCCAAGAATGGTGGGATTGGGTGACGAATTCCAAGAACTTGGAGACCATGACATGGGGAGAGTTCTAGGAGCTCTTCATGGGTAAATACTTTCCAACGGCCGCTCGATACGCAAAGGCCGGGGAATTCCTAGAATTGAAGCAAGGCACAATGACGGTGATGGAATACGTGGCTAGGTTCACGGAACTAGCCTGTTTTGCCGACGATTATGTGGCCACCAATATGGCCAAAGTGAGGAAGTTTGAGGATGGTTTGAAGTTGTCCATCCGAGGGAAGATTGTGGGCCTCCACCTGCAAGACTTGGATACAATGGTCGAAACAACGATGGCCATTGAAAGAGAGGTGGAAGACGCTCGAAGCATCCGGGAGGCGAGTACTAAGGACAAGAAGAAAGAGGGTCAATCCTCTTCTTCTAGTTTGGGGAAGAATCAAAGGACTTCTACTCCACAGGGACCACAGGGATAGGGCCGCGACCATTAAGGTCAAGGCCAAGGTCAACTTTCCCAGAGTGGGGGAAGCTTCAGACTACCTACTAGGTAGGCCAGAAGACTTGTTATTATTGCCACCAGCCGAGTCACTTGAAGCGGGATTGCCCTCAGAGGCAGGGATCCCGGGGTCACGGGACATCTCAGTCCCAATCTTTGGTGGGACAGTCACAACGACACTATATTCCTCCCTACCCTACTGTGGGCCAAGAAAACAGTACCAGTTCCAAGGTGCTACTCAGGCCCTTTCCACTTTCCGAGCGGCAACTCCGCAGTCAGGCCAGATGAGCCAGGGCATGGGTCGAGGCTGAGGGCAAGGCTTACAGGATGAAACTTCGAGCACCCAGGGGCGTGTCTATGCCATGGTGCCACAAACTAAGCTGGCAGATCAGTCGGTGATACAGGGTACATTTCTAATTTCTTGTTTATTGGCTAAGTATTGTTTGATAGTGGGCATCACATTCATTCATATCTGCATCATGTGTGAAAGAATTGGGCTTAGATGTTGAAACCTTGGAAGAGCTGTTGCATGTGAGTTCTCCCCTAGGGGCTAGGGTGAGGGTTGACCAGATTTGTCGAGGTTATGAGTTAGAGATCTCGGGGATTCTACTCACTGTGGACCTTAGGGTCATGGATGCTTCAACTTTAATATTGTAACCCAAGCGCAGGTTGAGCAGAGTAATATATTCTTGGAAGTCCGAGGTCGATCCCACGAGGAATTGTAACAAGAAAACAATCACACGAAAACTAAAAATACTTTAAAAGGAAAAGAGTTTGTTTGAAGAGTTGTTGGATGACAAAGATTGGTTTTGGTAAATAAAACAATAATAAAAATACTAGAGCATTAGGTACTCCCTCTCAACTTCATGCAGTAATAATTAAAGACCCAAAGCTTAATTCGATACAAGAATTAGATGTCAGTTAACTCTAGCACAAATCAAGTACTAAATCCAACAGTTATAATCAAAAGACTACCAGGAACCTGAATAATCATTCAATCATATTATTTTATGAATTCATGCTAATACTTCAAGCATGGAATAACCAGTGATTTACTCGCAGGGAAACTCAAGCAATCGATGTACATGACACAACAACTCAGGGGTTTTTACAGAGTAAACAACTTTACTAAAAGATCAGAAATTAAATTAACACAATATCATAAATCATGAAGTACAAAGTCAATAAAAATACCATACTCCATTGAGAGGTTTTCCCTAGCCCTAGCTTAGTCTTATAGCCGGACATGATAAAAGAATAACAAAATAAAAAGATGGAAAAAGAATTATAGTCTCTAAGATGAGAACCCCTATTTATAATAAAATAAATCCTAGGTATAGGTAGGAGATCTAAGGTTGGCTTGGAAGAAATTTCTTTGCCAAATAGAAGTTTTGTAAGGTCAAATCTCGTGCATTAAATCTTTGCCTCGCGGGTATAAAATTTGTTCATACTTCGAGCTGAAATTTTGCATATTTAGAGGTTGAATCACGAAATTTTAGTTAAATACACTTTTGTAGCCCTTGGGGTCTTTTTTCCAACCCCACAAACTCCAGGTCAATCGGATATTAGAGTCAAAAGTTATGACCAAAATACTGAAGCCGTGTCAAATCCTTATATTATAGAATACTTTCCAAATCCAACATTAAATGAGTTTTCTTCAAACTTGGACTCTTGTAAGGATTGAATTGCTGATTTATCTTCAAATCTTCCTATCTTCCTCATGATTCTTCAATCCTTATCAATTATGATTCTTCTTCGAGTGATTGTTTCACTTGCATTATTCCTTATTACTTTAAATCAACCAATTTACCTGCAAAATAAACCAAACAACTAGAAAAAGTATCAAACTAGAAAATCAAGGAATTTAACTCATTTAATCACAAATAATATGCAATTAACCAATTATTAAATATAATAAAATAGCACTTTTGATGGTTAATCAATGGACATATCAGAGTTTAACGTCATCCTTGGGATGGATTGGTTGACAATACACCGTGTTGTTATTGATTGTGATCGTAAGAGAGTCACCGCATATACGCCTTAGGGTGTTTGTTTTAATTTCTAGGGGGAAAAGCATGGGGCTCTACCCCAAGAGGTGTATGACTCCCGATTGCACGGGCAGTTGATGGGTTGGCTAGCAAGCCTTACTCTAGAGTACGAGGTGAGGCAGGAGTTGGGTCTGCCTTGGGTCGTTTGAGAGTATGTGGATGTTTTTTCGGACGAACTACCGGGATTACCTCCCCATAGGGATGTAGACTTTAGCAGTGAGTTACATTAGGGTACTTCGTCTATTTCTATGACTCCACATAGGATGGTACCTGCTGAGTTACAAGAACTCAAGGTTCAATTACAAGAATTATTGGACAAGGGTTTTATCAGACCGAGCACTTCACCTTAGGGCGCTCCGGTGTTGTTTGCCAAGAAGGGAGGCGGATATCCCTAAGACGGCACTCAAAATGTGGTATGGGCATTTCGAATTTCCGATGATGCAATTTGGATTAATGAATGCCCCGGCGACAGTCGTGGATCTCATGCATAGGGTGTTCCAACCCTATTTAGATTAGTTCGTTGCGGTGTTTGTTGACGACTTCCTGGTCTACTCCAAGTCTAAGGAGGAGCATGATGGTTATTTGAGGATTATTCTCCAGACCCTAAAAGATCATTAGTTGTACGCCAAGTACAGTAAGTGTGAGTTTTGGCTCACGAAGGTGAAATTCTTGGGACATGTGGTGTCGGTTTCGGGTGTATCCGTGGACCCGAAAAGGTTGAGGCAGTGATGAATTGGGAGAGACCGAAGTTAGTCTTCGAGATATGTAGTTGCTTAGGATTGGCAGGGTACTATCGGAGGTTCATCAAGGACTTCTCTCGACTGGCTGGACCTATGACGAGATTGACCCAGAAGGAGGTCAAGTTTGAGTTGAATGATTCTTGCGAGAAGACATTCCAGGAGTTAAAGAGGAGATTGACTTCAGCTCCTATTTTGACAGTCCTGGAAAGAGGGCAGATGTATACAGTGTACTGTGATGCATCCAAAGATGGACTCGGTTGTGTTTTGATGCAGTCCGGGAGGGTGGTGGCTTATGGTTCTCGACAGTTAAAGAACCACGAGTAGAACTACACCATGTATGACATGGAGTTGGCGGCCATTTTTTTTGCCTTGAAGGCTTGGCGCCACTATTTGTATGACGAGAAGTTCGAGGTGTTTTCGGACAACAAAAGTCTGAAATATATCTTTACACAGCGAGACCTTAATATGAGGCAACACAAATGGATGGAGTTTTTAGAGGACTATGACTTCACTTTGCATTACCATCCTGGTAAGGCAAATGTGGTGCCGGATGCACTTAGCCGGAAGTCACGGGGAGTCTTGGCTAGTGTGGTTTTCTGAGAGTGGCTTATGCTCGAGACTGTGGGACAGTTCGGGCTACATTACCGGGGTCAGGCTCATGGTACTTTGGGGAGTTTGGTGGCTATACTTTCTCTACTGAGCAGGGTGATTGAGTCTCAAAGTTAGGACACGGAGCTATTGTCCATCCGGGACTAGGAACAGGTAGGTAGAGGCGACGAGGGCTAGGCCATTCACTCGGATGGTAGTATTCGGTATCGAGGAAGGGTTGTGGTTCCTCAGTTGGTGGATCTGAGAGAGGAGATCCTTAGGGAGTTTTATTGCTCTCGTTTTACAGTTCATCCAGGTGGCACGAAGATGTACCATGATCTTCGTCGCCAGTATTATTGGAGTGGGATGAAGAATCACGTTGGAGATTTTGTTAGTAGGTGTCGCATGTGCCAACAAGTCAAGGCCGAGCACCAAAGACCAGCAGGGTTGCTCCAGCCATTGAAGGTGGTGGAATGGAAGTGGGAGCATGTCACGATGGACTTTGTTACCCACTTGCCACAGATATCGCGGGGACATGACGTAGTGTGGGTGATAGTGGATCGGCTTACCAAGTCGGCACACTTTTTGGCGGTGCGGATGACCTTCACACTGGAGGAATTCTACAAGTTGTATATACGGAAGATTGTTTGGCTACATGGGGTACCCGTGTCTATAGTATCGGATCGGGATCTCAGGTTTATGACTCACTTTGTAGGAGAGTTTTCAGTGAGCCATGGGGACACAATTGATGATGAGTACTTCTTTTCATCCCCAGTCGGACGGTCAGTCGGCTAAGACCATCTAGATTTTAGAGGACATGCTGCGGCATGTGTCCTAGACCTTAAGGGTAGCTGGTAAGAACATTCACCCTTAGTGGAGTTTGCCTACAATAATAGTTATCAGGCGAGCATCTAGATGACACCCTATGAGGCACTATATGGGAGACCTTGCCGTTCTCCGGTGTGTTGGACGGAGGTTGGAGAAAGACCCTCTACGGGTCCATATTTGATTAGGGACACTTCAATGAAGGTGGACCTGATAAGGAAGCATTTTCTTACAGCTCAAAGCTGGCAGAAGAGCTATGCCAATAGATGGCGACGACCTCTGGAATTTGAGGTGGGAGATCACATTTTCTTAAAGGTGGCACCTAAAAGAGGAGTGGTCAGACTCGGGAAGCAAGGGAAGTTGTCGCCGAGGTTTATCGGGCCCTTCACGGTACTCGAGAGGGTTGGTATAGTGGCTTACAGATTGGGATTACCGCCAAATTTATCGGGTGTTCATGCAGTGTTTCATGCCTCCATACTCTGAAAGTATACACCTGCTCCGACACATGTGGTGGATTGGGGTGAATTGATGATTGATACGGATGGGACCTTTGAGGAGGGATCGGTGCGTATCATGGATAGCCGGGAGCAAGTTTTGTAAGGCAAGACTGTGAGGCTAGTGAAGGAGTTGTGGCAGCACCGGGGAGTGGAGGAGGCAACATGGGAGCGTGAAGACACCATTCGTACCAATTATCTATTCTTGTTCAAGGATGGAGGTACGTGTTGATGGTTTTATGTATAATGTTACTTATTTTATGTGCATTATGTGTGCATGTGTGCGTGAATTTTGGGGTAGGAATTTGAAAGCCCGGGAAAATTTAAACTTTTAAGAATAAAGGGTAAAATGGTAAATTGTCACAAGGGTTCGGGATTTAAACCTGAAATTTTGTAGAGCTCGGATGATGAAACAGACCTCGCCATTGGATTCATCTCACGAAATCTAGTGACCATGTTAAATATCATCGAATTTTAAGATAGTCGAATTTTTTACGTTTTACGAGGCAGTCGGGCCCCGGGAGACCCAAATACGATTTTTTTGGGAAAATTATGAGATTTTTAAAATAAATGAAGTCAAGACAAATTAAGAATATTTTGAGCTTGAACCTGAGTGAAATTTAATCGTTTCGGGACGAAAACGGACCTGGAGTAAAAAGGGGCCGTGTGGCGCATTGTGGGCCAAGTATTCAAAAAATATAAATAGGGAAAAAATCAGATTTTCCCCCATTATTCAACCATTGCTAGCAGATAGAGAGGAAAAGGAAAAGAAAAGAAGAAATCTAACTTCTCTCTACGATCTATGGAGCTACGGGCTCGAATCCATTCGGACCAAGCGGGAAAGTCGCCCTTCTCGACAAGGGCTATGCGTACACACCAAAAACAAGGACTTTCACTGAAGGTGAGAAAATAAAAAATTTGGAAGAGAGGGATTGGAGCTTGGGGTGAATTATTGGAACCTCTACGGTCGTTCCTTCACACTACAAGAGGTAGGGGTTTTCCTACTTAGACTTATTCACAACCTTAAATGTTATGTGGAAATGGGTAAGTCAATATAGATATATATGACTTGCCTATGGAATAGATTTTGATGAAATGGGTATTGAAATTAGGTAGAATATCATCTATCTTGAAGTGGGTATGTAAAAATTTCTTAATTTAATTTCTTGAATTTTGTGAATTGTGGGCATGTTATGTGTTTACATAATATCTTGATTTGGAAGTGTGTTATTGCTTGATATGAGATAACATGCTTAGACTTGAGTTTTGGGTAAAATATTGATAAATGCATATTGGTTTATTGACATTATGAATTATGAAAATTATATGCTTTTGATATAATATGTCATGGACTATATGAATTGGGGTTGAAATGGTTCATATGACATACATTGCATATCGAACATTATAGTAGAGTTGCAATGAGGCATTACATTGCATATGCACGGAAACATTACATAAGTTGGGTGGTTGTGCATGGAAGTAGTCAACACCACATGAGTGGATGATGAGTTGGCTAAGTCGATGACTTGGCCGAGTCGCATGATTTGCATGGTGTTGGGGGTTGGGGTTAGCAAGAAGGGCTAGAAGATCCCTCAGGTGTAAGGCCCGGTGATTTGAATATGTACTTCTGTTGGTATTTGTCTATAAAGTGTGTCAGTGTACGCGAGACCGTTGGTGAAAGTCCATAAATCCCGTGTCGGTTGGGTGCCGTTGGTGTAAGTCCATAAATACTCACCCCATACAAGACCCTGGATTGATAATGTCATTTGATATATAACATAGATGACGGAATTATACACATGAAAAATTACACGTGTTGGAAAGCCGGAAAGGGCTTGGGATCATGGATGATGGACAAGTGCAGATTAGCAATTGCTGTTAGCAATTGCATGTGTTGAAGAGCTGGGAAGGGCTTGAGTCGGTTATTGAGAGTGAGTCTCATCTCATTCCATAGCATTGCATGGTAAATTTCCAACATTGATAGTATATTTATGTTTGGGATGTATGGATGGTGAATTGTTTGCATATGAGTATTTCATGTGCATTTGGGTTGGGGAATATCCTATTTAGAAAATCCTCTATTGAGCGTGGCTCACCCTTTATAGAAAAATATTTCAGGTGAGGGGTTTACGCCAGTGGAAGGGTCTCATTTCGAGTCTCAAGGATGAAGAAAGCCGATTTGTGGCTTTAATAGTTCATTTTTGTAAAGTTTTGTTTAAAATTTCATTTTGATGTGTAAATATATGGAATTGAATGTAATGGAATTAGTATGGATCATGTTTTAGGTGAAAAACCTAATTAAACATGTTTTGGATGGTTGTGAAATTGTTTGAAATGAATTGGAAATGATAAGGGATGAAATTGTGGAGATACAGACAAAACCTTCTGGAAGGTCTATTAAAACCTTTTGGAAGGTTAAGGTAAAATCCTTCCTAGTAGGCAAAACCTTCCAGAAGGTCGATAAAAACCTTCCAGAAGATCTAGAAGGTCAAGGTAAAATTCTTTTCAGTGGGCAAAAGCTTCCGGAAGGTCGATCAAAACCTTCCGGAAGATTTTGAAGGTTAATGTGAATATTTTCCGAAAAATAAAACCTTCCGAAAGGATGACGAAATCCTTTCGGACGGTCTATAAAAACCTTCTGGAAGATTTTTCAAAAATTTAAAAATTTAAAATTGTTTTGTCATACAATTGGACTTTGATCCTTTTAGTTCAAATGACACAACATGACAGTAAATGACGTATATTGAGCCATGTAGGACCTCGGTAGAGATAAATGACCAAAGAAAATCACGGGTAGCACGTGTGAGTTAAAATTTCGGTAAAAGGGTATTATGGACGTGATGAGGGTTCACGGGTATTTCCACGGGTTGATGGTTGATGGTTGACCAACGGTTTTAAAAAAGGACCCTCGGTTTTAGGGTCATCATAGTTTATGAGAGATTATTATGGCAGGTTGATAATATATATTTGTATATAAAATCAACAAGCATACTTGGTGATGTATGCTATGTAGGTGTGGGAGGTTTTTTTGTACATGTCTATAACCTGGGGAAATAAAGAATTGGTATAGGTATTTATATATGGTGCAGGTTATGAGACCAGCTATAGCCATTGAGAGAGAGTTGGAGGACGCACAGAACATCCGAGAAGCAGGTGTCAAGGACAAGAAGAAGGAGGGCCAATCCTCTTCTTCTAGTGCGGGAAAGAAGCAAAGGACTTTTTCCCTGCAGGGGCATCAAGGGCAGGGTCGCGGCAACCAAGGCCAAGGTCGATTCTCTCAAGGCGGTGAAAACTTCAGAACCACCTTCCAGGCAGGTTAGAAGACTTGTTTTCTTTTCCACCAGTTAGGCCACATGAAGCGGGATTGTCCTCAGAGGCAGAGATCCAAAGGTTACGGGATATCTCAGTCTCAGTCTTCAGTGGGACAACCACAGATGCATTTTTTTCATCCCTATCCCACCATGGGCTACAGAAGCCAGTACTAGTTCCAAGGTGCTACAAAAACACCTACCTTAGTGGAGTTTGCCTGCAACAACAGTTATTAGACGAGCATACAGATGAAAACCTATGGGGTACTATATGGGAGGCCATGTCGTTCTCCAGTTTGTTGGACGAAGGTAGGGGAGAGATCCTCTACAGGTCTGGATTTGGTTAAAGACACCTCGGATAAGGTGAACTTGATAAGAAAACTTCTTCTCACAGCTCAGAGTTGGTAAAAGAACTATCCCGACAGACGATGGTGACCTCTAGAGTTTGAGGTAGGAGATCATGTCTTCTTAAAGATGATGTCTAAGAGAGGAGTTGTCAGGTTCGGCAACCAGGTAAAGCTATCGCCGAGGTATATCGGGTCCATCAAGGTACTCGAGAAGGTAGGTACAATTGCTTACCATTTGGTGTTAGCGCCAAATCTATCGGGTGTTCACACGGTATTTTTGTGTCTCTATGCTCTAGAAATACACTCCAGATCCAACTCATATGGTGGATAGGGGAGAGGTTGTTGTTGATGCATATGGTACCTTCGAAGAGGGACTGGTACGTATCATGGATAGTCAGAATAAGGTTTTGCGAGGCAAGACCGTGAGGCTAGTGAAAGTGTTATGGCGGCACCAAGGAGTGGAGGAGGCAACATGGGAGCGTGAGGGCACTATACGTACCAACTATCCTTTCTTATTCGAGGATGAAGGTACATTCTTATAGTCATTTAGTATTAAATGACTGTTGCATATACATGTGATAGCATGTGTATGTGAGTGTGAATTTCGGCAACGAAATTCTTTTAAAGGGGAAGAATGTGAAAACCCGGGATAAATTTAAATTTTTTTTTGGAAAAAGGGAAAAATTGTCATTTTTCACTATTATGCAGAGTTAAAATACGTGTTCTCTGGTACTCTAATGTTACAATGGACTTCGACGTTGGATTCGTATCACAAAATGTAGTCACCTAAACTAATTCGTCGAATTCTGAGATAGTCAGATTTTCACGTTTTACAAGACGACTGGGTGGCGATTGACCGCACAAAGGTCCCCGAAAACTAAAATTATGAAATTTTCTTATAATTGAATAAAAGTACAAATAAAATTAATTTGAACTTAAACCGGATTGAAATAAATTAGGCAAAAACAAACCCAGAAAATAGGGGGCGTGTGGCTTGATGTGAGCCAAGTTTTTAAAATTATAAATAGTGGCTAAATATCTGAAAAATAGATATTTCCTCTCCTTGTTCAGCTAGTCTCACACATTGGAAGAGAAAGAGAGAGAAAAGTGAGAAATCCAACTTTCCTTCGTCGATTCTTGGAGTTCCGTTGGTCGGATTCAGTCGAGCTAAGACTTAAAGTTCATCTCCTCGACGAGGGCTACACAACCATACCAAGAACGAGGAATTTCATCAAAGATCCAAAGAGGAACTTTTGGAAAATCAAGGTTTTGGGACTCGGGAGGTGTCTTAGAGGCTATCTACCACTCCTATCATGCTCCAAGAGGTAGGGTTTCCTCCTACTTGAGTTTATTTCCTTCCTATGATGTTCATAAGGAAGGGGGTGGTATGTAAAATATGTATACCACTTGTTTATTATTATGAAAATGATAAAAAAAAGGGATAAAAATGGCTTAGGCTAATTTCTAGCTTGATTTTGATATATTAGAATTACTTGTGTGATCCCTTGAAAAATTGGTTCATGTGGGCATAATATGTTTATATTATGCCTTGTGATTAAGTGTGACTGGCATGAAATTGTGAAGTGTCATACTTGTGAATTGTGTTGGAAAGACATGTTGATATGTGCTAATTGATGTGTTGACATGTGGAAGGATTTTGGTGATTATATACGATTGAAATAAATTACCATGAAATTTGATATGTTGATATATGGTTTAATTTTTTCATATGACATTTATTACATATGGGACATGATTGTTATTATAATGGTACATCCCATTGCATATACACGGAAACATCTCATTACATGGGTAGGTGCATGATTGTTGTCAACACCACACTTGGTAATTGACGGAAGGCTTGGGAAAGTTGGGCCGAAGGCCTAGCTGAGCCACACGGTTGCATGATAAGTTGGGTTGGGGTCAGCAAGAAGGGGTTAGAAGATCCCTCGGGTGAGAGACCTAGTGAGTGGATACATATTCTGTTGGTATAAGAGTCCATAAAGTGTGTTGGAGTACGCAGAACTATTGGTGGGAGTTCATAAATTCAGTGTCGGTTGGGTGCCGTTGGTGTAAGTCCATAAATATCCACCCCAAGAGAGACCCTAGAATTGTAAATGTCATTTGATGTGCAACATGGATGACAGATTCATAGGCATTGACACTTGCATGTGTTTGGGAGACAGGAAGGGATCGGGTTGAATTGTATGAGTGAGTCTCATCTCATTACATGGCATGTGATGGATTATTGAATGTTGCATGTGTGCATTCCATGTGCATCTAGGTGGGGAGTAGCCTTTGTAGGAATTATTCTACTGAGTGTGGCTCACCCTATATGGGAAACATTTTAGGTGTGGAGTATACGGCGATGGACGGATCTCATTCGGGCCATCAATGGTGAAGAAAAGTCGAGATGTGACTTTTCCTTGAGTTTTTGTAAAAGATTTATGAAAACTTGGTTTTTGGTTTACCTGTAAAATTATGTAATTGAAGGTAATAGAACTTGTATGTATCAAGTTTTATATAGCAAATGATGTTAAACATGTATTTGGTGAATGTGGAAGGGTTTGGAATGAATTTGAAATAAAAAATGGTTGAAACAAGCAAAAATCAATAGAGTGTACTGGTACGCTATTGTCCAGAGAGTTAATCGTACCAGTACGCGTACCGGTACGCTTAACTGCAGTGACCAAACCGTACCCATACACATATCGGTACGGTTTCCAAAAATTTTAAAATTTTAAAGGTTTTTTGCCATGCTTTCAGCCTAGGTTTTCCTTCTCTCCAATGATACAAATGGACATTAAATGAAGTATTTTGAGGTATATTGGACCTCGATTGGGTTAAATGATTAAAGGAACATGGGTTATACATGTGGGTTATATTCCCGGTTACTGGAAAGTGATTGACGTAGTGTCGTGTTATGCGACATCCACGGGTATTTCCGCGGATTGATGGGTTATCAATGGTTGATAAAGGACCCCCAAAAATTGGGGCGTCACATTTGTGCTCACTCCTACAAACAACATATTTTTCAGATTATGTGCTAGAGGAGGAGCTCAGAGTAGATGAGCAGGCACATTGGGAAGCTCCAATAGATGGGAGCGTGGACCCCGAGATGGATGTCTAGAATTATACTCTCTTTTGTCCTAGACTAGGAAAAATTATTTTGAGACCATGTGAAGTCTAAGCTTTTGTTATTCCGCTGCAAGATTTAATTTGATTCTTTTGGTATGTTATTGCCACAGTTTGACATATTCTTTTGATATTATGCCATGGTTGGAATATTCTTTTGGGACGATGTTTTGTATATTATATACGATGAATGGAATTTTTTTTATTGATGGATTTTATTAGTTTCTCTCATGATGTGAATGATTTTAGATAGTAATGTTGTTCAAGGTGTATTTTGGGGCGTTACACCCCGAACCCGATGTTGTTGTGAAACTCTAACAAAATGCATTCATAATTGAAAATGGAAGTTGTACCAAGTTTAGAAATGAAGATTACAATCTTTAAACTTATTAGAACGAAAATGAGCCAGAAACTACAATACTAATATTTGAAAATGAAGATGTACCAAGTTTAGAAAATGGAAGTTGTACCAAGTTTAGAAATGAAGATTCATTCGTGAACTGATATTTGTTTGATTATATCTGTCTGTATGGGTAGCATACATGAATTTTGGGTGCCAAGAAACTAATAGGCAATATTTCCAAAAAATCTCTTGAGTCGGGTGACGTAAGGTGAGGTTGAGGCAAAAGTATGTGGAGTTAATATTTTTGAAAAATACCCTAAAAAGAACAAGTTTATGGAATTGTGTTCAAAATAAGAAATGATTACTTTACTAGATTTATTGTTCGTATATTTGTATACAGATTTCTCACTTCGTACTTTATAAAATCAATGGTGTTGCATTATGTTTTAAGAAGAAAAGTTTACCTTGAGATTTGATTTTGATGTGGTAAATTCCTTGATGTTTCACTTATATATTTCAAATGATAGTACGTAGTGTACTTTCAAAAATGCTTACTACTTATCGTATACCTAGACTTATTGATAAATTATTTTATTACCTATCATTATGATTGTGAGCTATTGGTATTTAAAACCTTGTATATGCTTGAGAAAAGGATTATTCTACAGAGTGTGTGGTTGCTCACCCCTATCATTTAACATTTTCAGTTATGGACATATGTTGGTGGACTACATAATGGGAGTATCAAGAAAGAAGATAGTTGTTATGATTTAGTTAGAGTTTGTAAATAACAATGTAGGATGATGTATATTATTGAGGATTTGTAAATGATTTATATCTTGGTTAATTTGAGAGAATGTTTATAGATTGGGACTTCTTAAATGGTTTACTTATAAAGATTTTAGATATTCTGTATATTATATTCATGATAAAGAATTTTGGATAATTAGATTGTAACCCGGGTTTGGGAGGATTTCGCGGGCCTCCACTTGCCACCCTGGTACTGAACGATAATGACTCGTTTGTGAATATCCTGAGAAGGGACGTATATGATTGATATGATGTGAATGACAAGTTAGGTATAATTATTATATTTAATGCACTCACAGGTAGCTCTCACCAATTATCTGGATGCTCGATTTTCAAAGGAAACTCTGCTGAAATTTTCTAAAAAAAACTGATTTATTTAAACTAAAGGGATACTTTTCTAGATGTTTTTACAACAAAATGACATGTGTTTTTGGAATAAACAAAATAATTTTTTTAATCACGCTTTTTGAAATTTGGGGAGTGACATGCTTCAATAAGCCGATCCTACGGTGTCAAATTCATTCATCTAACGGTCTAGAAATTATCATTTTTCTTTTATATTTTTTCCTAAAAAAAGTCAACGATTATGGTTTATCTTGTAACACATCCTACAGTCTTAAATTCATTCATCCAACGGTGAAAAAATTATAATTTTTTTCCTTAATATTTTCTCATTTAAAAAGTCAACGATTACGACTTATATTGGAACACATCCTACAGTCTCAAATTCATCCATCCAACAGTAAAGAAATTATAATTTTTTTTTCTCAATACTTTCCTCCTCACAAGTCAACAATTACTATAGTTCTTAGAATACATGATTTTCTCTGACATAATAATTAAATTGGTCAAATTTGTCATTACTATCATCTGTATAGTGTAACATTTTGAATTTGTATAAGACATAATGATATTAAAAAAACTCATTAATTTAAGATGAAAAAAATAAGGGCGTTGTTTAACACATTTATAGTAAATATAATTAATTTAAATTTATTTATTTAATTAATTTTCTCAAACTAACATGTCTTACACATATCTTGAATCAAAAGTTCAAAACTAATTTTTTTTATCTCTTAAAAAACTCAGTGCTAATATATTATTATCAATTAATAATTTTGTAATAGCTTGTACTAATTAAAAAATAATATTTTATAAATGATATTTGTAGATAATTTTTTGATGTAAAATATTTTGGCGATATGTTTTTTTGATAAATTAAAATTTTAGTTTGTATTAGATTTAACTCGATTTTGATTACATGTATATAAATTAATATTTTTTAAGTCAGTTTGTAATATAAAACAAGACGGCTTCAACAAGTCGATCCTTCAGTGTCAATTCCATTTATCCAATGGTCAAGAAATTATAATTTTTATCCTTAATATTTCTCCACCCTCCCAAAAACAGTCAACAATTACAGCTGGTCTTAGAGCACATCATACGGTTTTAAATTCACTCATCCAACAGTCAAGAAATTATAATTTTTTTCCTTAATATTTTTCCTTCTAACAGGTCAACAATTATTGCTCATTTAGGAATACATAACTTTCTCTAACATAATAATTAGTCAATGTTTAATATTATTTGTGGTGTAACATTTTGAATTTTATAAGACACAATAATAATATTTTGATTAAAAAACCTCATCCATCTATAATATAAAGTAAGACGATATCAACAAGTTGATCCTATGGCCTCAAATTCATTCATCTAACGGTCAAGAAATTATAATTTTTTCCTTAATATACCCCTCTCAAAAGTCAACGATTATGACTGATCTTGATCATATTTTATGGTCTCAAATTCATTTATCCAACGGTTATGAAATTAACATTCGTTTTCCTTCATATTTTCTCTTCCAACTAGTCAACGATTACGACAGATCTTGAAATACAATATTTTTCCAAACATAATAATTAAATTGATCAAATTTGTTGTTAATATCATTTGTGTAGTGTAACATTTTGAATTTGTGTAACACATAATGATAACATTTTGATTAAAAAAAGCTCATCAATTTATGATTTAAAAGAAAAAAACAAAGGCGTTTTTTAACACATTTATATGGAATATAATTAATTTTATTTTTATTTATTTAATTAATTATCTCAAACTAACATGTCTTACACATATCTTGAAACAAAAGTACAAGACCAATTTTTTTTTTATCTCTTAAGAAAACTCAACGCTAATATATACTTACAAATTAATAACTTTATAATAACTTGTACTAATTAAAAAAATAATATTTTATAAATGATATTTGTAGATAATTTTTTGATAAAAAATATTTTGGCGATATGCATTTTGAAAAATTAAAATTTTAGTTTGTATTAGATTTAACTCAATTTTGATAACTTGTATATAAATTAATATTTTTTATGTCAATCTATAATATAAAACAGGGCGGCTTCAACAAGCCGATCCTACGGTGTCAAATTCATTCATCCAACGGTCAAGAAATTATCATTTTTCTTTAATATTTCTCCATAAAAAAAGTCAACGATTACTGTTTATCTTGTAACACATCCTACGGTCTTAAATTCATTCATCCAACGGTCAAGAAATTATATTTTTTTCTTTAATATTTTTCCATTTAAAAAGTCAACAATTACGGCTGATATTGGAACACATCCTACAGTCTCAAATTCATTCATCCAACAGTCAAGAAATTATAATTCTTTTTATTAATATTTTCCTCCTCACAAGTCAACAATTGCTACAGTTCTTAGAATACATGATTTTCTCTGACATAATAAATAAATTGGTCAAATTTGTCATTATTATCATCTGTGTAGTGTAACATTTTGAATTTGTATAAGACATAATGATATAAAAAAACTCATTAATTTAAGATGAAAAAAATAAGGGTGTTGTTTAACACTTTAATAGAAAATTTAATTAATTGTAATTTAATTTATTTAATTATTTATCTCAAACTAACATATCTTACACATATCTTGAATCAAAAGTTCAAAACTAATTTTTTTTATCTCTTAAAAAAACTCAATGCTAATATATTATTATAAATTAATAATTTTGTAATAGCTTGTACTAATTAAAAAAATAATATTTTATACATGATATTTGTAGATAATTTTTTTATGTAAAATATTTTGGCAATATGTTTTTTAATAAATTAAAATTTTAGTTTGTATTAGATTTAACTCGATTTTGATTACATGTATATAAATTAATATTTTTTAATTCAGTCTGTAATATAAAACAAGACGGCTTTAACAAGTCGATTCTACGGTGTCAATTTCATTTATCCAACGGTCAAGAAATTATAATTTTTGACCTTAATATTTCTCCCCCTTCCCCAAAACAGTCAACAATTACAGCAGATCTCAGAACACATCATAAGGTCTTAAATTCACTCATCCAACAGTCAAGAAATTATAATTTTTTTTCTTAATATTTTTCCTCCTAACAAGTCAACAATTATTGCTCATTTTGGAATACATGATTTTCTCTAACATAATAATTAGTCATTGTTTAATATTATTTGTGGTGTAACATTTTGAATTTTTATAAGACACAATAATAATATTTTGATTAAAAAAACTCATCCATCTATAATATAAAGTAAGACGATATCAACAAGTTGATCCTATGGCCTCAAATTCATTCATTTAACGGTCAAAAAATTATAATTTTTTCCTTCATATACCCCACTCAAAAGTCAACGATTACGGCTGATCTTAAACATATCTTATGATCTCAAATTCATTCATCCAACGGTTATGAAATTAACATTTGTTTTCCTTAATATTTTCTCTTCCAACCAGTCAACGATTACAATTGATCTTGGAACACAATATTTTTCCTAACATAATAATTAAATTGATCAAATTTGTTGTTAATTTCATTTGTGTAGTGTAACATTTTAAATTTGTTTAACACATAATGATAACATTTTGATTAATAAAAGCTCTTCAATTTAAGATTTTTTAAAAAAAGTAAAGGCGTTGCTTAACACATTTATATTGAATATAATTAATTTTATTTTTATTTATTTAATTAATTATCTCAAACTAACATGTCTTACACATATCTTGAAACCAAAGTACAAGACTAATTTTTTTTATCTCTTAAGAAAACTCAACGCTAATATATACTTAAAATTAATAACTTTGTAATAACTTGTACTAATTAAAAAAATAATATTTTAGAAATGATATTTGTAGATAATTTTTTTATAAAAAATATTTTGGCGATATGCATTTTGATAAATTAAAATTTTAGTTTGTATTAGATTTAACTCAATTTTGATAACTTGTATATAAATTAATATTTTTTATGTCAATCTATAATATAAAACAGGGCGGCTTCAACAAGCCGATCCTACGGTGTCAAATTCATTCATCCTACGGTCTTAAATTCATTCATCTAACGGTCAAGAAATTATAATTTTTTCCTTAATATTTTCCCATTTAAAAAGTCAACAATTACGACTGATATTGGAACACATCCTACAGTCTCAAATTCATTCATCCAACGATCAAGAAATTATAATTTTTTTTCTTAATATTTTCCTCCTCACAAGTCAACAATTACTACAGTTCTTAGAATACATGATTTTCTCTGACATAATAATTAAATTGGTCAAATTTGTCATTAATATTATCTGTGTAGTGTAACATTTTGAATTTGTATAAGACATAAAGATATTAAAAAAACTCATTAATTTAAGATGATAAAAATAAGGGCGTTGTTTAACACATTTATAATAAATATAATTAATTTTAATTTTATTTATTTAATTAATTATCTCAAACTAACATGTCTTACACATATCTTGAATCAAAAGTTCAAAACTAATTTTTTTTATCTCTTAAGAAAACCCAATGCTAATATATTATTATAAATTAATAATTTTTTAATCGCTTGTACTAATTAATAAAATAATATTTTATAAACGATATTTGTATATAATTTTTTGATGTACAAATATTTTGGCGATATATTTTTTGATAAATTAAAATTTTAGTCTGTATTAGATTTAACTTGATTTTGATTACATGTATATAAATTAATATTTTTTAAGTCAGTTTGTAATATAAAATAAGACGGTATCAACAGTCAAGAAATTATAATTTTTGCCCTTAATATTTCTCTCTCTCCCAAAAACAGTCAATAATTATAGTTGATCTTAGAACACATCATATGGTCTTAAATTCACTCATCCAACGGTCAAGAAATTATAATTTTTTCCTTAATATTTTCCCTCCTAACAGGTCAATAATTATTGCTCATTTTAGAATACATGATTTTCTCTAACATAATAATTAGTCCTTGTTTAATATTATTTGTGGTGTAACATTTTGAATTTTTATAAGACACAATAATAATATTTTGATTAAAAAAACTCATCCATCTATAATATAAAGTAAGATGGTATCAACAAGTTGATCCTACGGTCTCAAATTCATTCATCTAACTGTCAAGAAATTATAATTTTTTCCTTCATATACACCTCTCAAAAGTTAGCTAGTACGGCTAATCTTGAACATATCTTATGGTCTCAAATTCATTCATCCAACGGTCATGAAATTAACATTGGTTTTCCTTAATATTTTTTCTTCCAACCAGTCAACGATTACGACTGATCTTGGAACACAATATTTTCCCTAACATAAAATTAAATTGATCAAATAATTCCATCATACGGAAATCATTCGAGCCCGGCCAAAAAAGTGCTCCTTTATATTTCTCGCCTCTCAATTTTTCAAGAAAAACTATGATCCCATTGGGATGCCCATATCTTGTCAATGTGGCCTACCCCCTTGGAGTTGTTGAGGTAACAAACCCTAATAATGGTCAGACATTCATGGTCAATGGCTAAAGACTTAAACCATTCTTCGAGGGTTTTGAAGGGCAAGAAGTTGAGGAAGAGTTGACGGATCCCGTGTATCTAGAATTGGTGGAGGAGTAGCTAATGTTTATGTTTTTTGTGTACAATTTCTTTTATTTACTTATGTTATTTTTATTCTATGTCACTTACTTTCTTTGGTTGCATAGTATTGATCTTTTTAGTTTCAGATATTGGTGCTTTTGTTGAAGCTCAATTGCGAGATGTTCCCTAACCTTACCTATCTTTTTTCTGTCTGTCAGTGTATATCATATCTTTTTTGTTGCATTGAGGACAATGCATGAATCAAGTTGGGGGTGAGGTGTACCATTAGCATGATACACCAATGTGATTGTGAGAATTTTGAAAAATTTTGATGAAAAATATCGAATTGTTGATCTGTATTCCCTTATGAAGAGTGTGTGGAGTGGATGATCGTTGTTTTGAACCTTGAGCACATGATCATACCACAGAAGTGAATCCTATGCGTGAGTGCCACATATAGATCTATTTTTGAACCCAACTGTATGTGCCTTTTTGAATGTGTAATTTCAGTAATTTACGGATTTGATTCATATTTTAAGCTTGACATAAGTAGTGGTGATGAGTAAGGACCCATGAGAGCTTTAGTGCCAAAACCTGTTTGGGAGGGAACTTACATTTACTCAAAGAACAATTTTTCAATATCAAATTTGTTCAATAGTCTCATTACGCTTATTTTGGTTAGGTGCACCTGGGTAGTCGATTAACTTATCTGAAATGTACTTTGCTCTCCTATGCATATCTGGAAGTGATTTTATGTAACACCCCAAAACACACCCTGGACGGTATTACATTCTAAAACCATTCATATCATGAGGGCACTAATAAAATCCCTTAAAAAGCTAGACTTAATTTGTCATCCACAATTAATTATAACATTATCCAAAAGAATAAGCCCAAGTCGTTGCTATTACGTCTCAAACTTTAACTAAAGGAACGCAGCGGAATAAACAAAAGAAACTAGACTACACAATGTTCCCAAAAGGATGTCCTAGTCTAGTACAAAAGGAAAGGAGGCCGCACTAGGTGTCCACCTCAGGATCCACACTCCCGTCAATTAGAGTCTCCCAGGTAGCGGCTCTTCGACCCTCACATCCTCATCTAGTGGGAAATCTGAAAAATGTTAGCGGTAAGGGGTGAGCACGAAGCTCTGTAGGAAAATTCTCCCAAACCCATACAAGGTTTAGAAAAGCATTTAAAATTGTCGGTCTCATTTTTAACATAACATAGATACATAATTTGAAATGAAGCAGTGACAATGGAAAAAGGATCTCAAGTTTATGTAAAAGCATTACTTAAATGAATAAACGATCACCACATACAATTAATAGCCATTAATGGTCATAAACAATTCTCAACACTTCTTTTGATAGGTGGCATACTTTAGGGTAACCTCCACCCACTTTTTAGGTCACCTTTAATTCTCAAGCATCCTTATCGGGAACCTCTTGAGAATGGGTGAGCATCCTTACAAAAAATCTCTCACTAATCACTACATGGTTCCCCAAGCATCCTTACCCGAAACCTCTTAGGAATGGGTGAGCATCCTACAAGGAACCTCTCACTAATCGCTACATTGTTTCCCAAGCATCCTTACCGGGAACCTCTTGGTAATGGGTGAGAATCCTTACAAGGAACCTCTCACTCAAGAGCATCACAAACAACCCAACCAAGCATACAATTTCCACATTTATCTCAATTCACAAGCATCTATCCAAAATTCCCAAAGTATATCATGCAAAAATTCCACAACCAACTAAGTAAAGTACATGAGATCACAATAGCATCATTTGATGGTCCAATATGAAACACTAAGGTTGGAAAATTAAGGATAAAGTAAAAAATTTTGAGAAAAGTTCATCTCTCTTGAAATCCTGGGTTTTTAGTCAAAAATAAGGATTTAATAGTTAACCCACCATTAATATTGTTTAAAGCATGGTAATATTATCAAGAATCAATGATTTATAACATACATATAAGATTTAGAGTGGAAAGAGTACATATAAGTAAACCCTAGCCTCAATGCAAGTGAATGAGAGAAAACCCCTACCTTTTGTTCTTGAAAAGTTAGATTTTGAAGGACTCCAAGGTGTAAATCCCTTCAAATCAAGTATTTCTCTCTCCCTTTTTTCCTCTCTCTTTCTCCTTTTTTCCTCTCTTAGGGTTTCTAAGGTTGGAGGGGCTGAAATAAGGCCAAAGGAGGTAACATAAAGTATTTATAGGGCGAAAATCGAACCAAGGTCGCGACATTTAAGTTTCAAAACTCTGTCGGCCATACCGGTACGCTGTACTGGTACGTCGAACTCTCTGGACTAGTTTGCTCCAGTACGCGGTACCGGTACGGTTTGCCCAGTTTTGCCATTTTCTCCATTTTTCATTTCTAATCCATCTTAAACCCTTCTAAAGCCATCTTATACATATCCAACACCTATTTCTGCACCAATCCTATTTAGTACAAAATCTAGGACCTTAAGTTTCATATTTTCACCTATTAAACCAAAAATTTTACTATTACTTGCATTACCCCTTTAAATCTTTACTTTTCAAATCTACCAAGATTTAAAGACACATCACTACACATATCCACCTTTTTATCACACTCATTACTATATATATCTATTTATATGCACATATAAAAGAAGATGCGGGGTGTTACAATCCACCCCTTAAAGAAAGTTTCGTCCTTGAAACTTACCTCAAGTAGCGAACAAATATGGATACTTCTCCCGCATCTTTAGCTCCGGTTCCTAGGTAGCTTCTTCCACTCCGTGGTGTTGCCACAAAACCTTCACTAGTCAAATGGTTTTGTTGTGGAGCACCTTCTCTTTGGCGTCGAGAATCTTTAGCGGTTGTTCTTCATAGGTTGCTCTGTCTTGAATTTCAATATCTTCCAAGTCTACGACGAGCGTTGCCTCCGATTAGCACTTTCTCAACATAGACACGTGGAACACATCATGTACCCCAGACAACTAAGCTGGTAACTGCAATTGATACTCCGCCTTGCCCACAACTTTGATCACTTCAAATGGTCTGGTATATCTTGGCGCTAGTTTCTCTTTCTTGCCAAATCAAAACACATCCTTCTTGGGTGACACCTTGAGAAATACGTAGTCTCTCATCTTGAATTCTAAGGGTCTTCGTTTGTGGTCCACATAGCTCTTCAGTCTACTTTTTGCCGTCCGTAGACTCTCTCGAATGAGTTGAATTTTCTCCGTAGTTTCTCGAACAATGTCCGGTCCAAACAAACTACTCTCGCCCGCTTCTAACCAACAAGTTGGTGATCGAAATGACCTTCCATACAATGCTTCATACGGTGCCCTCCCAATACTTGCTTGAAAGCTGTTGTTATAAGCAAACTCCACCAACGGTAAGTGGTCGCTCCAACTCCCCTTGAAGTCCAACGCGCAAGAGCATAACATATCCTCCATAATCGGTATCACCCTCTCGGATTGGCCATCCGTTTGGGGATGAAAAGCCATACTGAAGTGTAACTCTGTCCCCATCGCTTGTTGTAGACTCTGCCAGTATCTCGTCACAAACCTAGAGTCACGATCCGACACAATCGAGAGCGGAATGCCGTGTAACCTCACTATCTCACGGATATACATTTGGCTCAAAGTCTCAAATGTATTCGTGGTCTTCATACCCAAAAAGTAAGCGGACTTGGTGAGTCTATCCACAATGACCCACACTGCATTACGCCCACGGGATGTCCGTGGTAAACCCAATACGAAGTCCATGGTGATGTGATCCCACTTCCACTTTGGAATAGACAACGACTGTAGGACTCCTCCTGGTCTCTGATGCTCAATCTTCACCTGCTGGCACACTGTACATTTTGCAATGTACTTGACCACATCTCGCTTCATTCCATCCACCAATACTAACACTCATGTCCCTATACATTTTTCTGCTACCGGGGTGGATAGCAAACTTGGAGCGATGACACTCTCCAAGTATCTCCTTCTTTAAGGATGAGTCATCAAGAACACATAGTTTCTCCCCATATCTCAACTCTCTATTCTTCCATGACCATCCCTTAATCGCTTCTCCCTTCTCCAATCAGGCTTTAATCCAATCGAGTTATGAATCTAGGCATTGCAACTCCACTACTCGTCGCCGAAACGTAGGTTGAGCTGCAAGGTTGAATAGATATGGTTGATATTCCGGCCCATCCACCCATAGATCATACTCCTCTAATGTATCAATCATTTTTCACCTATTTACCGCAAGAGAATTGATTTCATCCCGAGACTTCCTGCTAAGAGCATCAACAACTACATTGGGCTCCCCTGGATGGTAGTTGAGCGTGAACTCATAATCTTCCAAATACTCGATCCACCTTCTCTGCCGGAGATTCAAGTCTTTCTGTGTGAAGATATACTTGAGGCTCTTATGGTCAGAGAATACTTGAAATTTCTCTCCATATAAATAACACCTCCACAACTTAAGAACAAAGACCACAACGGCAAGCTCTAAGTCATGGGTGGGATAGTTCTGTTCATGAACCTTGAGTTGCCTAGAGCCATAGGCAAATACCTTACCTCCTTGCATTAGCACACATCCCAAGCCTCGTAGTGAAGCATCGGTGTAAACATCGTATCTTTCCCCACTATTCGGAATAATAAGGACAGGAGCCGTCGTCAATTTCTTCTTCAAGGTGTGAAAGGCTTGTTCACACGCTTGAGTCCACAAGAATTTCTCTACCTTCTTCGTAAGGCGAGTCATCAGCATCGCTAGTTTGGAGAACCCTTCCACAAACCTCCGATAGTAACCTGCCAAGCCTAGAAAACTACGCACTTCCATCACATTCTTTGGTGGTTCCCATTTCATCATGGCCTCAATCTTTGCGGGATCAACCGCTACTCCTTGCTCGGACACAATGTGACCTAGGAACTTCACTACCTTCATCCAAAACTCACACTTGCTCATCTTCGCATAAAACTTACGTTCTCTCAATGTTTGTAGCATAATAGAGAGATGACGAGCATGTTCCTCCTGAGTCTGTGAGTAAATCAATATGTCATCAATAAATACAATGACAAATTGATCGAGGTAAGGCCGGAAAACTCTGTGCATCAGATCCATGAAGGTTGCTGGTGCATTCATCAGTCCGAATGACATCACTGTATACTCAAAATGATCATATCGGGTACAAAAAGCAGTCTTAGGAATATCCTCCTCTCGGATCCATAATTGATGGTACCCTGTGCGAAGGTCAATCTTAGTGTAATACTTCGAACCCCTCAACTGATCAAATAAGTCATCAATTCTCGGCAACGGATACTTATTCTTCACGGTAACCCGATTCAACCTCCGGTAATCCGTGCACAACCGTAGGGTCTCATTCGTTTTCTTCACAAAGAGGACTGGGGCTCCCCAGGTGAAGTGCTTAGACGGATAAACCCAATCGCTAGTAAGTGATCCAACTGCTTCCTTAGCTCCTTCAACTCCAAAGGTGCCATTTGGTAGGGAGCAATGGATATGAGTTCGGTTCTCGGATAGAGATCGATCTTGAACTCAATTCCCTAGGTGGCGGTAATCCGGGTAATTCCTCGGGAAAAACATCCGAAACAATTAACACCACCTCCGTATGGATTTTATCCCTGTCATTTCCCATCAAGCTAGCTAAGAAACTCAAATAATTTTCCGCTTTCGTCTTTAAGAACCTGTTACCCATTGTAAGAAATGGATGAGAAGAATCTCGGTTATTTACAAAACTGAAAACGACTCTTCCCAGCAACTGAAATGTAATCCGCTTGCGGAAGCAATCCATTACCGCTCGGAAAGCGGACAACAAGTTTATCCTGAAAATCACATCATACCCCTTCATATCTAAAGAAATC
This sequence comes from Ilex asprella, assembly GCA_023539305.1. Lineage (NCBI taxonomy): Eukaryota > Viridiplantae > Streptophyta > Magnoliopsida > Aquifoliales > Aquifoliaceae > Ilex > Ilex asprella. Next base: position 8,501,381 of record CM042190.1, on the reverse strand, counting down.
AAATCCACAATTAATTCGTGTTCCCCAATGCGATGTACGCAACCCTTGCAGACTCGGTTAGTATCTAACCGTTCTCCCGTGGGCAAGCTAATGTTCATAACATGCTCTAGCTTTGCGAAACTCAATTCCAAATCAAGTGCATATGTCGTGCGTACAAATGAGTGAGTTACACTGGGGTCAAATAAGATTCGGGCCTAAGAATTATACCTTCAACCACTGCATTGAAGGCATCTTCCTCCGATTGGGTCAAGGCAAATACTCCCCCCTGGTTGACACCGCCGGGGGCTTGAACTTGTATCGGTCACGCTGTGCTGGCCTCGGTGGTGGTGGTTGGGCTGCTGGCATCTGTCTCACGGTCTGGATGGGCCCCTGAGATAGAAAAACTGAGCAATGCATCCGAATATGTCCCACACCTTCACATGCAAAGCAAGATCGCGGGATAATTCCGGCTCTAGTCTGAGTGTCTCCCTCTCCGTGGGTTGTCAACAGTCGTTGTCCACCTGTCTGGTCTGGGCAACAGTATGGTGTCGATCTCTGTGCCCCACTAGTGCTAGCACCCGTCCGAATCAGACCTCCTCTCACTAAGCTCTGTCATCGCTGACCATCCTCTATATCTCTCTCCACCAGTGTAGCTCTATCAACAATATCCCCGTAGTCCCGAATCTTGAGAGCTATTAACTTCTCTTGAATGACCGGCCTCAAGCCCTGCTCGAAGCGCTTGGCCCTGTTGGCCTCACTAGAAATGAACTCCGCAGCATACCAGGATAGCTCATCAAACCTCCTCTCGTACTCGGCCACGGTCATGCTGCCCTGTCGTAGAGCCAGAAAGTCAGTCTTCATTCGATCTCTGACTGATTCCAGAAAGTACTTGTCTTGAAAGATTTGGTAGAACTCTTCCCAAGTGAGTACATTGGTGTTCCTCTTTCGTCTCACGGAGTCCCACCAATGGTCGGCCTCCCCTTCGAGCAAATAGATGGCCAAACCGACTCGTAAATTCTCGGCAACTCCCATGCCGTCACAGATCTTCTTCACTCGACAGATCCATTTATCCGCATCCAAGGGGTTAGAGCTTCCTTGGAAAGTAGGTGGGTGTTGGCGTAAAAATTCTCGAAGGACTACCATCTTCTTATTCCCGTTCCCGTTCCCGTTGCCCGGTACTTGGGCTAGTGGATGAGTTCCACCATTGTGGTAGTGGTTGTTGTTGTTCCCATTCTGGCCTTGCACCAGAGTGGTGAGCTCCTGCAAACACTGATAAATGCCATTCTTGACATCGGGAGGTGGTGGCGGAGGAGGGGGTGCTTGGTCACCACGTCCTCGTCCACGGTCACTTCCACGTCCTTTTCCTTCATCCATCCTGCACATCAATTTATAGTTTAGATCATTGATGTACAAGACATCCTAAATATTACTTTAATCTAAAGTCTATGGTTCCTATAAAGCAAGACCGAACAATTTCTTTCTACCTAGTCCTATTTCACTAGTGTGAATCCATACCCTACAGCTCCCATGTAAGACCTAAAGCCTAGGCTCTTATACCAACTTTGTAACACCCCAAAACACACCCTGGACGGTGTTACATTCTAAAACCATTCATATCATGAGAGCACAAATAAAATCCCTCAAGAAGCCAGACTTAATTTGTCATCCACAATTAATTACAACATTATCCAAAAGAATAAGCCCAAGTCATTGCTATTACATCTCAAACATTAACTGAAGGAACACAGCGGAATAAACAAAAGAAACTAGACTACATAATGTTCCCAAAAGAATGTCCTAGTCTAGTACAAAAGGAAAGGAGGCCGCTCTAGGTGTCCACCTCAGGATCCACACTCCCGTCAATTAGAGTCTCCCAGGTAATGGGCTCTTCGACCCTCACGTCCTCCTCTAGTGGGATATTTAAAAAATGTTAGCGGTAAGGGGTGAGCACGAAGCTCTGTAGGAAAATTCTCCCAACCCATACAAAGTTTAGAAAAGCATTTAAAATGATCGGTCTCATTTTTAACATAACATAGATACATAATTTGAAACGAAGCAGTGACATTTAAAAAATGATCTCAAGTTTATGTAAAAGCATTACTTAAATGAATAAACAATCACCACATACAATTAATAGCCATTAATGGTCATAAACAATTCTCAACACTTTTTTTGGTAGGTGACATACTTTAGGATAACCTACACCCCCTTTTTAGGTCACCTTTAATTCTCAAGCATCCTTACCGGAAACTTCTTGAGAATGGGTGAGCATCCTTACAAGGAACCTCTCACTAATCACTACATGGTTCCCCAAGCATCCTTACCAGGACCCTCTTGGGAATGGGTGAATATCCTTACAAGGAACCTCTCACTAATCACTACATTGTTTCTCAAGCATCCTTACTGAGAGCCTCTTGGTAATGGGTGAGCATCCTTACAAGGAACCTCTCACTCATGAGCATCACAAACAACTCAACCAAGCATACAATTTCCACATTTATCTCAATTCACAAGCATCTATCCAAAATCCCCAAAGTATATCATGCAATAATTCCACAACCAACTAAGTAAAGTACATGAGATCACAATAGCATCATTTGATGGTCCAATATGAAACACTAAGGTTGGAAAATCAAGGATAAAGTAAAAATTTAGAGAAAAGTTCATTTCTCTTGAAATCTAGGGTTTTTAGCTAAAAATAAGGATTTAATGGTTAACCCACTATTAATATTGTTTAAAGCATGGTAATATTATCAAGAATCAATGATTTATAGCATACATATAAGATTTAGAGTGGAAAGAGTACATATAAGTAAACCCTAGCCTCAATGCAAGTGAATGAGAGAAAACCCCTACCTTTTGTTTTTGAAAAGTTGGATTTTGATGGACTCCAAGGTGTAAATCCCTTCAAATCAAGTATTTCTCTCTCCCTTTCTTCCTCTCTCTTTCTCCTTTCTTCCTCTCTTAGGGTTTCTAAGATTGGAGGAGCCGAAATAAGGCCAAAGGAGGTAACATAAGGTATTTACAGAGCAAAAATCGGACCAAGGTAGCGACATTTAAGTTTCAGAAATCTTTCGGCCGTACCGGTATGCTGTACCGGTATGTCGAACTCTCTAGACCAGTTTGCTCCGGTACATGGTACTGGTATGGTTTGCCCAGTTTTTGCCATTTTCTCCGTTTTTCATTTCTAATCCATCTTAAACCCTTCCAAAGTCATCTTATGCATATCCAACACCTATTTCTGCACCAAACCTATTTAGTACAAGTTCTAGGACCTTAAGTTTCATATTTTCACCTATTAAACCAAAAATTCCACTATTACTTCCACTACCCCTTTAAATCTTTACTTTTCAAATCTACCAAGATTTAAAGACACATCACTACACATATCCACCTTTTTACCACACTCATGACTATATATATCTATTTATATGCACATATAAAAGAAGATGCGGGGTGTTACATTTTAGGCGATCTTTGAAATGCTTTGAGTCGTTGCCTTTTTCTTGTAAAAAATATTATCCCTAGTGCCGTGATTGAGCTTAATTGAAATTCATTTCTATTCCACTCATTTGACCAAGCTAATGAAAATAAGAAATATCTACCTTACCTTGGTTGTTCCTAAAGCTACAAATGAGTGATTGTAAAAGAAAAGGAAGTGTAGTGTGAAAATTTAAGCAAGGGAGGATTGTTGTTGCTACTCAAAGAGTTTGAAAAAAAAAAGAGAAGAGAATGAGAATTCAAGAAAAGGAAGAAAAGGGGGTGAAAAGAAGAAAGAATGATAATGTAAAGCCCTAAATACCACCCTGAAAGGCATTACATTCTAAAACCATTTATATCATGAGAGCACTAACGTAATCCATCAATAAATAAAACTTCATAAGTCATTCATAACATTTACAACATTTTCCAAAAAAATATAGGCCCATCTTGGCATTTACATTTCAAAATTTACTAATGTAGCGTAGCGGAATACAACAAAAGTAAACTAGACTTTACATTGTTTCAAAAGGATATTCTACCCTAGAACTAAAAAAAGTGTATATCATAAGCATCCACCTCGGGATTTGTGTCTCCCGCTATCGGAGCTTCCCAAGGTCCCGGCTCGTCGGCTTCAAGCTCCTCCTCTAGACACAAACCTGAAATATGTTGTTTGTAGGGGGCGAGCACGAAGCTTTATAGCAACATTTCCTCCCAAACCCGAACAAGGTTTATAAAAACATATAAAATGGCCGGTCTCATTTCTCAAATAGCGTATATATAACCTTTGAATTACAATAGGGACATTTTACAATGAATCTCAAGTTTAAGTAGCAATAGTAACAGGAATGAACAATAACAACTCCGCCTAATAAACATCCATTTCCCACACATGATATAATATTGTCCTTCAAGGCATGAGCATCCTTACATGCAACCTCTCACCCTCACGGTTAAATTTCTCAAGCATCCTTACAAGGAACCTCTTGAGAAGATCACACATTGTCCTCTTTTGGCATGAGCATCCTTACAAGGAATCTCTCACCCTTAAGGTTTGGTTTCTCAAGCATTTTTACTAGGAACCTCTTGATAAGGAATGAGCATCCTTACAAGGAACCTCTCACTCATATTTATCCATACAACCATTCAAGCAATATATTACTCACTATACTCTCAATTCATCAACCGTTCCACAAAATATCAAAATCCCCAATTTACAAGCAATTTACAAGAATTTTCAATTCTCACAAAGGATATTCCCAATAGAACAATTTGAATAAAAAGTACAAGAGATCATTATAAACATAATTTTGTGGTTCCATACAAAATACTAAAGTTTTGAGAGCAAGAATAAAGGATAAGTCAAGAGAAAAATCTATTTCCCTTGAAATCTAGGGTTTTATGACGAGAAGAGAGATTTCATGGTTATCTAACCATAGCTTTGTTTAAACATGGTAATCTTTGCAAATAACAAGAAAAGTGGGTTTCATGGCATATATATATATATATATATATATATATATATATATATACTAGGGATAACCCGTGCATGAAGGCACGGTGCAACGTAAACCAACCAATTAATATGGAGAAGTGAGGAGTGAAAATTCCTGATAACCATGGCGGAGCAAAAAATATGATCTAGAGTGAACACACTTTAAGAATAATAGATAATAAATAATGTAATATATTTTTATTTTTTTATATCGAATTTAATACTTAAAAATTCATTAAACATAAAAGAGGTTTCTTTGAAAAAAATTAATATGAGAACATCTATACATTAAGAATCATTAAACATTCAATTTTTTAAAACATTCATTAAATATTAATTTATATTCATTAAAAATTCATTAAACATTCGATTTTTATTCTATGTGTATAAATTAAATTATTTTTAAGTCAATTCTATTTAATCAAATATTAATTTATATACATGTAATTAAAATCGAGTTAAATCTAATAAAAACTAAAAATCTAATTTATCAAAAACTATATTGCCAAAATATTTTCTATCAAAAAATATCTACAAATATCATTTATAAAATAATATTTTTTAATTAGTACAAGTTGTTATTACAAAATTATTAATTTATAATAATATATTAGCGTTAGATATTTTTAAGGGATAAAAAAAAATTGTCTTGAACTTTTGATTCAAAATATGTGCAAGACATGCTAGTTTGAGATAATTAATTAAATAAATAAAATTAAAATTAATTATATTCAACAGAAATGTGTCAAGCAACGTACTTGTTTTTTTATTTGTTAAATTGATGAGGTTTTTTTAATTAAAAATGTTATTATTGTGTTTTATGAAAAAATTAAAATGTTACACTGCACAAATAATATTAAATAAGGATTAATTATTATGTCAGAGAAATTCATGTAATCCAAAATCAGCACTAATTCTTGACCTGTTGGAAGAAAAAATATTAAGGAAAAAAATTATAATTTCTTAATCGTTTGATGAATGAATTTAAGACCGTAGGATGTGTTCCAAGATGAGCCGTAATCGTTGATTTTGGGGGAGGGAATAATACGGACAAAAATTATAATTTATTGACCGTTGAATAAATAAATTTGAGACCGTATGATCGACTTGTTGAAGCTTCATTATTTTATATTACAGACTGATTTAAGAAAATATTAATTTATATACATGTAATCAAAATCGCATTAAATATAATACAAACTAAAAATTTAATTTATCAAAGAGCATATCGCCAAAATATTTTATATCAAAAAATTATCTACAAATATCATTTATAAAATGTTATTTTTTTAATTAGTACAAGCTATTACAAAATCATTAATTTATAAAAATATATTAGTGTTGAGTTTTCTTAAGAGATAACAAAAATTAGTCTTGAACTTTTGATTCAAGATATGTGTAAGACATGTTAGTTTGAGATAATTAATAAAATAAAATAAATAAAATATAATTATATTTAATATAAATGTGTTAAGCAACGCTCTTGTTTTTTATTCCATCTTAAATTGATGATCTTTTTTTAATCTCATTGTGTCTTATAAAAATTCAAAATGTTACACTATACAGATGATATTAATGGCCAATTTGACCAATTTATTTATTATGTTAGAGAAAATCATGTATTCCAAGATCAACAGTAATTGTTTGCCTGTTTGGAGGAAAATATTATGGAAAAAAATTATAATTTCTTGACCATTGGATGAATGAATTTGAGACCGTATGATATATTCCTAGATCAGTCGTAATAGTTGACTTTTTGGAGAGGAAATATTAAGAAAAAATTATAATTTCTTGACTGTTAGATAAATAAAATTGAAACCGTAGGATGTGTTACAAGATCAGCTGTAATCATTGACTTTTTGGAAGGGAAAATATTAAGGAAAAAATGATAATTTCTTGACCATTAGATGAATGAATTTGAGACCGTAGGATCGGCTTATTGAAGCCGTCCTATTTTATATTATAGATAAGAGTGAAAATATACATATACATGTAAGTCCTAGTCTCAATGGTCAAGAATGGAAGAAAAACCCCTACCTCGTGTTCTTAAAATCTAGGTTTTGATCTTGAATCAACCCTTCAATCTCTTATTTTTTTTCTTCCTTTCTTCTTCTCTTCTATTTCTTTCTTCCTCTCTTAGGGTTTCTAAGGTTAGAGGGGCAGAAATGGAGCTAAAGGAGGCGTCATAATGTATTTATAGGGCAAAAATCGGGCTATGGTCACGACTTTTAAAGTTCAGATTTCTTTCGGCTGTACCGGTACACAGTACCAGTACGTCTAACTCTCTGGACCAAAGTGTTCCTGAACACAGTATCGGTACACAGTACCGGTACGGTTTTGCCCAGTTTGACCTTTTTCCTCCGTTTTTCATTTTCAATCCACCCTAAACCCTTCCAAAGCCAACCCAAACTTACACAACATACATTTTTACCCCACACATAGTTGATAGAAGTTCTTTTACAATTTATATCATATATTCACTAGATAAACCAGCTTTAACTATTATTTTACTATATTAGTATTTCCTACGGTTATAACTCATGGGCTTCATTCTTACACCATTACATATATCACATTACTACACAATGTATGATTATATTTCTTTAACATATGTAGGTTTACAGATAAAATGAAGAAGAAAATGTTAAGAAAAATAAAGAAGAAAAGCTAAGAGTGTGGTGAAGGTGGTAGCATAGAAATTCCATAAAAGGAAAATCTTTTTGAAATAAAGTTCATTCACTCGGAACAACCCTCTTTGTTATCACATATCCTTTGTTTATTTTTCCTCAATATCACCCTAAGGCCCTATTATAACCCTCGAAGTCCTAAGTGATCTAGAAAAACATGAGAGATGCATAATTTTCAATACAATGATGAGTAAGTTTTGCCACCCAATGTCCTAACTAAGCTTTTCATGAGATTATGCCAAAGTTGCTTCATTCTCATACATAAACTTAATTTTTGGATTACATGTGAGCATATTTTGTTTTGTGCACAAAAGTCTATATCACATGTACACATGGAGTGCATGTTAGCATAACTAGAGTGAATTTCATTGTTAAGAGTGTAAACCCCCACATGTTTATAGTAATATAATAATAAAGGTGTATAGTAATTTAATATATGTAATGGTGTTGGAATGAACCCCATGAGTTATAACCGTAGGAAATACTAATATTGTAAATATTAGTCAAAACTTGGTTTTAGCTCGTTAATATACAAAATAATTTGTAATAGAACTTATATCAACTATGTTTGATGTGCAAATGTATGTTGTATAAGTTTGGGTTGATTTTGGAAGGGTCTGGAATGGATTGGAAAGGAAATACGGAGGAAATAGGCAAAACTGGGCAAAACCATATCAGTACTGTGTTCCAGAATCATTTGGTCCAGTGAATTTACCATACCGGTACTGTGCTCTGGAACTGTACCATACCAGTACTGTCGAAAGAGATCTGACAGTTTAATGTCGCAATTGGTGGTCCATTTTCGCCTTATAAATACCTAGAGACGCCTCCTTAGTCTTTATTTCGGCCCTTCTAACCCTAGAAAACCCTAGAGAGGAAAAAAGGAAGAGAAAAATACAAGATGTGAGGGGATTTGCACCTTGAAGTAAATCAAAATCTAGCTTTTCAAGAACACAAGGTAGGAGATTTCTTCTCTTTCTCTTACATTGAAGTTAGGGCTTATGTATATATGTATGTTTTGCTCTAAATGTTATATATATGATATGAAATCATCTCTTAGCCTTTCGGGAAAAGATTACACATTTTTAACAAATTTAGGGTTGAATACCTATGAAATCTCTTTATGTATTTCAAAACCCTAAACTTTTGGAGAGTGATGGATTTTCTTCTTAAATTATTCCTTTATTATTGATTTCGAAACCATAGAGCTTTGTGTTGGGTAATCATATGATGTTGTTGTGATCTCTTGTATTTTTCATAATTGGTTATTGGAATTGTCACATGATGAATTTGATGATTTTGTTAATACTTTGGAACTTGTTAGTTAATTGGGAATATGTTAGTTTCCTTATTGTATGGTTGTTGTGACGGACTTGAATTGCCCTCGACAAATGCTATAGAGTGTTAGAGGTTAGTCTATCCCGGTGGGGGTGAGATAGTTGTCTAACACTTGTAGTTGGTTGTCATTTGGTAATGCAACCACTATCGTTCACTAGAGTTCGAACTAGGGTTGATATACCTTTCCTAGGGAGGAATTCGTCACTACCATTGGGATGGTAGACGCCCTTCCCTGAAGTGATTGTGATGGGTGGACTAGGTATAATCGTTGGGTAGATTTTTGAGAAACAATCAACATACATGGCACGGGGATGAATCAACATATAAATATATATATGAGAACATGGATTGGATTCTGTCAGAGCCAGTGCATTGGTATGGGACAATGCAACAGCAGGCGCCCTTCCTAACCATTTGGAAATGGTTTCTTGTTGAAAAATGCTTTTTACTGTTTTCATTTAATTATCACTGTTGTGTAAACTTGAGATCTATTTAAATGTCCAAATTTTATTTCAAAAGCTATATATGTTATTTATGAATAAGACCAACCTATTTTACATTTTGCTAAACCTTGTTTGAGTTTGGGAGGATTTTGCTACAGAGCTTCGTGCTTATCCCCTACAGTTAAACATTTTTCAGATCTGGTGCTAGAGGAGAATCTTGGAGCTGACGAGTAGGGGTATTGGGAGGCCACACCCGAGGGGAGTCTAGATCCCGAGGTGGACATGTAGAGATATAGTTTCTTTTGTACTAGACTTGAGAATTTATTTTGAGACTATGTGAAGTCTAGTTTTCTTTTGTTATTTTCGATGTGTTACATTAGTTGATTTTTTGAATGTAAAGGCTTAGATGTGTCTATTCCTTTGGGATAATGTTGTAGACACTATATATATATGACAAATAGAATTTATTTATTGATGGATTATCTTAGTGCTCTCATTATGTAAATGATTTTAGAATGTAATGCCGTCTAGGGTAATTTTTGGGGCGTTACAAAAAGTGACCTTGGTGAGTTTTGCATTGAAACTGAGTTTGACTAGCCATCCAAATGTGAATTCTGTAGCATAAATGCTCAAATTACTTGTTCAACTCACACACACACACTAGTTCAAAAATAAATGTGTAGGTGCTTACTTTAAACTAGTATTTAAGACTATGGTATGGCTCATATGTGCTTAGTCAATCATATGAGAAATATGCTATACAATTCCATGCTTGCAGAATAGGGGAATATTGCTCAAGTTTTTGATATGTTAAATGAATGAGGAATGCCCATGTTGTTAATTATGCGATATGCATTTTAGGTGTTCATTTTGATAGTTAAGGATAGAAATTCATGCCTTATATGTTGAATGCATCAAAATTTTAAATCCCATTGTAATTTCAGTAATTAATTGGACATGATGGTTCAAATTGTGGTTTACAAGTGGAGTATATGTTTAGGGTAGAGTAGAGGTCATAAAAAGAGTGTTAGAATATATAGGGGGTCCTAAAATAAAAAGGAGTGGTGAAAGATTGCTCAGCAGGAGATTTTTTGCAACTGGGGCCAAACCGTACTGGTACGCTGAGGCTACTAGAGTTCAGGGTACCAGTACGCTTTGTTTGGAATGTCAAAAGCTAGGGTTTTTAATCAATTTATTTTGGAACATCATTCATTTTCCTCCTACAATACAACCCCTTCAATTCCTCGCTCACCCAAATCACCCCTTAGGTTTCCTAAACACACCAATCTGCCTTCAACCTCTCAAATCCTCTCCCTTGTGTTGTGATTTAGTAGAAATAAAACTGTTGAAACCCTAGGATTGCCGAAATCCCTTCAAGCTCTAATTGTCCCTCATTTCTAAATTCGTTTCAAAATCTTGCATATGGCACGTCATGTGGAGATTATCTATGAGGCTATGGACTCGATTGAGATCTTGTTCTTGTTCCTTTTCACTTTCCAAAACATAGGGGCACTGTTGCTTTGCATAACCCGAACCAAGAGAGCCGGACCCAACTCCTCTCAACCCGAGGAGCCTTCTAATCGCAAGAGAAGCGGTGAAGGATTAAGTGAGGACCCAAGTGAGCAGAGGAATAAGGCACATATACTATTGATCCAGGATAAGGGTGTGACTTATGAGTGGTACCTCGATTACACTTCCCTTACCCCAAGGAACGAGGTGGTGAAAATCATCAATGCATATTATATGAAGTTTTGGTTTCAACCCGTTGAGGGGTATAACTTGTCAATGTGTAGACAGCTCTACCAAACTCTTAGGGTGGTAGATGTGAATGGGGAGGAGGTCTTGAAAACAAATGTTTGGGGTAAGACGTTCGTGGTAACCCCTGATGTCATCACCACTCTTCTAGGGGAATATAAGAGACCACCTTCTATCCCACTAGTTTATCCTCATAACATTACCCGAGCCAAGAAATTTTTTGAATTTTTAGAGTTAATGTATGAGGATCAGAATGCATTCAAAGGGAAAGTTCAAAATGGGAGGTTAAAGCACTCATATGGATTGTTGAATAAGCTTCTCTATTACAATCTTCTACCGAGAGCTGCGAAAAAGAAACCAAATATGGAAAAGTTTGCCCTTTTAGATGTGGTCATGTCTGGGGAAATAGTTGACTTTGCCCTTTTCATATGGAGTGTAATGAAAGACACTGCCATTACACAGAAGCCTTTGACCAATTTGCCATACAGGAGTTTGGTGACCCAGATGTGAAAGCACTTCAAGGTGAAGGCCTATGTGTTTGACAAGCTCACTCCCCGTAAGACTAGGGCCATTGGCAGGACCAACAGCAAGAAAAGAAAAGCAATGAGTCGGGGGAAGCAGGCTAAGACATTGGGTTTTGAGTCTATAGCTCCCAAACCATCTTCATTCGCTGGGCCATCCATAGCTGCACCAGAACATGTGATCCCTTAGCACCTCGATGCATTAGAGGCTACTTTGCATTGGATTGAGGCTACTATGCAGGGAATAATGACGATGATGAATGAGCTATTTATGCACACCTTCCCAAATAGGCCTATCACGGGAGTACCCCCACCACCTACTGCTGGCCCCTCTACATCTATTCCCTCCGCTTCTACAGCGATTCAGGTGGATGATGATGAGGATGATTCTAATGGGGATGATTCTGAAGAGAATGTGGAGGGTGAGAGCAAGTTTGCTGAGGGTGATGACCGTTGATGGAGATGGGGATGAGGATGAGGAATAGGTTGTTGTAGTTTTTGTTCTTCCTTTTGTGTGGGAGTGTACGTAATTAGGATGGAGTCATTGGCCTAGTAGAAGAATCCATAGATTGTAGGCCATTTTGTTCCTTTTTGATGTTTGAAACCATTTACTCCAACTTTGAAGCACATTAATGGAAAACCACAGTTTCTGTGCAATCTTGCCCATGTTTATTTTGAAATTGCATTATGATTTTTATATTTTGATTTGTGGGTGCATTGTTTTCTTGAATAGATTGTTGTATGATATTCTTGGTATTTTGTTTTGAAGATAAATTTTGCTAAGGGACTAGCAAAACTCAAGTTTGGGGTGTGATTAGCACAAAACACTGCATATTTCATGTGCTAATTCATTCCGTTTTCACTTGTTTTTGGGGATTAAATGTGTGGACTTATGCTAATTGAGCTACTAATGAAGAATTGTGGTGTATACAGATGAAAGGTATCAGATGATGCTTCTTAAAGGCTTTCCAAATGGTTTGAGGATGATTGAAGATGAAAAACGGCTTGAGGATAGCTATGGAGAGGAGGAAATAAAAAAAAAATCAGAAAACAAGCCAAAGCGTACTAGTATGCATATCGGTACGCTAAGGCTACCGGAGTTCGAGGTATTGGTACGCGTACCTATACACTTTGCTGAATCTTCCCCAATCTCTGCAAATCAGGTATGCTATTTTGAGGGACCCACCATCAAGTCTCCCACACTTCTCTGACACGCCCTCGACACTATTTATCCCTTTCACACCTCCCTTTGGACTTTTAGAGCACTAGGTGATCAATGAAGTGAGAAAGGATGGGAGTTGCTGGGTGTGTAGACAGAGTCTGCAACCACCCTGTTCAGCCCTTGCTCCTTTAGCCTATGGATGGAGATCACATCTCTAGCCTACCCCATCACTTCATGCACCTTTTTAGCAAGGAAACTCTCAATTATTCAGCATTTCATACACTCCACAAGATATAGAGAGAAACAGTCTGGGAAGAAGAGGATGAATAGTGTAGAGAGAGAAGTTTAGATTTTGGTATTTCCATTCATGCATTGACTTCTATTTGGATGTAAGAATTTTCTAAGCTTCATTTAATACCTTAAATGTCATTTATTTCAAGTTGTCTTCAAGCTTAATCTTCATTTAAAGCTTTCACCATTAATGCTTCCAAGTTCTTCATTTTTGTCTTAGTTTGAAATGGGTATTCATTGCTTTTTCTTATAGCTTATGTTTTCTTGCATTTAGTTATTCAAAAACCTTATTCTTTGGCAAAGCATCCTTATTATATTGTTAGTTTCATTGTAAACCCCCACATGTTTATATACATATAGTGATATAATTATTTATTAATTAATTTTCAAATGATAGTATAAGTGATGAGGTATGCATAAATCCTATAGATTTGAAAAGTCAAAATAAATACAAGTGAGACAAATCATTGGTGTGATTTAATATTTTGTAGGTGTTAAGGTTGATAATAGTAAATATTTAGCTAAAATTTAGTTTTGGACTTGTAAATATTGGAAAACATTCTCAATAGAACTTGTAGGTATCAAGATTTATGTGAAAAACCTTGTTAAACATGTATGAGATGGTTTTGGAAGGGTTAGAAATGGATTGGAAATGAAAACGGGTGAAGTAGGTAAATCTGGGTAGTAACTACCGGTAGAAAAACTGCCTAGTGTACCCGAACTATCGGTAGTCAACAGGTAGTTAATTATCTAGTGTACCCAAACATCCAATAGTCAACAGGTAGTCGATTATCCAGTGTACCCAAACTACCGGTAGTCAACAGGTAGTCGATTATCCAGCATACCTGAACTACCAGTAGTCGATGTAAAAATCCAAAATTTTTAAGTCGCGAATAGCCAGTCCCCCTTCCACTATAAATACGTAATGACGCCTCCTTAGCCTTCATTTTAGCACTTCTAACCCTTTGAAACCTTAGAGAGGAAGAGAGAAAGAGAGAAACACAAGATCAGAGAGAAAAATAAGAGATTTAAGGGTTGATTCAAGATCAAAGCCCTAGTCCTTCAAGACATCAAGGTAGGGGTTTTCTTCTATTCTTGTTCATTGAGGTTAGGGTTATTATATATGTAAGTTTTGACTCTTAATGATATGTATTTGCTATGGATTCCTTGTTTCTGGATGTTTTTGATAACTTTATATTGTTTGGAATAAAGTGATGGTTGGGGAGCCATCAAACCCTAGTTTTTGAGAAAAATTGATTTCTCTCTCCATCTTCACTTAATCTTGGTTTTGAAAAATCTAGTGTTTGGTGTTGAGTGTTGAAATAAAATTGTGGATGATCTCTTGTACCTTTTCTTAAATTTGGTCCATTGTGAATTTCACTTGTGAGTATTGGGGATTTATCTTAGAATTTGCTTGTAAATTGGGGACTTGTGGAATTGTTGGGTATTTGAGAAAATAGTTGGTATTGTATTTCTTGTATGATTTTTTGGACGAACATGAGTAAGAGGTTACTCGTAAGGATGCTCATTCCTTTTCAAGAGGTTCCTTGTAAGGATGCTTGAGAAACGACACCTTGAGGGTGAGAAGTTCCTTATAAGGATGCTCATGTCAAAAGAGAATAATATGTGGTCTTCTCGAGAGGTTCCTTGTAAAGATGCTTTAGAAACAAAACCTTGAGAGTGAAAGGTTCCTTGTAAGGATGCTAAGATGAGTAAATGTGAGTTTTGGATGAAGGAGGTAAAATTCCTTAGCCATGTGGTGTCGGAAGAGGGTGTAGCTGTTGACCCCACAAAGATTGAGGCAGTAATGAAGTGGGAACCACCGAAGAACGTGTCCAAAGTTCATAGTTTCTTAGGCTTAACAGGTTATTACTGGAGATTTGTAGAAGGTTCTAAAAGCTAGCAATGCCTATGACGTGCCTTACAAAGAAGGGAGAAAGGTTCGCAGCTTGAAGGAGAGGTTGACGACGACATCTGTCCTCATTATTCCGAGTAGTGGGGAGGGATACGATGTGTACACCGATGCTTCGTTATGAGACTTGGGGTTTGTGCTAATGCAGGGAGACAAGGTAGTTGCTTATGGTTTGAGACAATTAAAGGTGCATGAGCAGAATTATCCCACTCATGACTTGGAGCTGGCCGCTGTGGTTATTGCTCTTAAGTTGTGGAGTTGTTACTTGTATGTGGAAAAGTTTCTAGTGTTCTTTGATCACAAGAGCCTCAAGTATATCTTCCCATAGAAAGACTTGAATCACAGGCAAAGAATGAGGATTGAGTACCTAGAAGACTACGATTTTACACTCAACTACCATCCAGGGAAGACGAATGTAGTTGCCGATGCACTTAGCAGGAAGTCTCAGGGTGAACTCAATGTTTCCATAGGTGAATGGAAGTTAAAGGATGCCCTTGGAGATTATGATCTATGGGTTGGAGAAGATGAATCCCGACCATGCTTGTTCAACCTTAGGGCTCAACCTACTCTCCAACGCAGAGTGGCTGACTTGCAATGCCTGGATCCGAATCTAGAGTTGATTCGAGCTAGATTGGGAAATGAGAAAACAATTGAAGGATGGTCTCTAAAGAATGGAGAATTGAGATATAAGGAAAAACTATGTGTACCCGATGATTTGTCTTTAAAAGAGGAAATACTTGGAGAGTGTTATCGTTCTAAATTTGTTAGCTACCCCGGAAGCACAAAAATGTATAAAGACATGAAGCGTCAATATTGATGGAGGGGAATGAAGTGACAAATGGCTAAGTACATTTCAAAGTGCGCGGTCTGTCAGCAGGTGAAGATTGAACATCAAAAACCCGGAGGATTACTACAATAATTGCCTATTCCATAATAAAAGTGGGATCACATCACTATGGACTTTGTGCCTGATTTTTCATAGACTTCATGAGGACATAATGCATTGTAGGTCACAGTGGATAGACTCACCAAGTCCGCACATTTCTTGAGTATGAGGACCACAGACACTCTAGAGACCTTGAGCAAGCTGAATATCCGCGAGATCGTGAGATTGCATGGAGTTCCACCCTAAATCGTATCGGATCGTGATTCCCGTTTTGTGGAGCAATTTTGAAAAAGTCTTCAAAGAGCTATGGGGACTGAACTACACTAAAGCACCGTCTTTCATCTTTAGACGGATGGCCAATCCGAGAGGATGATCCAAATTTTGGAAGACATGTTACGAGCTTGCGTGCTAGATTTTCAGGGGAGTTGGAGTGACCATTTGCAGTTAATGGAATTTGCGCACAACAACAGCTATCAGGCAAGTATTGGGATGGCACCGTATGAGGCCATGTCGATCACCAACTTGTATATTGAAAACTAGCCAGAGTAGTTTGTTTGGACCAGAAATTGTTCGAGAAACTACATAAAAAATTCAATTCATCCAAGAGAGACTACACACGACACAAAGTCAACAGAAAAGCTATGCGGATCAAAGATCAAAGATGGATACGACGCATGTATTAGATTTGGAGGACATTGAAGTTCAAGATGGAGAAACATATGAAGAACAACCGGTGAAGATTCTTGATACCAAGGAGAAGGTGCCTCGTAACAAAGTCATCCAAAGGGTGAAAGTCTTGTGGCAACATCAAGGAGTGGATGAAGCTACATGGGAACCTAAGCTGGAAATGCAGGAGAAGTATCCGTATTTGTTCGCTGCATGAGGTAAGTTTGGAGGAAGAAACTTTCTTTAAAGGGAGTGGATTGTAAACCCCCACATGTTTATATTCATATAGTGATATAATAATTTATTAATTAATTTTCAAATGATAGCATAGGTGATGAGGTATGCATAAATCCTATAGATTTGAAAAGTAGAAATAAATACGAGTTAGACAAATCATTGGTGTGATTTAATATTTTGTAGGTGTTAAAGTTGATAATAGAAAATATTTAGCTAAAACTTAGTTTTGGATTTGTAAATATTTGAAAACATTCTCAATAGAACTTGTAGGTATCAAGATTTATGTGGAAAACCTTGTTAAACATGTATGAGATGGTTTTGAAAGGGTTAGGAATGAATTGGAAATGAAAAACGGGTGAAGTAGGTAAATCTGGGTGGTAACTACCAGTAGAAAAATTGCCTAGTGTACCCGAACTACTGGTAGTCAATAGGTAATTGATTATCTAGTGTACTTGAACTACCGATAGTTTAAACGTAGTTGATTATCCAGTGTACCCGAACTACCGGTAGTTAACAGGTAGTCGATTATCCAGCATACCCGAACTACCGGTAGTCGCTGTAAAAATCCAAAATTTTTAAGTCGCGAATAGCCGGTCCCCCTTCCACTAAAAATATTTAATGATGCCTCCTTAACCTTCATTTTAGTACTTCTAATCCTAGAAAACGTTAGAGAGGAAGAGGGAAAGAGAGAAACACAAGATCAAAAGGGAAAACAAGAGATTTAAGGGTTGATTCAAGATCAAAACCCTAGTCCATTCTTGTTCATTGAGGTTAGGGTTATTATATATGTAAGTTTTGACTCTTAATGATATGTATTTGCTATGGGTTCCTTGTTTCTTGATGTTTTTATAAACTTTATCATGTTTTAAACAAAGTGATGGATGGGGAGCCATCAAAACCCTAGTTTTTGAGAAAAATTAATTTCTCTCTCTATATTCACTTAATCTTGGTTTTGAAAACTCTAGTGTTTGGTGTTTAGTGTTGAAATGAAATTTTGGATGATCTCTTGTACCTTTTCTTAAATTTGGTCCATTAGGAATATCACTTATGAGAATTGAGGATTTATCTTAGAATTTGCTTGTAAATTGGGGACTTGTGGAATTGTTGGGTGTTTGAGAAAAAGTTGGTATTGTATTTCTTGTATGGTTGTTTGGACGGACATAAGTGAGAGTTTCCTCATAAGGATGCTTATTCCTTCTCAAGAAGTTCCTTGTAAGGATGCTTGAGAAACAACACTTTGAGGGTGAGAGGTTCCTTGTAAGAATGCTCATGTCAAAAGAGGATAATATGTGGTCTTTTCGGGAGGTTCCTTGTAAAGATGCTTGAGAAAAATAACCTTGAGGGTGAGAGATTCCTTGTAAGAATGCTCATGCTAAAGAGGACAATATTATATCATGTGTGGGTTATTGGTTTACTTTTGGAAATTGTATGGCTCATTGTGGGTAATTTGTTTCGCCCTTCAGTTTAACTTTTTTGTTGTTCGTAAACTTGAGATCTGTTTCAAAGGTCAGTGCTTGTTTCAAAAATTACATATGCTATTTGTAAAAGGAGACTGACTGCTTTTGTATGCTTTTCTAAACCATGTTCGGGTTTGGAAGAATTTTCCTACAGAGTTTCGTGCTCACCCCTACTTAACAACCTTTTCAGATTATCCTCTCGAGGATGAGTTGGGAGTTGAGAAGTCCGCACACTGGGAGACTCTGATAGATGAGACCGTGGATCCCGAGGTCGACGCCTAGAGCGACACTTTCTTTTGTTATGGACTAGGATATTCATTGTGCACCTTGTGAAGTCTAGTTTTGTTTTGTTATTTCCGCTGCACTATATTAGTTGATTTTTGGAATGTAAAGGCCAATATGGGTCAATTCTTTTGGGATAATGTTGTAAATTCTATGGATGACTTTATGAAGTCTTATTTATGGATGGATTATTTTAGTGCTCTCATGATGTAAATGGTTTTAGAATATAATGTCGTCTAGGGTGGTATTTGGGGCATTACATTCACATTAAGCATGAGTAGCTAAACATTTTGCTTGGCCGATCCAAGGGAGACCTCTATTTGGGTTTACCATTCCAACTCTTTTCATTCCTCCTCTCAGTGCACAATGGCTCAGTTTGACTAGGTCGGGGTTAGGACATTGTTTTGAGTTCTGGTTACACCGTAGGCATTGTCACGGGGTATGCTTGATCCTCACCTCCATTTCAGTCCCAGCTTTCCATGAATCAATTGTACATTTAAGCACCATTGGAGGAAGGGGTTGAGTTGGTTTGGCATTCCCATTGGAGTGAACCTTTGTGATTTACCAACACTTGTACTCATTCTATTTCATCAACTACACTCACAAACCAATCTCCAAATCAACAAAGATTTTTACACTTTATTTTCACCGAAATTATTGTCAAATGATTCACATCCTTCCTCAAGAAAATGACCTTGGAATAGGTCCAAGTACAACATGACCCGTAAAAGTCTTCTTACGCTTAGTGAGCACTTTTGTACACTCACATCCCACATTTTTAACATTCTATTTCTCCATTTTCTTGCCCTTTCTTTTGAAATCATCCCCAAGGGAGAGTGAAATTTCCCTTCATACACACATCATACACATACATTGAGGGAAGGTGTTAAGAGGTTAGGAATAGCAAGGAAAACAATCAAGCAAGGAATCTGATATTTCTCCCCTTTTTATACTCCATAAATACTTGGTCCACAACGTGCCACACATCCCTCTTTTTCGGGGTCCGTTTTTGCCTCAAAATGATTAATTTTTTTCTGGTTCAAGTTCAAAATATATATTTTTAACTTGTCTTAAATTATTTTTCAATTTTTGAAATTTTATCAAAAATTTCTGCTTTGGGTCACCCCGAGTGTAATAACACTTACTCTTATCGTTATATAGTAATGGTGTTATGTGTTGAGATATTAATATATGTAACTACATGTGTATGAAATATGTAGAGTATAAGAATAGAAATAAAGAATATGAATGGGCATAGTAGGAAAAGAATACTAGAGAGACAATTTGATTTTTTTAAGTTAAGTTCGAAGATGTCTACACTTGGAAAGGGTGATTAGACAAGATTCTAAATACTTTTAGGTCAAAATAAGGACTCCATTGAATCCAGAAGGTCGAAAAACCTTGGGAGAGGTAATACGAGGTGCATTGGAAGCTTGGATGTACTCCGGAAGAAAAACACACTTTACGTAAATTTCGGGTATAAAATATTTTGGATACCTCTAGGAATTTTGGCCTTAACTTTTTATTCTTAAATCCAATTGATCTAAAATTTGGACAGTAGATAGTAGACATCCAGGGCTACAACATTGTAGCTAATGAAAATTTTCCAATTCGACCTCTCAATAGGTCAAAACTGCCCTCGAAGGCAGACCAAAAATCTGGCAGTCGAGCATACCGGTACGACGCACTCCAGAGGCTTCCTCGTACCGGTATGCGTACCGGTACGCCTGTTAAAGACTCCACTGTTCAGGGTCGCGATCTAGGACATATTTGTGGGCCTATGAATACATAGTGCCGCCTCCCTAAGCGTCCAAACATCATTTCAAACCCTAGTAAGCCTTGAGAAACAAGAAAGAAGGATTGGAAACACAAGATCAAAGGCATTTTTCACAAGCAAGAGGATCAAATATTTCAAGTTCTTCAAGAACACTAAGGAAGAAGAAGGTAGGGGAATTCTTTCAACCTTGTTCAATGATACCAAGGATTATATATATACATGTTTTGACTCATATTAATATGTATTTGATATGCAATCCTTGTTTCTTGATTGTTCTTGCTATCCTTACCATGTTTGATGGAGGTGATAGCTTGTTATCCATTAAATCTTTATTATTAACATCCAAACCTAGTTTTCTTCAAGAAGTTTGGATTTTTATTATTGATTTGGATTTGTTCTTGACTTAAAAGCTTAGTATTGATTTATTCTTGATGTCAAGACTTGATATCTAATTATGCTTGTTCTCCAACCTTGATAATCCATTGTTCTTGATTTCAAAACTTGTTATTTATGTGCTATTGAGATAAAAACTCTATATTCAATTATTCTTGATATAAGAACTTTAGTGTTTTTCTTGAAACAATAAAATTATATCTTTTGAGAATCTCATCCTTATTTTTCTTGAGGAGTCCTACTAAAAAAGCATAAATTGTGAGATTTGAAGATTATGGATTTATTTATTACTTGAGATATACTTGTGAAAGTGGGGGTTTTCTTTGTTATGGAAATTACTTGTTATGTGAGGAATGGTTGGTATTGTATCTCTTGTGTGGTTGTTTGGGATGAGCATAGCTTACTATTGACCGGGTATTATGGAGTAGGTAATCGACGTCTACTCCATGGGGGTGTGATCAATCCTACCACTCATAGTAGGGTTAGTGCCTTATAAGGACTAAACCACTATTGCTCACGGGGTAACGTGGAAGAGGATGTGTATGTGATTTGTATGCGATTTTGTGTGGGGCATAATATTTTCGATGGTGACCATGTGGAAGCTACTTCATACTTGAGATACGAATATAGTGTGTGTTATTGTTCCTTGTACCACCAACGGTTTCTACAAGTTTTGGGAGGTATGGGCCTCCGCAAAGCTTGAGAGAAACGTCTTATGGTGGAATGGATTATTAGTCATATATGGGTTATCGTTCATGGTACCAAAAATAGTTTGACAAGAGTTTCGAGGAAGTATGAGATTCTGCAAGAACTTATTGGAAACGGTTGATGGTAGAGGGATTATTTGATTATATAGTGGTTTCACTTATTCGTTAAATTTCTATTGTTACCTAAACTTGAGATTTGTTTAAATGTCACTGCTTTAATTCAAAATATATATGATATTTGTGAAAGGAGACCGAACTGTGTTACATCTTTCTAAACCTTGTTCGAGTTTGGGAGATTGTTACTACAGAGCTTAGTGCTTACCTCCTACAAACAATATTTACTTTCAGATTATGGTTTAGAGGACACTCTCGGAGTTGAAGAGCAGGTAGCTTGGGATGCTCAACAGGACGGAAGCGTGAATCCCGAGGGAGATGTTTAAAATTGTTATACTTATGTCCTAGACTAGGGACTTTCTTTTGAGATAATGTATTAGTGACCTTTTGTTTATTCCGCTGTGAGATAAAATACTCTTGGTGAATGTAATGGCCATAATTTGGCCTATTCTTTTGGACGACACTTTAAATATTATGTATGATGAATGGAATATTTGTTACTTATGGAAATTTTTAGTTGCTCTCATGATATGAATGGTGTTTGATAGTAATGCCGTCCAGGGTAGATTTTAGAGTGTTACAAGTTTGGTATCAGAGCTTAGACTTTAGGTCTTACATGGGAGCTGTAGGTTATGAATTACCATTAGAGAAGTAGGGTTAGGTCAAATGAATTGTCGATCTAAATCTTAGACATGCCTTATGCTTTGGATTAAGGTGATATTTAGGGTGTCTATCATATCAATTTCCCTAAATTATAATTGATGTGCAGGATGGACGGTAGACAAGGACGTGAACGTGGACGTGGACGTGGCTGGGGAGGTCAAGCAAACCCACCACCGCCACCACTCCCTGATGTTATGAATGGCATCTACCAATGCCTAAGGGAGCTAACCACTCTGGTACAACACCAGAACGAGAACAACCACCACTACGGGGGTGTTCAACCATTAGCTCCTGCACCGGGTAACGGGGACGACACAAGAAGGATGATTGCTCTTAGAGAATTCATGAGGCAACGCCCACCTACTTTCCAAGGGAGCTTTCATCCTTTGGAGGCGGATAAATGGATTCGCCGGATGAAGAAAATGTGTAACAGCATGGGAGTTGTTGAGGATCTTCGGGTCGGCCTAGCTACATATCTACTAGAAGGGGAGGCAGATCATTGGTGGGAATTGGTGAACCGAAGGAGGAACACCGATGCTCTTACCTGGGAGGAGTTAGAACAGATCTTCCAAGACAAGTATTTTCCTGAATCGGTCAGGGACAAGATAAGTGCAGACTTTCTCGCTCTGTGATAGGGTAGCATGATGGTGGCAGATTATGAGAGAAAGTTTGATGAACTTTCCCGCTACGCCACGGAGTTCACATCTACCGAGGCCAGGAGGGCTAAACGCCTTGAGCAAGGTTTGAGGCCTACTATCAGGGAGAAGCTCATGGCTCACAGGATCCGAGAATTTGGGGATCTTGTTGATAGAGCCGCACTAGTGGAGAGAGACATAGAGGACAACCTGCAACGACAGATCTTCGTGAGAGGAGGTCCAATTAGGATGGGTGCTAGCAGTAGTGGAGTACAAAGAGCGGCACCATACCGTTGCCCAGACTAGACGGTCGGACGGAGACTTTAGACAGCTCGAGGAGTTGGAGGCGTACCAGAGAGGGGTAGGAGTAGACCCACTAACCTGCTATGCATGTGGAGGCTTGGGAAATATTCGAAAAAATTGTCTGAATCTTCCACCCCAAAGGAACACCCCGACGGCAGGACAAGGTAATGCACAAAGGCCACTACCGCAGAGACCGTTAGTAGCTGCAGCCCCCGGCGGCGCTCACCAAGGAAGGGTTTTTGCTTTGACACAACCGGAGGAAGATGTCTCCAATGCAGTTGTTGAAGGTATCATTCTTCTTTACAATTCTTGGGCCCGAATTTTATTTGATCCAGGTGTTCCTCATTCCTTCATACGCACTACATATGTTATTAACTTGGGATTAAAATTGGAGAAGTTAGAACATGCCCTGAGTATTGACATGCCTACGGGAGAACGGTTGAATACAAGAAGGGTGTGTAGAAGTTGTGTGCTCCAAATTGGAGAGTAGGAATTGATTGTAGACTTGGTTGCCTTAGACATGAAGGGTTATGACATAATCTTTGGGATGAACTTGTTGTCTGCTTTCCGAGCGGTGATGGATTGTTTTCGCAAGCGAATTTCATTTCATTCCCCGAAAGGAGTAGCTTTCAATTTCAAGAGAGATTGCAATTATTTCCATCCATTTCCCACTATGGGAAGTAAATTCTTGAAAGCTAAAGCGGGGAGCCATTTAAGTTTCTTGGCTAGCTTAATGGGAGATGATTGGGATAAGTCCCAACCTGATGTCATATTGGTAGTGTTGGACTTTCCAGATGTTTTTTCGGACGAACTACCCGGGTTACCTCCATATAGAGAGATTGAGTTTAGGATCGATCTATATCCGGGAATCGAACCTATATCTATTGCTACCTGCAGAATGGCACCTTTGGAGTTAAAGGAGCTAAGGAAGCAATTAGATCAACTATTGGCTATTGGGTTTATCCGATTGAGCACTTCACCTTGGGGAGCCCCGGTCCTCTTTGTAAAGAAGCATGAAGAGACACTTCGGTTATGCACGAACTACCGAAGGTTGAACCGAGTGACAGTGAAGAATAGATATTCATTACCACGCATTGACGCTTTGTTCGATCAGCTAAGGGGTTCTATATATTACTCCAAGATTGATCTTCGCACAGGGTACCATCAACTGCAGATCAAGGAGGAGGACATTCCTAAGACAGCTTTTCGTACCCGGTATGGTCATTTTGAATACACGGTAATGCCGTTCGGACTGACCAATGCTCCTGCAGCTTTCATGGATATGATGCACAGAGTATTCCGGTCATATCTAGATCAGTTTGTCATTGTGTTTATTAATGACATACTGATTTATTCACGGACACAAGGGGAACATGAACGCCATCTCTCGATTGTGCTACAGACATTGAGAGAGCATAAGTTATATGTTAAGATGAGTAAATGTGAATTCTGGATGAAGGAAGTTAAATTTCTTGGCCATGTTGTGTCAGAACAGGGTGTAGCTGTTGACCCGGCAAAAATTAAAGCCGTGATGAAATGGGAACCATCGAGGAATGTTACCGAAGTACGTAGTTTCCTGGGATTAGCAGGTTACTACCGGAGATTTGTGGAAGGGTTCTTCAAGTTAGCAATGCCAATGACTCGGCTTACGAAGAAGGGAGAAAAGTTCTTGTGGACTCAAGAGTGTGAACTTGCTTTTCGCACCTTGAAGGAGAAGTTGACAACAGCTCCTGTCCTCATTATTCCTAACGGTGGGGAAGGATATGATGTCTACACCGATGCTTCCTTGCGAGGCTTGGGCTGTGTGCTAATGCAATGAGGTAAGGTAGTTGCTTATGGCTCTAGGCAACTCAAGGCTCATGAGCATAATTATCCCACCCACGACTTGGAACTTGCTGCTGTGGTTTTTGCTCTTAAGTCGTGGAGGTGTTACTTGTATGGAGAAAAGTTTCAAGTATTTTCTGATCATAAGAGCCTCAAGTATATCTTTACTCAGAAATACTTGAATCTTCGGCAAAGAAGGTGGATTGAATATTTGGAAGATTACGATTTCACGCTCAACTACCTCTTTTCACAATTTATCATTTTAATACTTATAGTCACTTTGACATTTTATCAAACACATGATAGACATAAAATCTCCAAATACACATTTACAAAGGAACGTACCCATCCTTAAGAGACAAATCAAATACATTATATGCAAAATTACATATATTCTAAAGAATTCAAAATCTTAATTTCAATCAAACACCCATAACACAAATCAAGTATGGGTTTCAAAGCCACAATACCCTAATTCATTTAATGCATGCAGGTTTACAAATTCATGGTAAACTCATCATTTAATTAAGATCCTTAGTATGTATATAGATCATACTAAACAAATAGATATAGAACATGCATGAGATACATCAATGTATATGTAAGAGAAAGGAAAATCCTATCTCAAAACCCAAGAACCCAAACTCCTCCTTCAAATCTTTAAGTAAATTCAAGAATCTCAAATAATATTCCTAAGTTTTCAAGCAAAAGTCCAAACTCTAATGACCTTCGTCTCTCTCTAATTCTAAGGCTTATGGAGTAGTATTATAAAACCCGTGTAAATTTAATTTTTTTTCGAAAAGGGCAAAATAATCATTTTTCCATTATAATGCAAAATTAAAATACGTATTCTCTAGAGCTCGTATGGAACAACAGACTTCTCTGTTGGATTCGTATTTCAAAATCTAGTCACCCAAGCTAATTTCATTGAATTTTGAGATAGTCAAATTTTTTTACGTTTTACGAGACGACTGTGTCGAATGACCTCATAAAGAACCTCAAAAATAAAAATTATAAAATTTTCTTATAATTGAATTAAATTTAAAATAAAATTAATTTGAACTTAAACCGGGATGGAATAAATCATTTTGGGGCAAAAACAGACCCGGATAAGTGAGGGGCGTGTGGCTCGACTCGGGCCAAGTCTTTAAAATTATAAATAGGGCTAAATATTAGATATTTCAGCATAAATATCTCTGATTTTTGTGGTCTTCAATGTTGGACAGAAAGAGGGAGAGAAAAGAGAGAAAACAAAATTTCTTCCTTCGATTCACAGAGTTTCGTCGGTCGGAATCCATCGAGCCAAGACATAAAGTCGATCACATCGACGAGGGCTACATAACCACACCAAGAATGAGGGATTTTACCAAAGATCCAAAGATGATATTTGGGGAAATCAATAGTTTTGGGCTTGGTTGGTGTTCTTGAAGGCTCTACATTTCGATTCACGCTTAAGGAGGTAGGGTTCCCTCCTACTCTGGTTCATTTCTAACCTATGGTGTCCATACGGGATGGTTATGTGTATATACACCCTATAACTTGGCTATTGTTATGGTAATGGGGAGATAGGTATAGAAATGACTTGAATCAATTTCTATCTTAAATTGGAGGTTTAGAGATTACGTACGTAATATCTTGGCATTTGATGTTACATGGGCATGCTATGTGTTATGTGGTAACTTGGTGAATGAAACATGTTAGGGACATAGCTTATGTAATAACATGTTTGTGAGATTGATGTTGTTATATGCTTAGTGATATATTGACAGTGTGATAAACTTTGGTGATTATATGTATATGATACAACTTGCCATGAAATATGATATTATCTGGTTTAATTTCTCATTCCGCATTCATTGCATTGAGCATGAGGTTGCATCCCATTCACGAGCACTAAGCATGAGTGTGGGTGTGTGTGTGTATGCATGGTTGATCAACACCATGCTTGGTCATTAATATATGGTCTCAAGAAAGTTGTATCGAAGATCCCTTTTGAGCCACATGGTTGCATGGTTATGAGTGTGGGTGATTGCATATTTTTAAATTACGCACCCTTCTTGGTGGGCGGTAAGTGGGCTCGGTACTATTGGACCAAGGTTCAACAGAGTCGCACAATTGCTTGCATGGAAAAACTTGTGTTGGGTAGTAAGAAAGGCTAGACGTTCCCTCGGGTGCAAGACCTAATTATTGGTTTATTTACTTCCGTCGGTGCAAGTCCAAAAAAGTGAATTAGGCTTACAGAGCCAGCGGTGCAATTCTGAAATCCGTTACCTAACAAAAACACAAGATTTTGTTAAAGATTTTGATTTGTAAACGTACTCTTGGATGTGTAACATCCAACAGTGCTTGATTTTATAAAAACATGATTTTATTTCAAACAAGTATTGAATGTACTTCATCAGTGATGAATGTTTTACACACATGCATTGCATTGTGTTGTGGGAGCCAGTGAGGGCTCATGTTAAAATGCATGAGTGAGTGTCATCTCATTTCATGGCACAACATGGTAGAATTTCAGCCTTGAATCATCTATTCTTGTTTGAAATGGATAAATGTTATTGATTATTGCATGTGTACATTCGATATACATCTAGGTGGGGAGTAGCCTCTGTAAGAGATACCCTATTGACTGTGGCTCGTCCTATAGGGGAAAATATTTCAGGTGAGGAATACACACCAGTGGACGACCCTCGTTTGGAGCTTCAAGGCTGAAGAGGGGTTGGATTGTGGCCTTTAAACTTGATTTTTGTAAAACATTTGTTAAAACTATGTTTTGGGCATATAATAAATGTAAATGAATGTAATAGAACTGTACCTATCAAGTTTTATATAGAAAATGATGTTACACATGTATTGGATGGATGATTGAAAGAAAAAGTTGTTGTTCCTAACCTCTAAACATCACCCTTAAGCATGTGTATGATGTGTGTGAGAAGGGAGTGTCACTGTTGCTTGGGATGATGCAAGAGAAAGGGCAACAGAATGGTGGTATGAAGTGGAATGAACAAAATGTGTGAAATGTAAAATGTGAACAAAAGTGCTCCCCAATTGTAAGGAGTCTTTTGAATGTCAGTGTTTTACTTGGAAAAGTATTCCAAGGTCGTCTCCTCAGGGAAGGAAAGTTCAAGTTGTGTGAAGGTGATTTTGTCAAAAAGAGAAAGTGTAAAATCTTTTGTTTGGATTTTGGAGAGTTGTGTTCTTAATGAAAATGCAAGAAAACAAGTGTTGGCTAATCCAAAGAGGTCATTCCAATGGGAATCCCAACTCAACTCGAAAGCTTCCTCCAATGGTGCATAGATGAACGATTGATTCGTGGGAAGCTAGGGACGAGATGGAGGTGAGGATTCAAGCATACACCGTGACAATGCCTACGGTGTATCAAGAACTCACAACCAAATGGAGGTGAGGATCGAAGCATAACCCGTGACTAGGCCTACGGGATATCAAAGACTCACAACCATGTCTACTCTCAACCCAGTCAAACCGAACCATCGTACACCGAGGGGAGGAGAGAAAATGAGTTGAAGTAGCACACCCAAGAGGAAATCTCCCTTGGATTAGTCAACTAAAATCTAGCTACTCATGAAAGCAAGAAGGAAATACATAATATAAATGGACATAATGAAGAAAGGAAGCATGGAACTTAACTTAAAGCAAGAAATCTTAAGCTATGAAGAAAAATATACAATACCCATTTTAAAGCTAGGAAATGAAGAAAAACATGAACAACAATGGTGAAATGAATAACATGTAATTAAACTTGCAATATACTTGAAATAAATGACATTAAGGTTTAAGAGTTAAAGATTACAAGAGATTAAAAGCTT
Organism: Ilex asprella; assembly: GCA_023539305.1. Lineage (NCBI taxonomy): Eukaryota > Viridiplantae > Streptophyta > Magnoliopsida > Aquifoliales > Aquifoliaceae > Ilex > Ilex asprella. Next base: position 8,472,547 of record CM042190.1, on the reverse strand, counting down.
ACTACAACTTGAATGGAGAGGAAAATGCAAAAACATATACTTTCTAATCACTATTCATCATCTTATTTCTTGGATTTCTAAGCTTAGGTAGCCACCCTCAAAATAGATGTGTAATGCTGAATATAGTGGAGTGTGAGCCTTCAATTTTCGTGCATGGTGGTCCCCTAGCATGAGTGTGTAGGCCTCCCATCAATTGGAGGTTCAATGATGGCTTGGACAAGCTAGGAGCAGCCTACCCATCAACCAATCAGGCAACCCACTTCTCTCCCATCCTCCATCCCAAGCCTTAAAAGTCTTCCATTTTATGTAAGGGAGGCATGTAGATGTGTAAGAAAATGTTGGGGGGCAAGTGGGAGAAGTGTAGGTGGGCCCCCAAGAAAGTGGAGATGGGTTGCAGGAGGTTTGGGGCTGCTTCAGTGGAGCGTACCGGTATAGGGTACTGGTACGGTTAGGCTACTGGATTCGAAGTACCGGTACCGTGTACCAGTACGGTTCCTTATCTGCTCTGGACCACTTTTAGTTGAATCGGCATAAATTTTGATCCAACCGTTGGATTGGACTGAAATTTTAACAAGATATAGAAGACATCCAGATCTACAACTTGCATGTTTTAAAATTTTTCAAATTTGAAGTGGATAATGGTCAAAATGGATGAAAACCGAGGCTCTGCTTCCAAATGATGTGGCAGATGGTGCCTTTGTTCCCAAACACCAATACTTCGTTGATTTCTTCATTTTTAAGCCTCCAAAGCTTCATGTATTGTGTCCATGCCTTCACCACACATCCATTATAGTTGCAAGGTCCTAAAATCAATGATTTAAGTTATAAAAACATGCAACATCAAAATATCCACATTATTCATAAAATCAGCTAACACTAAGTACTTATATGCAAAAGTTGAGTTTAAATTCATGTAATGATGCCTTTACGTATGCAATATTATGCACTCATCAATGGGTGTGAAAGAGTTTAGAATGGATTAGAAATGAAAAACATGCCAAACAGGTGAAATAGGCAAAAACTAGTCATAGAGTACCAGTACGCGTACCAGTACACTGTTGTCCAGTGGGCAAGCCGTACCGGTACGCTACCAGTACCCTTTCTAAAAATCTAATTTTTTTTAAAAAAAATTCTAAGATTTTGGTATTTGATTCTTTCAGTCCCAATGATACAAATGGACATTAAATATATCATGCTATATTGGACCTTGGTTGGATCCAATGAATCATTGAACATGGGGTACACTTGTCGGGTTATGTGACATCCACGAAAATTTTTGCGGGTTGATTGATTATTAACGGACTTGTAAATGACCCCCAATTTTTGGGGTGTCACAAGTATTGGGTGAGAGGTGTGAAAAAATGAGAGAAATGGAGGTGAAAATGGGGTTATGAGGGCTATAATTCGCGCCAGGTACTGTTCATAGGACCCAAAAAAATGTATTTTCTCCAAAATCATGGTTTTGCCCTAAAACTTCTTCAATTTGATCCATATGACTACCCTAAGGTTTTTTCGGCATTCTAGATCTATTATTAATGTTATTTTAGGCTAAAAACATTTATTTTATGATTTTTATACAAATCCAAGCCAAATTATACTCAAAATGCCAATATACAATATTTTTCCCCTTTGAACCACTATATAAGCTAAACGTCTATTCCATGATTTTTGGACCTCTTGGATTCAATGGTAATGTTATTTTTACATAAAAAAAACTTGATAAATTTACTTAATTACCCATATCTACATTAAACAACTCAAAAAATAAATTTGACTCAAGAGTCAATACGCATGTAGCTCAAATTTATGCGACTATTCATTTAACAACGATTCAAAATTTCTTTAATCATTTTAAAAATATTATCATGTCAATATAATTTATATTTATACTTATATGAAATACGGGATCTCATAGAATGTAATGAGACCGTTAAATATACAATATTACGCACTCATCCCATACTTTAATTAACCCACACGTTAATGGTAAGTTAATCTGAAGGTATTTGACAGAAAACCATAACACAGTAACCATTGGGTTTACTAGAAGTTCTATGCTCCATGCAACAAATAATTATACTAGCAAACCTAAAGGTATATAACCATTCAAAGGTTTACTTTGATAATTGATTAGAATTTTTATGGTTTAGTGAAAAATATAGCTTTGAATTACGTATTGAATCAAAATCATCGATACTTGCATGAACCATGAGCATAATCTAAGTTATACATTAGGAACACAAAGTACAAAACATTAAAATAAAGTGTAAAACCCGAAAAATTTTAAACTTTTTTAAAAAAAGGGTAAAATGGTAAATTGTCACTATAGTGCGAGTTGAAAACCCGTGTTTCTCTAGAGCTCAAATGAAGAAATGGACCTCACTGTTGCATTCATCTCGTGAAATCTAGTTACCCATACAATTTTCGTTGAATTTTGAGTTAGTTGAATTTTTTGCGTTTTACAAGGTAGTCAAGTCTAGGGTGACCCCAAAAATGAAATTTTTATTAAAATTTTGAAAGTTAAAAAAAATTAAATAAATTTCATATATTTTTGAGCTTAAACTAGTACAAAATTTAATCGTTGCGGGGCGAAAACGGACCCGGGAAAAGGGCGTGAGGTGCGACGTGCACCAAGCATCAAGAATTATAAATAGGGACTAAAAATCTGATTTTTTGCATTTCTATTCTGCTGGGTTTGCTGGTTGTAACCTTGGAGAGAGGAGGAGAGGAAAAAGAGAAGATTAAAGATTTCTTTCTCACATCTATGGAGTTCTGTCAGTCGGAATTCTTCGGGCCAGGTATTAAAGTCGATCTTCTCGACAAGGGCTATGCAACCATACCAAAAATGAAGGATTTCACCGAAGATTCAAAAATGAGATTTCGGGGGAAGCTTGGGTTTGAGCTTTGGATTAAGTTCTTGGAGGTTTTCTATATTAATTTTACGCTTCATCAGGTAGGGTTTTCATCCTAACTAGGTTTATTTCTAACCTAAGATGAATATATGAAACGGGTGGGTTGTTTTGTGTATTTTAACATTTTCCTATTATATTTGGTTTAATGAAAAAGGGTAGGCTCAATTCTAGTGTGAATTGGTAGTTAGAAATTGCTAGTTTGTAATTTCTTGGATTTTTGATAATTGGGTATGGAAAAATTATTTAATCTGAGTTTTTTTGATAGTTGGGTGATAAATTTGGGCATTTTATTTGATTACATGATTTGGTGTCTTGAAGGTGTTTGATAAAATGTATATGTGAAATAAAGTGTGTAAATTGCATGAGATTATGTGATAACATACTTGGATGATGTGGTAAAGTGAAATCATATGTTTATGATATGAATTACAATTCGAGAAGTAAATGTTGATATGTGCTTATGATATATTGGCATTGGGGTGAATTGTGGAAATTATTTGCTTAGGATGTAATTATCCATGGCATGTGTCGAAATGTGGTTGAAATAATTCATATAGCATTCATTACATATGAATATGATATTGATGTTGCAATTGCACATTACATTGCATATGCGTGGAGGCATCACATTCATGGGTATGAGGCATGAGTGTGGGTGTGTGTGCTAGTTGTTAGGTCAAACACCATCCTTGGTGGTTGAAAAATGGAATCGGTATTGTTGAACCAAGGTTCAACAGAGTCGCATGAGTTGCATGAAAAACTTGTGTTGGCTATAGCAAAAAGGGATAGATTCTCCCTCGAGTGAAAAACCCGGCCACTTGGTTCATACACTCCCTTGTGGCGAACTTCCAAAAAAGTGTAATGGCATACGGAGCCAACAGTGTGATTCCAAAACTCCGCTACCCAACAAAGACACGTGATTTTGTTTCATTAAAAAATGACATCAAATGCATAACATCAATGGCGGATTTATTATACATTGGCATTTCATTATGTCGTGAGAACCAGTGAGGGCTCGAGTTAAAGTGCATGAGTGAGTCTCATCTCATTTCGTGGCATGACATGGTAGAATTTCAACATTGAATTGCATATTCTTGTTTGGGATGGTAGTTGCTTGTTGAATGTTGCATGTGACATTTGATATGCATCTAGGTTGGGGAGTAGCTGATTAGTACTCAACTAGACTAATTATTCCTTGATGAAGTTTAAATGATGACATTTCAAGTTCTAAAGTGAAAAAAGGGTTCGAGGGCAACAAAAATTGTATTTGAATGTAATACCAACACATTGCAAATTGGAAAAGCTTGGAACAAAGAAGTAACGTTCGAACGCCAACTCAAGTTCAAATGCTCACAAGAACCAAGTCAGCTGAGACAGAATGTGTTGTAGCCAAGAGCCAAAGTTTTGAAGAACAAACAACTAACGTTCGAATGCCAACTCACGTTCGAACATCCTCTGGAGAATTTACAAGATCAAACTAAAAGACATGGCGTGTTACAAGAAATAAATGACAAGTTATGCATGGAGTGTGGAAGGAAATTTCCACAGAGAACCACAAGCCATGTGACATCTGAGTGATAAGGACAGA